>QEWY01000432.1:1445758-1574180 GCA_006503575.1 Baylisascaris schroederi | reverse complement strand
CCCCCCCCCCCCCCCCCCCCCACCCCCCAACTTACTAGCAACATCTAACCTATCACGTTTCGTTAAAGCAATATCGTTCTAAAATGTAGTACCTGCTCTCTGAATTCTTTTTCAACAAAATTTTTTTGCCCGAAAATATTTTCTATACATTTCACGCTCGCTTATTCCTAGAAGCAACAGTTTCCAAGCAATATAATATTGTGCTATTCATACATCAACAAATACGCTAGAATATGGTGAATATCCATTTGTGAACCATCAAAAAAGGATCTGAGTAAAAAAGAGCAACCTGTACAAGTAGCCACGAAAACAACCTATGATGGCAAACAGGTTAGTATGCACCATCATTTTCTACTCAGCTAATTAATATTCCATCCTATATTTTGATTGCTTCAAGTTGAAACAATAAAAGCACAGCAACTGACCTGATTAGCCTTGTTGAATTGTTTACGTAAACCCGATAACGACATCTTCGATCGTTTTTTTTTTTGTATTCAATTAAAACAGATGCTTCGATAAATGAATGAGTCTTCGAAATTTACAAATAGCGTCTCCTTTATAACTCGTTTACACCTGAAAGATTCACTTTTCATATACACTGCAGACATTTTTGAATGCAACGTAACGCAGTAGCGTTAAAAAAGTGGAAAAAACATCGAATTATATGATGTCGTATACTAAAATTATACTCAAAAAATATATAAATAAAAACATATGAATATATAAATAAATAAAAACCATATTCAAAAAATTGGAAACTTTAAAAAATAAAAGAGAATTAACAACTATTAGAGACTTATTTGAACAATCAACTCTGAGGAAAACCATCAATCAGATAACTGAATTATTCAACCAATGCGTTGAAAAATTTTCTAGTTGTAAAAGATTAACATAAAACCGCCTGAATGAAAATCTGTTTTAGAAAACATCGCGGTTATTTCTTCACGTGCTCAATTCACCGACTAAACAATTCATGTATTACTGTAGAAATTGTTATTTTTTCGATAAATGCCAAATAATTCTGAATGTGACAATTTGGTTACGTAAATGCAGTCTATCTAAATAATATAAAGTAAACATGAACGCAGCAAACAGAAATATGTACTCAGATGTAACTAATGGAAGTTGGCAATTATCCAAGCATTTGGTTGACAATTATTTTCATCACTTTCGGTTTTCCAAATTTAGCCCAAATTACCACCTCATTTTGTATCAAAAAGATCGTTGCATCGAATAATGGCGAGGCACGATTCAATAACACATCATCCTTATACCCTGTTCTATCCTCTCTATCTGCCTTATCATATCATTGAGCAATTACCTATACAGTTTTTTTTTATAAAACTTGGACTGAATTAAATAAAATTTTAACAATATATATGCTCAATATGCAAATTTCATAGATATATTCAATATGCAAATTTCATAGCTTACTGACGCCATAAAGAGCTCTCTCGTGTGAACAATGCAATAAAAAAGCAGATCCGATAAAAAAATCAGCTAAACAAAAATGTAAACGACTTCATAAACATCCGTCATTTCACTATAATAATGCATCCACACTTAAGAATATCATAAGCGCAAATGATAACAGTTTATCATTGCTGCAAAAAACAGCCGTCTGTCAATAAGATACCAGTTGATTAGGACGTCGACCTTGATTGATGCATCAGCTGGCAAAAACTACCTGAATAACTCATCCCCTCACTGATAGAACACCCCCACTACCGAAATACCTGTAGCCATATAATCATTTAGTCCAGGTAAAACCCATTAAGCATATCACCACCTGATTATCGCAACTCACCATCTCATGTGAACAAACCCACTGCCATTAAAACACAAGAAGCGATTATAAAGAGTTGGGTAAAAATAAAAATCATCCATAATACGTTTTTGCAAATGTGCTTTTTAAAAGTACATTAAGACCATGCTGTAAATAATGACGTCATATTTTAGCTAATCTGCTTATTTATGCAAATTTTTCAACGAAAGATTCATTACTCGATGCTCCGACTTGTGGAATATGCAAATTTTTTATACCTCCATATTTCAGTTTTTCTTCGAAACTAAAAGACTAAAACTATCAGGCCAATCTGCCTCACCGGCCAATAGTTTCAACTGGATAACCGCTAAAGCTAGATTCACAACACAACACCTCATATATATCTGTTTATAAGCCTTAGAAAAAATAACAGAAATGTAACAGTAGGAAAAAATTTATTTGCATTTCCCAAGGGTCGGGTTATCGAATCCGCAATCTCTTGTTGAAAAATTTGCATAAATGATCGCGTTAATTAGAATATGACGTCATTATTTCACAAGCTTCATTTCTTGTTGCTAATTTCCCGATTGGTCACGTCAGCAGGATGCAAAGCGGCTATTCCTTCACCTTTGCTGTGATTTTTAATCTATTATGAAATGAAATGACTCATCTAAATATGTGGACACACACACAGTGCAGATAAGAGAGTTAAAAACAATAAGATAAGCGATAGAAAAAGTACCATCGCAATTGAAGCTGGTGTGTTCATACAAAAAAAATTTAGGCAACTAAATCATCTATAAGTGAACTCAACAACCAGTTAATAGGGTATTTGGAGACTATAAAAAAGAGGGGAAGGGTATTTGGAAACTCTAAAAAAGGGAGAGTGATTAGGGACTTTAAAACAGGGGAGGGGTACTTAGAGACTATAAAGTAGAAGGGAAGGACTCTTCAGGGGTTTAAGACAGATGGAGGGGTTGCCATCCAAATGGAGGTGTATTTTGTGGGGCCACTTTGGAATAACCTTATTATGGAAATAAAGCGGGCTTTATGAGTGAATATGATTCACAGTTTTCCTCCGAATAACTTCATTCAAATAAAAACAAAACAGGTTTTCACAAAATTTTAAAACCTAAACGCATTTTCTAATCAAAACTTGAAAGAGAGAAAGAAAAACAGTGGGAGAGAGGAAGTGAAGGAAATAACGAAGAGGTGGATAGACCTAAAATATTGATTCGTTTACAAACTATTTGCCGATTTGTTGATGTAGATATTGACATAATGGAGCGATTAGTCATCAATATAAACAAAACTGGACTGAACGTGACTCGAAGATAAACCAAACGTGCATCATTCAACACATCCCTTCACAGTTGGCATTTTATATTTGTACTTCTACGTTCTATTGCACTTTAAATCAGTCATAGCCACACTCCACCATCGACGACACGTTCTATAGAATCATTGGCAGATGGAGGCACGTTTATGTGAGCACTGTTCCCATAACAGTCATTCCAGTAGAATCTCTGAATATTTGAATATAAGGATTAAAGTAGCCATATAAATACGCCAATTGTAATAAATATTAATATACCTCGATGGAATTTATTCTACAACTTACTCCCCACACCACCCTCTACCTTTCCTCCTAACCCCACATGTGCCCGGACGTCAAATTCCACCCCTTCCGACCCCTACCTCCCTCCTGACGCCACATGTGCCCGCATGTCAAATTCTACTGCTTCATCATCCCCTTTCCACCCTTCCTTCTTATTCCCCATATGCTCGGATGTCAAACCCTGCCACCCCTCCTCCTATAGGTTAAGTGTTAAGAGGTAAAGCACTTCTACTAAATTCCTAAGCAGTAATTGTTAATGTTTTATTTATCATATTTATGAATGCAATGGAATATTAGCACCGGATCCACATCAAAGTCGATCTCGGTGTTCCCAAGCAGAAGCAGCAATTCGAAGATGGCGAGTGGGGGGGGGGGGGGGGGGGGGGGGGGGGACGAGGGAGGGTGTCGCAAATCTCAATGTTAGAATCGGGGTCTTCAAATAAGAGGAACATCTTGAAGAAAAATAAAACTAAAAACTTATCTATAAAATGGTACCAAGTGAGATTTTTGTGTTATATATATATATATATCCGCAATATTTTGTGCTATAAAATTATATAAATAAAAGGGCCATACATAAAAGTTAAAAATTTTAAGTGGCGATTACATATAATTGAATAAAAGAACACATAAAAAGATGCGCAATAATATATGTGCAAATATATGCTAGCGAATTGATACAGGCACCGCAGATGCACACAGGTAAGACACTTATAAAATGCGATCGATAAAGACCTTTTGCACGATCGCAGGTAACGAAACGAAGCCCCTTCATATTGCTGTCGGTTAAGCAAAACCACTCTACCCACGTCACACTACCTTTTTTCGCATAGCTAAGGGAGAGGGGGAGGGGAGGGACGGAAAAGAAGAGAGAGGAGGTTCCTCCTTCAAGCTATAGTTAAGCTTAAATGAAAACAATGAAGATATAAGGAGCAATGTCTGCGAAGATTTAAAAACCAGACAGACAGACCGACAAATACTGAAAAAAGTGCGTTGTGCCAGAACGTTAAGTACTATTTACTGTGACGTATGCGTCTGTTATTAGTGTCGTAATCAAAACAACGATTCCCTAGGATCGCGATATTTTTTTATTGAATTTGTCCAATGGCCATTTGCGAAGGGAAGAAAGAGGAGGGGGGGTGGGGGGGGGGGGGGGGGGGGGGGGGGGAGTGAAGGGTCTCAGCAGTAAATGTGCTATATTTCGACCAAAGCTAACTACTCTAAATTACACTTTTATTTTATAGGATCCGATTTTAATTCTTCGTAGATTCTAAAGCAGATGAACATCAGTAAGAGAATGTAGAGAGGGAAGTAGCTTAATATGGCTAAATATTAGCAGTTATCTTCTTTTACCCGTCACCCTACCTGAGGTATTACCTGTTTTATCTTCTCTTACCTGCTGCCTTACCTGATGTATTACCTATTTAATCTTCTTTCACTCCTAACCTTACCTAAGGCCTTACCTATTCTATCATGGGAGTATCGACAGAGTAAAAAGATCATGACTGTAAATGTGAAGCAAATTAAATATATCGATATCATAAAAATTGATCAAAAACCACGGCTGATACGATCCAATGATGAGTGCTGATAAGGATACGATCAGGCAAACTGAATAAAAGTTTTAATGCAGAAACATAAACCGGTTTTTAATCGTTCGATTATGAAACAACCTGATTAAAGGCAGTCACCATTTTCCACCCCCTCCCCCCATTAAGAAGGTACATAACTACTCCACCTCTACAGGTGGGATATTCCAGGTGAGTTCTTCTCCCATCAGGAGGTTCCGTCCTCGTATTAATTAACAATCACGGAAATGACTATTAAAGCACTAAAATTGAGAAAAAAGAAAACAAAAATGAACCTACTTTGAAAGAACAGGAAGTATAAGAGGATGAAATCAACGCGACAGAAATTATGCTTTCTAATAGTTTCCATTCTAGAAGGGACACCTTCGAGAATCAGGTGAATACTACCTTCCCTTAGATTATTTTAGTGCTATATTAAGAATACCACTAAGGGTACATTCACTTTGACTCGACAGGTGATCGAAAGAAAAAGTGTCATTCCAAGCGTACAATACGCCTTCACTTACACCCGCCAACCGTAAACTGAGCACATTCGAAACCACCGCTATAATAACAATAAATAGCGACAACGAACAGTATTTACTAAGTAAGTACTGGTCAGCTGCCTACTTCAATTAGCTCGGCGAGCATGAGTTTTCAAAGAATTTATCGGAGAAACTGAATTATAAGCCCCCTCTATTATGTACACTACCTTTGGACGTAATAAAGCATTTCAAAGTGGAATGTCTTATTTCTTTTTTTCGGTGCCTTCATATGTCACTTACCA
Source organism: Baylisascaris schroederi (assembly GCA_006503575.1). Classification (NCBI taxonomy): domain Eukaryota; kingdom Metazoa; phylum Nematoda; class Chromadorea; order Rhabditida; family Ascarididae; genus Baylisascaris; species Baylisascaris schroederi. The sequence goes on along the minus strand of QEWY01000432.1, from coordinate 1,568,442 downwards.
TTTATATGATATGCCGACATTTTTCAGCCTAAGCTAACCTTACATTGTGCGATGATTCGAAAAATTTTTATTTAGTTATTTATTCTCTTAATTATAGGCTTTCGAATTTTTGAGAAATTTATGGGTTCGTTTCTTGACAATATGTCTTCTTTACTCTTCCTAAAACTAGACAACCTGTCACTTTAAACAGAAAGGAGGGCTTATAAATGTGGTTTACGGTATATATGATCTGAAAATAAAACTGCATTAAACAATTACAACTCATAATTTTGTAAAAATGACTTCAAATTGCAAAACTAGATAAACAATAATTGTAAAAAAAAAAAATTCTATTCTAATAATGCAATTTAAGCAGCAATTCTTGAACAAATTATTAAACTTCTCTTTCTGAAGTAATATTCGCTTTAAAACTGTCAAAAAGACAAATAGTAATTTACATAAGTAGCGAATAATGCAATTTCCTACTTGCCTTACTATTAGTTCGCGATTTCGACCAACAAAAATTTATAGAAAAAACGCCTTCATAATATAAATACGCATAATTTTTAAAGTGCTGAAGAAAAGTGCCGATAATAGAAGCAATATGAACGCCATTAACGCAATTTCATTATCTCAATAATCACTTCTTTGCAGTAATAGCTCTTATTTAATCTAATCCTATTCAATTCTTTTTAGGGCAAATTTTGAAAATTTTACAAAAGAATTTCTCTTTTTGCATGGTTAAGGATGTACGAATAAAAAACATGAAAACGCAAAAGGTGTGGGCGAACAGATTGTGATAATAATGGCAAAATGACATAAAAATTAGAAAATAGCGAAAAATTTATGTGACGAAAACTGCACTCTCGCTGCTACACAGCCATATATCAACAGTTATGATTTTTCACGCTTAAAGCAATGTCGTATTTCATCATCGCACATTTTTTTGAATGTTTTTTTTTCGATTTTTCAATTTCACTAGTACGTTGTTATTCGCGCTTTCGAAATTTGCTCATAATGACATTCACACTTCTGTAGTTCGCTGATTGTTTATGTTCGCGCTCCTTTTCGACTAATCGTCTCGCAAACTAAATGAAGGCACAGAGATATCATCTAATTTTTATAGCTCTGATTGCATGAAGTTTCGAAGGTTTTCGGTCGTCACATTTAAACTGCAGCTTATGAGAATGCTTTTCTGGTATAAGCCGCATACGATACTCATTGTTTGCAATATCATATATCCACCTTCTATTTCTTGCAAACCCATATGTCTACTTTGCATTTCTTGCAAACCTACATGTCTATTTTGCAATGCTCACAATCCCACATTTCCATTTTGCATTTTTTGCAATTCCACATGTCTACTTTGCACTTCTTACCACCTCATAATCTTAAAACTTGCTAAGCTTACTAAACGTCGATAAAAATTATTTAAGATGAAAAATTACATAACTGCAATCACGAACTAAACGACAAGAAGCAGAAATCATTGATCATATTAGATTGAAACATCACAATAACCACTTTTGGATTGCTAGCTCAGTAGACAGAAATTTACTAAATAAAATGCGTTCACATTATAAATGAATATATTATTAATAAAAAATAAAAAATTTCCAATAATGCGTCTATATTTGCATTGACCCAATCGTTCCCATAATTATGGAAACCATTCGCTTCGCTTCATCCGATAGGACAATAAAATGTGATCGAAGCTTAGTAAGATGCAAATAAATACATGAAAACTCTAAGCACTTTATGATCGTTCATCCTCAGAAACATCAACAACCTCCCCTTTGGAAAATAATCGACCGGTTCTTCATATATCAAAATCTAGCTTTTATCTACAAAATGACATGGCTTCAACTTCAATCACTTGCAAAAGATGTATAAACATAGGTATACATGCACCAATAAAATCTTGTCATCGAACGTTCTGCTCATCTAAACCTCAACATCAATTTAGTGCCAAGAGTATATTTAAATGCAACGCCAAAAAGCAGAAAATTCAAAAAATCTTGAAAAAGTATTTACTTATTTATATAAATAAATCAGAAAATTATAAATTCGAGCGTTTAATCCTGACGAAATGAACAACATATCACTGTTTGACTCGTGTTTGGAAACACATTCAAGGATAGCTGTGTTCTTTTATTATAAGGTGAAGGAAGAGGCGCGAAAAACCTTTAGAATATATTCATAAACTTAAAAACGACACCAAATCCAAGTCCCCTCCCCCTTTGAAGGCTAGTACTACTCATATTAGAAAGGCAGGAAGGAAGTACGTAACGTCAGATGGCGGCTACGTACTCATATTTCTCTATTCTTGTCACTATATCTAAAAAAATTTCCACTAATTCACGATGAAGTCGAAGCAACCACCGAACAACGCGTTTAAAAGCAAAGGTGAAATATTGGCTGTGTTTGGCACACGGAATAGGTTGGTTAGTGCGCGTGGTGTTAGCTGACGAAAAGGCTAGTGAATGATTTTGGCCAAATAGGTCGCTTGCTGGATGATGTTGGTCAAACAGGTCGCTTGCTGGATAATGTTGGCCAAATAGGTCGCTTGCTGGATAATGTTGGTCAAATAGGTCGCTTGCTGGATGATGTTGGCCAAATAGGTCGCTTGCTGGATGATGCTGGCCAAATAGGTCGCTTGCTGGACGATGTTGGCCAACAGGTTGGTCAACGGATAGTGCTATTCGAAACGTTATTGATGGACAAGTTGGTTAGGTGGTAATGCTGGCCAACAAGTTGGCTCGTGGATGTGATTGTCGGGCCAGTTGATGAGAGTGAATGTCCAAGGAAATGGCAGCCAGCTGTACGAGCAGCCAAGAATTTATTTTATCGAATTCCGATTGAATGGCACCACAGTATTGCGTTCTAAGAGGATCTCTTTCCAAAAAAGAGAGCGAGCAGCCTGTGCCATAACGTAATGCAGCAAAATGCCATAAAGCAGCAGCACTACGGCGCATTTGCTAAACGGGCAAACAAAAAACCAAAAACTTCACATCCGTTTTCAATGAGGGACTTCCGAAAAATACAACTATGCAAAGGAAATTTCTCTTCCCTTCGCCTTACTCTTCCACTTCTACATCCATTTCCATCTTTGAAATATTTTCTATGAATTTCAAGGTGACATTTTTTTGGAAAATTTGAAAAATTCTGCGAATTTCTATGAATTTCAAGAAAAATCTATAAAAAGATTTTAAAAATTTCCATCTTTGGAATGATAGCAGACAAGAATATGAATCCTCACTGCTTCTAGGTTAGAAATATTTGCCCACAGCACGCAGCATAAAAGACAATTTTAAAGCCTCTTTAGGTAAGTAGGAAATATACGTTGATCAAACGGTGATAAGTTTAGACATCTAGTTTACATCAATGTAAAAATTTCTCTCTTCCATATGATAAGGAAGTGAAATATTTCCACAAAGGAAAGAAACTATAGAGAAATTCATTCTCATCGACATTAAACCTGCATTTTTGCCAAATTTTTCAAACATTTCCTTAAAAGCGTAAGTTTTCCACCCACTATCTTCCACCCTCTCACCTCTCCATTTAATTTTTAATCTTGGAATAATTCCCTCTCCTAAAAATGGTTAGATATGTTTACCTGAGGAAAGCTCATTAAAGGTAAGGGTTCACTTATGGTTACTTCTTTCATATATATTCCGCAACTCATTATCATAAAAAGTGATCATTGAAAAAGGTGGGTTCGGTTATTTTCTTCAACTTTCGAGGAGTAGGATATTGTATACAAGAAGGGTCATTCTTTCAGTGTGGTCCTCGAGGGGAGACGAGTCCTTTCAACTTTGCGAAAGGGAATGGATAGCCGCTTATTCACAAAGCCTTACGGTATCTACTTTAATAAATCATGCTGAAATATCATATGGTTCTTAGTACAACCTCTTCCTCCCCCCCTCCCCCCGCCAAAAAAACAGGAATTATTGTGTATCCTCTACATTAAATACAAAACGCTCCCTTCTTTACTTATTCATCTTCAACAATCATCTGATGGAAGCCCATTTTCAATCAGAACAGATAAGAAAACTCGATGTCCACTCTCTCTCGAGCATTAAGAAAATTAAGAAAATTAGAGAAAAACTACCTCGAGCATTGAGAAAATAAAAATTTTTTTCGAGAGAATATTTCCATAAAATGTTAGAAAACTTTACTGTTGACTAAATATTACTTTCCTAGCCGAGTTTACACATTACACTAAGAATTATATAAAGTCCACGCTCTACAATATGAGCACTGATATAACCTGCAGATAGCATCGATGAAGTCCTAAAATTCCAGAAAAACAATCAGAGGATAAGGGCTTTAAGATGAACGCTTTAGAGAAGCAGAAAAAAAGTGCCGAAACGGAAGGAGAAAAAAATGAAAATACCGAGAGACCGAAAATGATGAAAATGCCGGAAGACGGAAACAAAATACCAGAAGAGGTATAAGAGTAAGAAGAATATAAGAGTAAGAAGATATGAAATGAAATCTTCTTTTATAAAAAAGGGAAAATCTGAAATAAAAAATTATCAATTCGAAATTTCAAAAAAATAAACTACTCGGCCATTCTATTAGAGAAAGTATGATGTGCTAAATTTTAAATGTATAAAAATTTGTATTTTCAAAGTGAAATTCGATTTTCAACCTACTTTAGTTACCAATTACTAATTGCATCGAAATAAACAAAAATAAAAATAAAAATAAAAATAAAATATTTAGAAAAAGGATTTAAAGAATAGAAAGAGAGGAAAAAGACACAGAGAGAGGGAGAGGGAGAAAGAGAAAGAATACAGAAGTTTGAGATGATAGAGAAAAAAAAGGTTGCGCCTTGAAACGATTTTGAAACAGCCAAAACCTAGATATCAGCGAACGTGCAGTTTAAGAGAGAGTTGCCCAATGAAAGACCCTCTTATTTATCAATGCAAGCTTCTTATTGCATTCTACTGTAAAATAATGGCAGTGCATTTTTTCACTCAGAATGCATAAGATCTACAGATACTAGAACAATAAAATCTCATATAAAACTAAAAGATATTGGCATTTTTTCTAATACAATCTCTGAAAAATGAACCTGACACATGCGCCTCCAGAAAAACGCCACGCAATATGGATATTATTCATAGCAAAAATTGTTTCACATAATTAATATCTGAAATAATAATAATGCAGTTAATTATAACGTGAATGTTTTTAATTTGAAAACAATAAACGAACAAATAAATGAATAAATAAAAACGAGAGTTGTCGGGAATAAGATTACCCAAGCAGAAGAGCTCTCCAAAATTTTTCTCACACAATATTCAAAAATCGGAACGAAAAACCCTGTAGAAATTCCCACAAATGGAGGTATTAAATTCCACTTCCTGGATGTAATTTGATAGAGAACCACCGCATCCATTCAATCACATTTCTATTAATGGCTGATGAACAACCACACATTTTCTTGCCACTAAAGACTTCAATATTTTCCATTATTCATAACTATGTCAAGTGGAATCTACTGCTCACAGATATTTGAAGATAAGTGGTGAGCCTTTAAGACTAGAGCAACAGGTGAACGGAAATAGTCCAAAAGAAAGAGACGAAGAAAATTTTATGCAAACCACTAGAAGTGTAAAAACACTAAGGAGCTCGATATTCGAGCACTATGGTTTATCAAAAGTGGAGAAGTGCCTTGAGGCAATAAAATCGGCAGACACACAGACAAACACAGCGATAAACATGAGCGATACTGACATCTTCAAGAGGGAGATATTCTCGAAATGTGCACATGCCATGATGTGCATATGAAGAGTAAAATTAAAAAGCAATCAAAAGCAAGGCACAATCCTGTTTTAATCAACAACCAGCGTAATCTCCTATGTTCATTCATCAATTCGAATGACAACAATGTTCGAATAAACTCGTCAAACCAGATAGCCTATTTAAGCAATTTTCTGCATTCAAATCTATAAGAAGAAATAAACGTGAAGACGGCAATTCCCTTTACTTGAATACTTAAACTAATTAAATACTCTTTAACGAATTACTTAAATATATTCAACGGAATTATTCAGAAATTAAAACTGAATGATGTTTGCAGTATAAAAGATATCGTAATATTAAAGAATATATTTATTTAGAAGCATAACGCCACATATGACTCAGTTCTGAAGTTTATAGATTTACATAATTAAGTAATTTCAGCAAATTTTTCGTATGTCAACTACGCAACAATAACGGTTTAGCACAAAGTATAAAAGCGTACAGTAGAGGAAGAAGGTTTATATGGTGTAAGTTTGCAAAATGCACATCAAGTTGTACATATAAACGCCTGTTTCTCTGTCTGTTCCTCTGTCCGTCTGTCCGCCAACATAATTCCAGTTTGTTTTTTTAAACGAAAGAGATCAGGTCAAATCATGTACCCATTTGTCAGCCTTCAAGATCAGGTAACCAGGACATGGATATTCCATAGTGCTAAGATATTTGCAAATAAACTAAATTTTGTCACACATCGGTTGAGTGAACGCAAAAAAAAGAATCTGCGATCATGAGTTTTCACAACAATTCTGCCGAGTAAGAAAACGAATCTTTTATTAGGTGCTGTTTCGTTTTTCCTTCTATTTGGTATTTCTATCTCTAGCTCGTTTGGTATATATATATATATATATATATATATATATATATATATATATACAGAGGGAGAGAGAGAGGGAGGGAGAGAGAATATTCATGCTATATGACATCATAAAATGGAAAAGAAATAAAGAACACTTAAAAAGATAATAGCAATAGAAGCAGAAAATGTGGAAGAAAAGAGACAAAGGAAAATTGATGAGTGAAATATGATAGTTTTGAGGTGAAAATAAATGTAAATACACATGTTAAAAGAAGCATTAAGCTCAAAATCTCGCATTACATAGGTATATGCACAGAACGGAGATTACTGATGACCACATGTCTAGACGTAAATCGATCAATAAACTTCCATAAGATGTTTGCATCGAATGCACTTTCCTAATCGGGACATATGCGCCATATTGCGCACCTCACATGTATAACAATAGCAACATTTATTCAATTTGTAGATGATAGTAATCGTTAAAAGTAATAAAAATTGAATTACTAATAGGAAAGCGTGCTATAAAAGCCATTATAACAATGTCTTTTTTGATGCAGTTGGGGCCAATTGCAATCGTTAGCGGAAACATTCAAAACAGAAGAGCGCTATAAGAAACAATAATATGTTTCCAATACGAACAATCAGCTATACAAATTTTCACTTGTACCTGTGAAAAAAAAATTCAGCAGAAAGGTTTAAGATATTATATATTCAATCAAAAGTGGATTAAATTCTCAAAATTAAAAAAAAAAAAAACGATAAATGAAGGGCAAAATAATGCAATAATTTCTAATTTTAATGCTTTATGACTTTTAACTATGATACAAATAAAAGTACACATGACTTCCAGTAAGCCCCTATACATGATCAGCGGCAAGAAGAAGGACTCAAATTTCAAATCGGTCTTATCCTATACAAACGCGCAACCTAGAAACAAAGGGACAAGCACAGTTTCAATGCAACGTTCACTGGATCGTGCCGGGAATTAAAAAGAAACGGAAATTACAGCTGAAGTATGTAAGTTGCCCATGTTTCTAATAAGCCCTATGAAAGTTTCAACGTCACATAATGAGAAAGGGCAAAGTGGAGGTTCTCAATCTTCTTTCTGCGTCAAATGAAAGAATAGTTGAGACGTCCAGTTCGAATGAAAATCATTCCAACTGCGAAAAAAAAATCTCAAAGGCAAAAGGGCCGTAAAAGAATTACACCCAGTATTGCTCCTCTTCTCTTTTAGTGATACGCATTACAATTTTTGGCGAACTATCATACAACCCTCTGAGGGAATTGCAACGCACCACAAGAAGTGATCTTTGACCAACTAACATTCATTACTCTATCATCGGTCTTTTACTCAATAATCGCATTCAGGGGCAATTAATTTCAATATGAATTTTTCTGTGTGAAAAAACTCTAATAAAAATATAAGTGATGAGTTATAATAAAAGTAAAGTGAAATCATTAAAATAACTAAAAATATCCCAAATTTTCTCCAGGATGACACGTCTTCTTCGAGGAAGGCTTTCATTTATTAAATTTCACAGTTGAATAAGCCGTAAGAACATTCTCTCAAGCATAATAACGTGCTGCAAAAGTTGACGGGTTCTTGAAAATAAATTGTTGCTAGTGGCATATTATCGGAGCGGAAAAGCCTCTCCATGGAATAAAATTGTACCACTCGAATACCCTTTTCGAATGTGGAGAATGCATCAATTAGTACCCAGTACACTATGACCTTGTAAGGTGTTGCACCTCTACTCTTTACCTTTACAAAAGAAGACACTCTATGAGCTCATGACACCCTATGCAATATCATCTATGATGAATCAAACGGTTTATAGATATTAGACAGCAAAGAAAACATCTAAATGTATGCCAATTTTTCTAGTCGACCAATCTTATAGATATGGTAAAAATTACATGATAATACATTTTCATTTATTAACTTTCCTTGAATATGCAAATTTCCACAACCCTCCCTTAACCAGTTTGTACCAAATGTTTTTCCAATTCTTCTAAGCACTTCAAACGACAGGCATATGTAAATGTAAGAAGCAAAGCGTACCAGCTGGCAAGAAGCATATTAAAAAACAAACAAACATCTAAGCAAATATATCCTAACAGAACTCGATAATAACTAGTTTTGAGATGGATGAAACGGTGAAACAGAAGAATCGAAGATAACGAGTGCCATAGGGTAAGAGACCTCAACGAGGCTAGCGGCCGAACGATGGCACACACCAAGCAACAACACTAAGCAATGAGTGAGGGCACATGCGCGAAGCTCGCTTCTGAATGCACGTCGATCAATACATTAGCGCCCAACGTTTGCCCCATCGAAACGTTCATATATTCGCCACTCATTTGCCCGCCTTCCCTAGAGGGTGGGCAAACAACAAACATTTGCCCTCTTCAGTCGAGTTCATTGGTCAAAAAGTTATGCATTTTGAACTCTTTGGACAGTTGTCGGCCCGCTATCTGAATCGGCTGGCACATATTCGAAAAAAATGCTTATCACCTAGGATGATATGTCGTCACAACGAGTCGGACAGCTAAATTACCTCTGTATCTATGGGCAAGTAATTCTTGAGAGAAAATACCTGGGCATATTTCAATACTAAATAATCGTCATTATCATTCGAATTGGAGAATCAAAGTGAACTCCGGTTATCAACTCCAGAAGTTCGAGCCAGAGCTCCACTGAAAGACTCCTCACAGAAGATTGCAAGTATGCAGAAGTAAGCTGCCGTAGACGAATAACGCGGCCACATATCGATAAAAACTTCGCTCATTCCGCTTCATTTCACATGTCCTATTCACGTTCAACTAGGTGAGAGAGAACATCGATAACAGACGAGCATTTGCCTCATCCTCCCTTAGAGTGAACTCAACCGACAACTCGACATTCCCGCTAACTAATCTGTCTTTTTTTGCATATCCACTGTTCTCTTGCTCTGAGTCTCTTTTTCTTGAAAAAAACTTGGATATGACCCTCGTCCCATCTGTTCCTAGGGTTTTCCTTTCAAGTAACTCGAATACCAAACATTACTCCCTTATTATACCAGTCAGGAAGTGAGTTCAAAAGGTCATCCCTATGATAACATCTTTATCCACCAAACTCCATCGCCTTGGTCATCCTGGATTAAGCTGAGATTGCCGAACGGGCAGATATACTCATATGTGCAGGCTGGCATGACATCACTATAATACTTGAGGATGAACAAAGAAGCAACAGATAGGCATGTATACACGGACAGGTGCCACGAAAAAACAGCGCTGCCGAAACGATGTAGCTGAAAGCACAACACAATATAATTTACTTCCGGTGAATGTGCATAAGATGATTCACGTATGGAAGTTATTATGCAACTCTTTTAGGCGGCAAAATGGTGGCACTGCAGCGCGAAGCAATGGCGGCATTCTAGGTGCCCTTCCTCCTACTCCCGCCTGCCTCACCCGCACCTCTTTGGGCGTTCAGAATATACATCGAATAAATACCTCATAAATAAATATACGCCAAGAGATAAAGTTTGAAGGAATTGTGAAACGTAAAATTAGGAAGTGAAATAAAACTTGGAAGTCTAGTAGGATTGGCCGCATTCGACAGCTGAAGCATTCGGAATTGCAGGAAGAGGAATATGCTAATTAAGAGATGCCAACTGCGACGTCATACTAAAAGTTTAATTAATAACCATCGGCACACCATTTATTCATTTGAGCACATCAACGCCCAAAAAATCTTCAACGATTCTTCATCCTTCCCCCCTCCCCCCCTCCCCCCATTAATCCTCCATTCTTCCTCTTACAGTACTTGCTCTCAAGTGACCAACACTTATCAACGAAGAAAGAGTGAAGTCTTATGTTACAGCAGCATAAGATTTATCCAAATTACATAGAAAAGTTCCCTAAATTCATATAATAAAATGCACTATTAAATTTCAAGGATACCATCAAAATGCAGAAATTTAAATTAGCAACGGTAAAGTACATAGTTTATAGGCAGCTTTTAATCTTCATATCAGCTGATCTTATATAAGGCGCATAAGATATTTCATTTCCAAATTCAAGTTATACCAATACAATTTATTGCATATTTGACTTATTTGATTGCAACCTTTATCTATTTATTATGTTCTCTTTGATTTGTTTTTCTAAACATTACTTAACCATATAGAATAGGTCAAGCTGACCCTAGACTAACTGGATAACCACTAACCTCCACTCTGACAACGCACATGAGTGAATATTTGTGAGAACCTCTTAGAAATGGGAACGGACGATAGGCACTATCTCCTCGAGGATACGAGGTTAGAACACTTAAAACAGGAGCCCTGAGCGCTTTTTCTACACATCTCCTCCCCACGAGAGTGGGAAGATCCTGCCGACCTGGGCTTCCATTGACAGCGGAACCCCCGACAAGAAAGCGGGGCACGGCTGCCATGAAATTTTTGAAAGGGACACTTTAGACTCCCCCCCCCTTCCTTCCCGTTTCGTGCTCAATGGCTCAAAATGCTAACACCCAATCTAATTTCAGCACCAATTAGAAAGTCAAAAGTCTACAAAAAACTGCAAAACCAATCAATAACTTAACAGCTACAGATAATAACACCTATCTGGCAGTAATAAACATGCCTGATGGTTTGTTCACAGAACTTTCATCCTATCCACCTCCCAATCTCAAGGGGCAATCATTCAAATCAAGTTTCATTCATAAATACAACTATACACAGAAACATCGAGAAATATACTCTAAAACTGAAGTCAAACATGTGGGAAAACGCAACAGCGAAGTCGCACAAAATGCGTTTTTATAATCATGCTCATCAGGCAAATCAGTTTTATTAACCATCAACAAATAATAAAATATGAACCTCGTGGTTCATTGACCCGGGAATCAGGAAAATTGGCCGATCTGGAAACTTCGTTCGAATCTTCTAAACGATTCGCTTTCTGGATAAAAATTGACTGACATTATCATCGTATCACTTTAGTGTGCACAAAAATTTCTAGGCATTCCGGCAGTCAAGTTGTGGAGTCAACTTGTAGAAAATTGGAACGTGAGGCTAATCTATCGTAGAATAATTATAAAACGAATTTCATAGCAGACCGACCGACCGACAGACATACACACACATACAAGCAATACACATAACCACGAGTGGCGTCACCACAATCTCACCTTAGGGAATAATAGCAAAAAATCACCTAAAGCATATAAAAAGATGAATACTTTACAGGAGAACAAAGGCATTTTAAAATAGGAAAACGTACCCGCAAATGAGAGATTAAATTATTGAAAGTGAAACTAAAACGCAGTAACGATTTCAACGGCTAAAATCGGCACCAGATGGTTGTCTCTTCGCAACAACCATTCAATGTCTTTCACACAATGCGCCTTCAAGGTCAATAGTATTGCACCTCAACGTTCCGAAAAAATTAGAGCACATCGAAAAAGTTTGTTGTCTATCTACATTCCATTCGAAAATAATTTTTGCTCTAAACTTTTTTCCAAAAACTTCCTAAAAATTTCTGAGGGATTTCATAAATTTTCGTTCTCCTCTACCCGTCTAACTCTTCTGGAGCTTTTATGTTCCCATAAATGTCTACTACTGTAAGGAAAGGGAACCCTCTGTTCATATAAAAATCCTAAGCTGCGTTTTTTCACTTGTTTGGAAGCATCTTCCTGTGGGATTATCGAAGACTGCTGGATGAAGGGTTGAAGTAATAAAGCACCACATGCATGCATTAGCACACACTCTCCTCCCTCATAATACCGAATGTCTTTTTCTACCCTCCAGGTGAACACACTTGTCCCAAGCATTCCATTGGCAAACAATTTTGCCTATTATTTTAACAACGCTCCACCTGTACACGTTGAATTGGCAACTGTCATCAACATCTAACGTCAGTACAACATCTATTAGTCGAATCAAATGCCCTTTTATTTCATGTTTGAACGCTCGAAGCATTGCAAAAACTAGTCTTCGGGATGCGATTGCACCGCAGAACAGTTAGGCCATGTTCACAACAAACGAACCAATAGTATGGGTATATACGACCCCTCGTAAATCATTCCGCTTAATGTTTCAATTGTTGCCAAGTTGAAATAAACTCGAAAGAAGGTTAGCCACCATTAGAATGCATACAATACAAAGTTGCCAGGTAGACATTTGTATTTGCACATATAATCCCATAACATTGAACCAAACAATAGCATAAAAATTGATTAAATACAATCGACATTGTAGTCAGGACTTCGACTGCGGATTGGGAATAAGAAATTTAGACAATGATATAGTGGAAGTAAAACATCATGTACAGAAAATAATTACATTCTTTTTGCGTTCTTTAAGATAAAACTTCGTAACATGAGTTGGCTTCGAAATCGATTCGAAACACAGTCCCACTTCTGGCCTATAGCTTATCCTTTAGCAAAAGCCATGACTACAGTAATCATCTATAATACAATTCCAAACAAAGAATAAAAAGGCACTCACTATAGGAAGGTTTTCTGAGTTTCCTGTACCATAAAAAGGTATACGAATACTTGTACCACAAAAAGATATCGTTCATACTTGTATCATAAAAAATGCAACACTGAATTATATGCGATTACTATAAATAATTGCACACAAATGAAAGTTAATTCCTCTTCAAATCTACCTTTCCTGGTAACAGTTCATCAACCCCCTTCCTCCCTCCTCATCACAGTTACCCACAATCCTGGGCAATTGCTAAATATTTGCTTTATACGGAGCAATGTTTCAAAAGGCACCTGAGTATAGCAATTACACAGTAAATGAAATGAACGAAAAGGGAAAACAATCTAATGGAACAAGAAGCTAGCCTATATGAGAGACTAAGTGTATCGCACATCCTAAAATAAACCAACCTCCGTACTTCCAGAATGGGAAGCAATATCTTTCATCTTCATCAAACGAGTTTTAAATTGTAAAACTCGGAAAAACGACTTGCTGTCTACTCGAATATATTACATATCACCACTAAAGTTCTCAAATCTGTAAAAACGTCAGAGAGTATAGGCCAACCCGATGAATTTCTGGAGAGGAATAAACAAAGGATTCATAAGGATGAATGTACAATATATTCGAGAAGTATATTAGAAAAGTAGAATTCCCTCATTGATCCTCTCATCTCAACAAAAATATTCGATATACAAAAGTGATCGATGAAGACAACGAAGATCACTCAAATGAGCATTTGATCACCAAAAAAAAAAAATGCTTTCACACATCGGATTTCTTGCATCGTTAACTGATCTATCACAATGTATTCATCTACAATATTTCACTATTCGTTTCAAACATATCCATTCCCAAATGATTACCGTTTGATCTACATCATATTTTACCTACAATATCTTAAATTTAGACCATAAAAAACGAATATTAAGTCACAAATAAGATAAAGAAAAAAAAATGCACTCATTGAAAATCAAAATTTCTTCTTTCTTCAATATATTTTCATAATGCAAGAAATTCATCACCATCAGAGAACAGCCACCCTACTAGTGCCATTATAAGGATCGGGTCAACGATCATTCCACATGGTTCGTCCAACTCGACGACGATGAACATCCCATGCTGTGACTATCCTCCGCATTTGTATAATATCCAACGAAATCAACAAGAAGTAAAAGATTCGAAAGCCAAAGATCATTACTTGTCGACTGCATTTTTACTGCTGCAAATATTCATCTATCAGCGATACAAATCGGTTGCATTATTCGTTTCCCATAGGATTATCTAGAAAATAAATAGATCCTCATCCCACCTACCTTAGTAATGCATATTCCAGACGCAATATGGACCGGTCAAGGAAAATATTCCCGGAAATCATTTTCCCTTAGCAGGTGCTAATACATACTTTAACCATCTCGCCTAATCATCTAACCGCCCTCGCTAGTCACCTTACTTAATCATCTAATCTCCCCTCTAACCACCTATCCAAGTGGCTTGCACTTCAATATGAAACTTGACTAAAGCTTTTCATAAAATGTTAAGCACCATACTCTATCTTGTTGACACTCCTTATAACAGTTTTATATCATAACATATGCCAAGTTTCGTTAATTTATTATTACAATGGCAAGCATTAGAAAACCGATTCTAAGCGGTAAGAGGTGAACTCACATCTCTTTCAGAACTAATTCAGATACTAACAAATAGCACTCCGGGCTATCGCTGCCATCCTATCAGTTCTAATCGAATTTGATCCACTCAAATTCATTTCGAATAATGCTGTGATAATCTTTGCAAATCCAAATTTGCAATAGCAATGCAAACAGAAATTTATAAATACTCTTTATCGAATTCACCACCCCTCAATCATTATGAATACCAAACGCCATTCAACAGAAAATTCAAATGAGCTAATAATTAAAACTTAAATCCTATACACAACAATCATGCAAAACCGTTCATTAATACCCACTCAACATGAGATGATAATCCTAAGAACTTAACAAAATATCAACTGAGCACTACAGAAAATGTAAAATATCAACTGACTATTACAAAAAATAAAAATATCAACTGACCATTACAAAAAATATAAAACATTAACTAACCATCACAAAAAATATAAAATATCAACTAACCATCACAAAAAATATAAAATATCAACTGACCATTACAAAAAAGTTCGGTATTCTCATCGAATTCCTTGAAAGCAACCTCAACGCCTTCCCTGTCCGCTTGTAATATAGCTCCACGAAAGTTCGCCACCGAAGAAATACAATCATTGAGTACACTGACCAACATTCCATGCTTCGCACCAAGAAAACAAAGTCGTCGCAATGACGTCACTAGCTGCCTTCAAAATACAATTCTACACATTAATTTCTTCGCTGAAATCTCAAAAACACTAACTTCGTACTTATATAATAAACAGTAATCTTGAGTAAAAAACCTATCATTACAGACTAATCAATTGACTTTAACCTTTACCGTCAATAATTTAGAGTATAAAATTCCTTTTGAAATAAACTGAAATAACTTTTTGAAATAAATAAATTCAAAAAGAAAACAGAATTTTAGCAATAACCGATTCAAACCATATATTAATATAACATATACAGCAGTAAAATCCTGTTAGATGAGCCGATTCGATAATATTCTTTTCACAAACTTTTGCATGCCTAATGAATAAAATCAACCGAAACTAGAAATTGCTTCAAGAAATAATATAAGAAGATTAAACAATTATGCAAAACTGGATTAAAATGTAACACATTTTTGGCCTATTCGACAATCTATAAGTTGAACTCAGTATCCACTTATATGAGAATAGATGAATTTTCCCTGCAATCCAATTTAACACTTTCCAAGATGACAGTAAGAAGCATTGATCACTGCTGCTCCATACTATAAAGTACTGTTTTACTATCGCATAACATTTCTCGTCTAAAATGCTCGTATCTTATTTGCATTTTTACGTACGTAAATTGCATCCTTATGTTTTTCAACATCCACAGACATCAGTGATTTGCATCTGAAATAAGCAGCTTGATTTGGTTCAGTTGCTGATAGATGATCTGATAGAATTAAGCCGAGAGATAATTTCCCCAAAACAGGTGTACCCTAACAATCGTAGAAAAAAGAATGACAATATAAACTTACTTGTGAGAGTGGTACGCCTCATCGATCGTTTCCGCATTAAATGCTTCCTCCTGAAAAACGAAACAAACGTTTATAAGAAATTAGCTCAATTAAAATAAAAAGAACCAAAGAGGGGATTGTGGTGCAATATCACGAAACACATCCTTGCAAATTCACTAATCGAATTCATGCATTCATTACTTGAAATGACCTCAGAATTTTATGCAAGCAGAGACATCAAGAAACTTCAATTTACAGCCTCTGGTAAACGAATAAACCTCCTACCAGCTTCCTTTGCCCAATCTTCAAATAAAGGAGCAAGTTGCTTCCATCGACAATCTCTTAAGACGAACACAATAGCTCCAACATGTTCAACGCTCTAATACGTTCCCAGTCTTTCATGCGTGACCTCACACCATCGAATAAGATCAACCACTAATATATGCTTAT
Source organism: Baylisascaris schroederi (assembly GCA_006503575.1). Lineage (NCBI taxonomy): Eukaryota > Metazoa > Nematoda > Chromadorea > Rhabditida > Ascarididae > Baylisascaris > Baylisascaris schroederi. The sequence continues at coordinate 1,551,786 of QEWY01000432.1, read as the reverse complement.
CGATAGGCATACTAACCAAGTGATCGATTGAGTGGATCAAACAGTCAAAACTAGTTTATCAAAAGCAACGTATTAGAAATTGTTCTCGTTCTTTTCGTTATGATATTCACAGAGATCATAAACATTTATTTTTGCTTACGATTCAAAACGTTTCCATCGATGAGAAATGCACTAGTGGTAAAATTTTCAAGCAGATTTTGCGCCTAATGTAAATCCTTAAACCCTCAAAATCTTACAATATTATAAAACAATCTCAGATATTTTATATTCCTCATTCAGTAACCCCGAAATTAGCTTTCACCTATGATCCTCAATTATCAATTTTGTTTGTTATGGCATCCAAGCATAGAATTCAAACATCAAATCCCATCCTTCCTCATAAATCTTCACTTTTGATCGTATTTTCCGTGTTCATATCATCGATTAAGAACCAAGAAGCTTCTATATGCTTCCTATACTTGATAATTTATTAACTTTCGCTTAATTTCTGACTTGTTTAACCGCACCCACGGCTGCATTTATGCCTATCTAAATTATAAAATAAATGCATCCCATCTTCGTATGTAATAGCTAATATGCGTATTGAAAGATCTTTTTTACTTAAAAAATATAACATAATACCTTTAGAGATGTGGAAGAGAAGACGTGTTCAATTTGATTATGAACAAACATTAGCAATGCATTCAGAAAATCACGCATACGCGAACGCATCAACATCATTCTCCAATAGCTAAATGTTTCTCCCAAATCCAACTAAAAAAACGCATAAAAAGTGAATTTGAAAATAGAGAGAAGATAAAAAACACTAAAATATTAATTTTGAAATAACTTCACATAGGGTAATGCAGCTTCTTTCACCTTTGGGAGAAGCGATACCCGATACGACATATTATGTGTGGATTTTATACACCTATATGTATAAACATTATATGAATTTCTGCACAAGATACAACATAAAGTTTCAAGTTTAAATGTTACGCATGCAGCGGAGGATTAAGATGCCAACCAAAACGTTATACCATCACGCTGTTTTTGCATGGGACTGTAGAGCAAGAGTAGGTGTATGTAATTAAATTTGAGTTGAGACTTCAAAAAAAATATATATACTCTAAGAGCTACTACCCTTGGAACATCCAAGATGAGCCACCTCCCATCGAGAGATAAACGGGGAAACAGGATGGCAAGAAGCCGGAAAATGGAAGCAAGCACATCGATCAATCATCAACCTTATCGATGTCACAATCGCACAAGTAAATGAAGGGCAAGAGAGGGGCAGAGAAAATAATCTAATTCCACCGATGGTAGCTTCAAATAACAGAAGAGAATAAACAAATAGAAATCAACAAACCTCATCTAAAGCAATACATTCGAACGTTAGATTGGCGATTAGTATCCAAAGTTCTTCATAAGTATTCAAAGTGGATTGCGTAAAAATAATCTGAAGCGGAAATGCTGGTTCATAGTGCAATCGTATTAGAAGTGTGTCACCAAGTGAAACTGAAAATTAAACAATAAAAATCCTAACTAAACATACACCCTGGATTATTCCTTGGAAATGAATCAAAAATAAGTGAATTATAAGCATTTCTGAAACTATGAAACATCATAGATTGGTTGACGAACAATATTGGTGCTGATGAGAAGTTCTATAAAGAGGGCTATGGAGTATGTCCATAAATAAAGGCATATTTGCACTAAGAAAATCACCCCTCCCCTTGCAAAAACTTCTTCTCATTAATCAAAATCGTAGTTCAAAATATCTGATATTCCCGCCGATCGTATACGAGCAGTGATATCGGCAAAAGCACTGTTATTATTACTAACAACCATCATATCGTCAAATATACCGCAACAAAGTAACATCCACTTAAATGATCATAAATCATTATCTGACAGTCGAATTCTAATCGATATAAAATTGACCGAAATAAGCCAAAAATAAAAAATAAATAAAAATATTCTAACCAACAACACGCAATCCTCGTTCTGGATATCCATCTCTAGTGAATGATGCATAAATACTCTCAATGATACTTCTCTCCATCGAAGGATCACGCATCTCGCTTGCCGATTCAGCGACGCCATCACTTTTTTGGATGCATATCACTCGTTGTAGTGCACTGAAATCCTTGAAATTTATATGGGCTCTTAATGAGTGTTTAATTTTGTTTTTGATTACTAATCTACAGCACAATAATTTTTTAATGAAGATAGGAAAGAGGTAACGAGGTTGCAATCACCGGTGGCTAATCAGCAGTATTCAAAAACGTCCCTATTAAACTAAAATAACCTTTGCTAGAAGGGATATCCTCTGGGTTTAAAGGAGATTTCAGAAAACTTGGTTTTTACAGATAAACTTTAGGTAAAACAACCGGTTTCCTCATAAAAATATCGCACTATTTATACTCCTCTTCTAGCAAAACCCTTCTCATCAACATAAAAACGCCGTAGAAAGCGAAATCTTTTAATAACGATTGAAGAGGCTCACTGTTATATTACACACTTTTCGGCTTTTCCTAGCTGTGATGTAGTCGGCCATTTTCGTTGGTTTCCCTCTCATTCACTATGTGTACCTCGAGCTATATGGCCGATAGACCACTATTAACTTTGCAAGTGTTGTTATATCGCCATCTCCGATCAAAATACAAGGATAAAATAACCGCACACCCAGACTTTTTTACCATCCTTTAGTTAAATACCAAAAGAGGCTGACCAGTCCCAAAATGAAAAAAGACGTGAGTGAAGCATGGAGAAATACGGACTCACTTAAGGTCCTTACCCTTAAACTGTCCCTCCATTCTGTAGTTCTCCATAAATATTCATAATCAAGCAATAGCCAAATTCATACTATCCACTACGCGAAAAACAATATGACAAATTAAACAATACGGCGAAATAAACGCATATAAAAAAATTAACCTAACCACACCATCCATAAGAACGCCATCTTTACCAAGGAAAACCTTTTCGATGAACATCAGCGTCGTTCTAAAGCTATTCATAATGTCACGACGTAGTTGTTGAGCTGGTGGCATATTTACAATAGCTCTGCAAATTTTTGAATTCTTGTTATAAAACATCCCATTTAAAATTTGAAAATTAGAATATTCGGAAGATAAAATGAAAAACTAAAACATTCGGATGGAAAACGTTTCGTATGCATCAAATCTGATCAGCACTACCTATAGTTACCTTTTCAACTTAAATAGACTGAAAAAAAAGCAACAGAGGTAGGCAAAAAGATTCACAACTGCACTTCTTTTACACTAATGCATACATTACCACCGCTCTTCATCCCCGATGTTTAATGTCGCAAGCATCAAGAATCAACCTATTTCACTAAGCTTACACAAATATGTTCCCTCGACCTAACGTATATGAGAGCGGGCTCACTCGTATTTATCTATCCCTTGTTCAGTTCTCTCATTCCCTTCAAGAATGAAAGAAAGAAATTTATCAAAACCTTGCGCAACTTAATTTCTTATTCAAAAGAAGTTTACAAATCTTACGTATATTTCTCGTCGAGAAATGCTTGAACTGCACGATTAGGTAGTTTCGAACTGATCGCTTCCAAAAGGTGACCGTCTTCTACCTCGTTTTTCACATTAATCTAGAATCAACAATCCAACAGCAATAAATAATTACATCAACAACTGACCAACAAATATAAGGGATCAAAATAGTAAAAAGCCAAGCTAATGCTTATGTATATAAAACGCGATCCCAAATCTTGATAAACACCTTCAGTAGCCAAAAACAAACAAGAGGATAGACGCAAGGATTCGATTTCTGAATTTTTAAATTATACAAGACCCATATTTCATGTCCCATTTTACAAAGTGATCACACTTGGCAACCCCCTCTATTCATATGCTATGCATCATCGTAACTTAACAGGATCTATGGATTCGAAGATCCACGCATAGAAAGGGGAAGCTTTGCTATGTTGTATTATGCACACTTCACAATCACAATCAAAGATGAAATGGAATCAAATACTCTCTAAATAGTGATGCAGTGTTTTGTTATGAAGGAAGCGAAGGCAATATCAGAAACACCTGTTCCCATCAGATTAGACCTCTATTTGCCTCATCCCCGTAACTGTGTTCTCCTCCCATTTCTCGCTATAAATAAGGATCCAGTGTTCGCTTCGGTCATCACTGACTGGGAAATTTTTCCAACAGTTTCATTCATCTATTTCTTGTTCTCTGTAATCGTATTTCCAGGATTTTCAAGGTAGAGGATTTGCAATGCACGCTCGATGCTGAAAAATAGGAGATATACGCGAGTACTCAGATCGAATCTCATGTCTTATCTCTTAGAATGGCACTAGCTATATAAACCACTGCGCTTCGGGAGCCTCTTTGACGCCGATTTTAGTATTTTATATTAACTTTTCAGCTCCGATTTCTCCAAATATGTGAGAAGAAAAAAACAAAAAGAAGCCAAAAACAAACCGCTAATTCATAGGATGGCATTGTTTCAGCAATATTAGCATCAACTGTAGACCATAATTTTATCATCTTTCGCATCTTTCCTTCACGCATCCATTTTGTACAAAACTTCTCATCCAATAAACCATTCGAAGGTAATGAAATTCCAAAATCGTTACGCCACAATTTTACTACATCACCTGTAATAGGTTTCACTTCAGATTCTTAAAGAGATCAGTGGTGGTGGTGAAAAAGTGTTAAAATAAATCAGTAACAACCTTTACAATAATGTGCAAATTTTTCAAACACTTTAAAAATCCATAAAGATATTTAGAATCCAATAACAAATATGAGAAGAAAAATTCAGGCAAGCAGAATAAAACTGCAATACGATATCAAAGTATGGTGCAGAAATTTGCCTGAAATAAGAGTGAGAAGGGAGAGGGAAGATGTAAACGCAGTTGCAGGAAAGGAGGAGAATAAAAGCACCGCATCAATAATAACCTCTCTATTTTTCTCAACAAAAAAAGACCTTTATAGCCATAACCATAAGTAAGCTTCCATTACTTTTCAATGCAAAATTCATATCGCTGCTCTAATTAAATGCACCGAATTTTATATACAAACTGAATAAATATTATTCAGCAAAATACCTGAAAAGGTTACAAGAAATATTTAAAAATACTTCTTCTTCCATATAAAAATGAAGAATGAATTCATGACTGACAAAAATTTTTTTCATAATGCATTTGAAGTAAGACTATTAGCGATAAAATTAAGTCACTTCTATCATCGAAATTAACGAAAAAGCAATCGAGGAATTGCTGCTCAAAAGAAAGATAATCATATTGCTAGCACAAAATCACAGCAATGTGATGCTTCATAAAATCCATTTGTCATATGCAAATTAACAAACACCTCATTCATTCTCGGAAAAAATATGCAAATTTTGGTCGCATTATTTTATTTAAATTCTTCGAAATAATAATATAATTATACTTTTTCGGTAATAAACAATATACCACCTTTTCCGTTACCTCAGAATCTTCAATTCATTAAATCAAATGCATCACCATAGATTTTATTTATTTCAATATCTTATCACCTAAGAACCAACCAATACTTGATCCCGCCAATGAGGGAATTTCTTCAGCCATGATCATCGTATCCGAATGACGACTCCTGAACACTCCTTCGGAAATACAATCGTCCCCTTTACAAAGCCATTTCAATAGTGATCTAAAATCAAGCAATCAGTCATACATTAGCAATTTTCTACTTTCTCGATAATTTTATGAACCACCATTATTCCACTTTTCTTCAATAATTTGTAGACCGTTCATATAAAAATTCAAAATTTGGAATGTTTCCAAAAACCGTTTTCGTGGGACTTCAAACTCGAAATACGCGTGAAAACGCTGCTCAAAAGGGTCATCGATGGCAATAAGAATGCGAAAAAAACGTTTTCAGATGACTTTTTCCACGATCAAAAATGTGAATATTTTTTAGTGATTAAAAAATGAGTGGTTCAAAAAACTTAATTCTCCCTCCTCTTTTTTCACTGTCCACTGCTCATCGCTCTTGCAAAAATCTCAAACTTAGCTGCCAACTCATCATAACCAGAGAAGACTGAACAGATGAATGATGCCATTGTGCAATTCAAATGCAAAAACAAAACTAAACAATGCTTCGTGATCAAGCGGCTCATACTCACGAAAACTGATCAAAGCCATTTCTTTCCCCTTAGCCACCTTGCCCCTTTCCATCGCTGAGCAAAAAATTTAATGACGATTAGAGGGGTCTATCCTATATTCGATAGTGATTAGGTGGGGGAGTTTATCCTATATTCAACAGTGGTTAGGTAAGGAGTGGGAGTCTATCCTATATTCGACAGTGATTAGGTGTGGGGGAGTCTATCCCATATTTGATAGTGATTAGGTGTGGAGGAGTCTATCCTATATTCAACAGTGATTAGGCAGGGAAGGGGAAGTCTACCCTATATTCGACAATGATTAGGTGGGGGAGGGGGGGTCTATCCTATATTCGACGGTGATTAGAGGGGTCTATCCAATTCGAAGACATAATCACTCAACAGAGATATTGAAAACAAAAGAAAACGTCGCACGAATGTCGCACAACAAAGTAGGTGCAGTTGAGATCCACTTCGAATGTATAAACCGTTATATAAATATGTTATGATATTTAAACCCATTGAAACTGCTCGCAGAAAGGAAATAACCCGTGGCTTTCTGAATTACTAACAGCTCATCAATTCGTTAATGCCCGGAAACTAAAAGAACCATTATTACCAAAGAGTGTTTTCCGGTCTAAAACAAATTGAAACTTTACAAAAATCTTTTTAAAATGCAATTACAATGAGCACGCTTCAAATATACAGAGTTTAAAAAAATATAGCAACTAACTGATGGAAATGTTGCAATAAAACGACCAACACCTCATCGCATAGCTTCCCCACATCTTGTTCGACATTACCAAGCAATGTCCTCGCCAAAAAGAAAACATCCATTTGAGCCGAACACTACAAATATGAATCAATATCCACCCTAAATTTCAAATGCCGCACAATTCAGAAGGTGGTTCTAGTACTTATAAAGTCTTCTCAGAAATATACCCCCCCCCCCCCGGGGTTCTATTCAAACCAATGCGGTAGTCCATTGGTTAATTTCATTATAAACAATAATGGCAAACATTCAAACAACAACAAACAAATCAGGCAACGAGATGCCCAATTCCAAATCAAAGCATTCAAATAATCCCCTAATGTTCAGCTGGTTGAAGGAAATAATATTCAAGCACGCGAGCTCGAGGAGACTATAACTAGCGTAGCCAGAAGAGAGGGGAGCAGAGAGAAGGTAGGGGGAGGGGAAAGATAGGAGGAGAAGGAGTTCTCGAATAGTCGAAGAAGTTCACAACCTCAAATATGCTTAAGTGTTCAAGATGTGCTTTAAAAAATTGACTCATTTTTCTGCATAAAAGATATCCACCGCACATTTTTTCCTTTACTACGAAAAAAGCGCTATCGACGCAGCTTAATTTTGAAACCACACGATGTAATGATGGACCTTTCTCATAATAAAAGAACTGGTGACATGAAACGTTGATATAGAATAATTCAAATGAAATGCATCAACCCCCCCCCCCCCTCCGCCTTTTTTGCTATCGTTAAGAACCGCCACATCGCGAAAGTTATGTACCTCGGGAGTTTTCAGAGTAATATGCTTTAAAGCACAAACCAGGAAAGTGTCAACCAGCTGTCACGAATCTTATGTTAAAACAACGAAAGGCAATCTTTAACAAAACAAACAAACGTAAAGTTGCGACTGAATCAAGAGATGATTGTATTTTTCAAGCTGAACAATCCACCTCTGTATGAGCCTAATAATAGAATTTATTGTGAAGTAAAGAAATAAGTACAACATTACCTATTAAATGACCCGGTGCTAATCCTAGAAAGAAAAGATCTTGTCATCAGTCCAGACAATTCAATAATTACGAAATAACGAAAAAAGTTGTTTGTATTCAACCGCTGACCACTCCCATGTTATTTGCCGTAGTCACGAAGCATGATATATCAACGGAGATGCAAAATTAGCAACGAAGGTGCAACTGCAGCAGGCCATTTGCAAAAGACAAAAAGCTGCTAACGTCAATTGTCGCCTTAATCTTTCTTTAAGATATATCGATTACAAATTATTGCAAATGCAATTTGCAATCTTCGCATTTGCAATTCTTTTGCAACTTGATAAATGCCATTTACACTTTTCTACCGCATGCTGCAATTCTTTATATGAGTTAGTATATCTAAACTCACCTAATACTTGTAATCTCTAATCAGATAAGACATGAAAGATGAGAATAACTCTGCACTTTGCTCCCGGTTGGCAACAAAAAAATTCAAGTCAATCATTGCAACTCACTTCAAAGCAAACATTGAGCATTAAAAAGATTGCATTTACGTACCCCGTAATCATCACGTTGTCGAATTGTGAGGATAATATCGAAAAAATACGAGTATGTGTGAGATTTAAGGAGCACTTTGTGCATACGTCTCTTTGCTTCAATGCGATCACATTCCATATCGATATCCGCTGCAATCTCACTCGACAATTCATCCCTTAATGAGAACATATGTGAGGTTAAACAACCTGTACACTGACATCCTCAGAACAATGTCCTCTCAACAAACAATAACAAGATATATGACTTTTTCTTCGAACTTTCCCGCTTTATTTCTTTTCCGTTCCCCCTTTCTTCTCACCTTCGCCTCCAGTTAACTTCTGGAGATGAAATTTGTCGGTCAAAGAAGTTATGACCTATCACGTGGTATTTAAAGCGCAACTTTGGAGGCAGACATAGGTAAAATGAAAAATGATTTAAGCAGATCAAAGGTTTCAAAATTAATGGAGAAAAATCGGCAAAATACTGATCTAGACGAAAACGCTCCGAAACAAACAGAAATGAAAATTTTGAACAAATAAAAATATGAGATATAAATTTGCATGCTAATAGAAGAAAATAGTTCGAACCATTTTTTTCTCAACAATTTTATATTCATTTCTTGTTGCTCAAATGAAAAATTACTGTCTAAATGTGAATTCATTAAATAATTGAATAACACAGAAAACAGCTTGAATTTTATTGATGCAACTAACGACAGCTAAATATTTCTAAAAAACAAAGATCTTATCTCAAAAAATACTGAATATTTTCTAATAAATACAATAAATTCCCTGAATCAAGGCGACAGATGTGATCAAAATCAGCATCGATTTAAAATGAAGCTATCCAATTTTTTAAACACCTAGTAAATCACTGAGGCGCTTTATATATCTATCACATCTGTGCATCTCAATTGAATCAAATAAAAATATTATTTCTACATACCTTATTTTCCTCAAACAATCGCGTAAATGAAAGGAGAGGATATGGAATGATCTTGAATGCAGCGCACAGTTCGAACTACACCATTCATCTGGGGGACGATCCTCACAACACAAAAAATTATTCACTTCTTGCAATCTAAATAATATTCTTTATAACCATTAATACCGTCAATTAATAAAAAAATTCAATAACGAGAGATTAAATAATAAAAAAAAATATGTACATATTACGCCGATCTCTGCTAGGGCCTAAATATTTTCTAACGGCAATCCCTTCACTTATTTTCATCCTCAAATAAAACAGCAGTGACTAATGGCTAAACATCTCTTTTGATCTAATAGACAAGACAGACTTCCTGTGGATGCTTCGATATGTCCAAATATTTCTGTTTTATATCTACCTAAAAAGTCAATTCCCCCTCCCCCCCCCTCCATTACCCAAATGAACTAGTCGTGTGATCTGCTTCGCAATGACAGCTGGGCATTTTTTCAAAAATACTTCCCTAACTGAAGGTTTTGGAATACTTAACGCCTCGTTAACGCCTTTTAAATAAAAATAATAAAATATTGTGTCATAAAGCAACCCTATTGGATGCCACCAAACGGTAACAATCGATGCAGACGATAGTGACCGAGAATTGAATGCAAATACTAAGAGCAATCGAAGTGCTAATGACGAAGTTATGCAATGTGCTTAAACGTTATTAACTATTATACCTCTACAGCTAGCAAATCATGTAGTTTGATTACCTATCACCTTTATGATCGATTTATATAACCAGTTATTACCGACTTATTCATATGCTAATGACCACATTTTGAACTGCGCTAAACTGGAACAAGCAGGGAACGAATATTAATCAAACATCGTAAAAACTATCAACATTTTGGATTCAATAAAGAGTGGAAGTTTCATTTTCAAATACATTTGCATGGAGCGGCTCCATTTTTACGATTTGATTTGAACAAATGGATCTCTAAAAGTCGGTTTCCCACTCGAATCTCCCATTGAACTTCTCTGTCCGCCCCCAAAAAGGGAGGATCACGTCGAAAACTCCTCTCAGCCGTAGATGAGGATGAGGTCACAAGTCTTCTCCTTTTCTCAACCTCAGTACCACCCACAATCTACACGGTGACCTGATCAAAAATGAGACATGGTTTAAGTCATGGTAGTGCTCCCAGTTCAAATTCATCTTCCCTTCTGCTCTTATTATCACAATGGGCTTAAAAAACGAAAAAAATCAACTTGTTAGCGAAAGCCAAGAACGGCGACGCAAAATGCATCAATGCTAATGGTCCTTCAAATTCCAGTGATAGTATCGAATGCGAGTTCCGCAACATATGCGGACTTCCCTAAAAAATTGTTTTTTAATTAATTAGAAATATATTAGAAATGTCTATCTTTACATAAAAATTTGCACTCAATGACTGTGGGTAACAATCTCAGTAAATCTGACTAACATCTTATGACAAGGATGTGGAGAAATCGACCCCTTTCTGCCAATATAATTTTTATTCGTCGACTCTCGACGTGGCATTTTTAGTAAAAATAAGGTCATTTTCAAAATGACATGCCTCAATTTCCAAAAAAAAAAAGACAAAACCACATCTACGTACCAGTCCCAGGTACGCAAATGTCCCAGGAAACAAGCACCATGAATGCACAGTGAGACAGCCAGTGCAGCAACTAAACTACTACAACCATGAAATACTTAGTAAATCTACTTTTGAATGATACCAACTAGGCTAAATTTCTGACTAAAAAATCGCTTTTAAATCGTATTCAACCATTGTAGAGTAAAATTAATCCACAAATTATATGATGCTATTGAATACTGGTATTCTCATGCAACTGATAGATCATAATGGAAATTCGAACAGACACAAACAAACAGACAAACAGATAGACACTTCTATTTACTTACATATATCTGAGCTTGAACCAACCATATATGATGCTTCCGCAAAACCTACTAATGCATGAAAGGAGGTAACAATAAAGAGTAGAAAGAGTAAATGAAAAGAAAAACATACACAGGTACCACCTTTGAATACAGAGCATACCTCGCCACGTAGTAAGCTTTGTAAACATATTATAAAATCGTACCAAGAAACCTGTAATATGACAGAAAATAATTGCAGAAATGCAACAGCTTGTCTCAAACACCCATTTGTTGAGACATTTGGTTCTTCGATCATCGTCAATCAGGCCTATCTTTAATATGCAAGTTTCAGATGATTAAATTTCTATATTCTCTGCCACCCCTTTTTTCATCCTTTTCTTCCTCACTCATCTATAATGTACATTGCTCAATTATAGCTTAAATATAGTTATAGTACTATAATGGCACCAATATCAATTAGGGACGGTACACAATAAGAAGTGATATCTGGGCAAATATAGACTAAAAAGGATAGAGGACAGCAAATTGCGTCGCCCAGCAAAATTTGCAAGCATACGATGAGATCATGCCAAAAGGCATACACCTCCAAAAATCTCCAAAATAGAAGTAGGAAGGTCAAGATCCCACCAAAATAAAACCAATGAGGAATTGAGACAGGAAAATATAAGAAAGTAAATTCCCATCATGCAGAAAATTGACTCAAAATTGAAAATAAAAAGGAGTACTTATATATTCTGGTCAACTCATGTATTACATACTTTCAGCACTGAACAAAATAAGGGAAACCATTTCAAATGTGCAATCAGGAGGCAGCCATAAGCTTCGGATCGCTTGTCCACTTGCCAGCGGATGTACATTGCCTCTTTCGTCGAAAATCACTTCTTCTAGTGCTGATTTCTCTTCATCACAAGCGTCTACAATTTATAGATATTAAAAAACCTGTAACTTATTCCAACCGAACGATGCATAAAAATCATTCAGAAATGATAAGAGATAGTGGAGGTTTGAACTAAGAATTCAAATATACTTTTTAATATCCGCCGCCTCATGTGCTTTGACCGCTACCAATACAAACATTCGCATTAAAACTAACAACTAAAAAATTATATCCTCGTACAATTTATCAGCCATAATATTACACAATTTGAAAAATTTGCATAAAATTATGCAACTGATGTATGCAAAGAAAACATAAAATTATAACCACTTTGTAACTGATTATAATTTGTATAAAAAATTTTAAATTCTCAATTAAATGATACCAAAATTATATGTTCGAACATAATTCTTAACAGCCTAATATTTCAGCGTTATCATATCAGCGACCCACTGCAGACACTTCATTTGATAACAGAACAAACTATCGATCGGTGGTGAAAAATTTATAAAACAGGCAAACGACACATCAATTTATATGCATTTATATACAACAATGAATATGGCGATGCTCTTTAGCCTCAAAGCCTTACAGAAAGAGATTTTTTTCCTTTGCTAACATTGTGTAAAAAAATAAAAAGTAAACAAAAATAAATAAAACAGCGAAACGATATCAATTCCAAGAAGTTACGGAAATGATTCTTGCCAATTTTTCACTGCAATCAAATAGTATCCGCTCAAGAACGCGGAATTTTTCTATTCAAAATTTCGATACCCGTCAATCTAATATTAGTAGGAGATATACAACAATCTCCATCCTCACTCAGCATTAAAAATTTTCAGGAACTTACCAGATGTACAAATAGATGAGCTTGAGCCTTGAAAGCTGAGCGTATGCACCGTTGGTGAGATGGCAAATAGTACCTGAAATAAAATGCTTCATCACTGCTCAACAATAAGTTTACCATTAAGAAGAGCAGAAATGTCGAGAAAAAGTTTCAAAAATTATCCAAACTTCACATCTTTCTCAGAACCACTAGTCACGAAAGTCCTTCAGACTTGTCAAGCAAATACTACTGAGATCCAAGCCGCTTTCACTAATTATTTGTCTCCATCCTGTTCGCTCAGACATATAGGAAATTTAAGCAACCACGCAAACATTACGGGAACAGTTAGACAATCATGCAAACATTGGAGATATCCAAAGGATGTGACAGCATTACACACCTCCAAATAGCTATGGTACATCACTCGACACGATTGCTGAACGAAGTGATGTAATCGCAACGCTAGTACTTATTCACTGAGCAGTAACAATACGAATTGAGTCATTTATAAACAACGACCTATGTAGGTAAATGCTTGAAAGGATTCCTAGAAGTGCCATTCTTTAAATCTGTAACTAGAATAGTGGAATGAAAGGAGACTAGAATGGGGGAAAGAGGAAAGGGTAGGGGGAAGGAGGAGGGTGTGGAGGAAGGTAGAGGAGGGAGGAGGGAGGATGAATGAAAATAAAAGCTTTAATAAATATAGGTACTTCGAGCTGAAGATGAAAAATGCGAATTTTTTCTGAAAATGTGTGCACTTTCATAGCAATAACTATCTCACCCTATAGCCATGGCCGCCCTCTTCTCACATTCACATACCCGCAAACGGTCACCTTGATATTCACCTTTAAAGCTATGCTTAACGAACTACTATCTGCTTAAAATAAAAAACCTAGTAGTGAAACTTTTTCATGAGTGGGAAAATTTCTCAAAAATATAAAAAATTTGATTACCTAAAGAAGCACTCTCCGAATTGAGAAAAGAAATGAAGCAAAAAACCAAGCAAGGTGAGATTCAGCAATTAGACTGTAACCGCAATCCTTGATTAATTGCTAATATAAAGCAATGCCAAATAAATATGGCATTCAAAAAAATGAGAACCTTTGTTTCCGTTTTCGGTGACCTATCGATAGACAGCCCCAACGAAGGATACCGTCGGCGATAACCAGGAATCTGAAATGAAAAAAACTTTATTAGATTCGCACTTCAGAAGTTAGCTGAACGTCGTTCCTTTACTCTCATTTTTATTTCTCTGTTCAATGCTATGCAAAAAAATTTTCATAAAACACCCCTCCCATTTGAATATCGCTGATAAATCAACCAAAATAAAAAAACATCCCTCAAGAATCGAGTTTCGGTCAGTTCGAGCAGAAACTGTACCAACATTAACTAAGCAATGTAAGCATGAAACGTTCTAAATCTGCGCATTCACATACAGAACACCTCACAATTCACCTACGTTAAGTGTATCTCGTAAAGGTCGTCCATCACCAGTCTCTAAAAGTGACACCGACACAGCGTCCCAATTCGCCATAAGTAGCAAAAATCGAATAATTTCATCGTTTTCGTCATCGCTGGCTCGCAATCTCTCTGCAAGAAATTTGTGCAGATTTGTAAGTTTCTTGGCATTCTCATGGATCCACTGCAAGTTTCTATATGATTTCATGCCCGCAGCGTCCAATAAATATTTTTTAGAGACTTGTACGACTCGCAAAATGTTTTATTATTTCACCGACCTATTCTATGCTCTCAAACCTATCGGCTCAAGTGAGAGTCTCCACCTTGAAGATTATGTCTAGCAAGCCAAGCAGCAAGTCAAGTCTAGATCTAGTAGGCTTCAAAACTTAATATGAGACGAGGGAGAGAGAAAAAAGGAGACCGGAAAAGAAAACGATTTTTTCATCAGGTGTTATTTCACTGGAATGCGAAAATTATAACTGCACCATCAATAGCGGACCGAATCGAGCATTTCTAAGCTGCTAATCGAGCATTTCTAAGCTGCATTTAGATGATTCATAATTCGGTGTTGCATAATGCAAAACTTTGCAAATATTGCAAAAACCTGAGTATTGCAAAACTTAGCAATCGAAAATTAAAATTTTCCCGCTGATATGCTCAAACAATAAATGCGCCTTCAATTTCAACAGATACTCTCGCTATAGCGCTCATTTGAATTGATTCCCTCATATTATGATATACTCTCATCACTTAACCTCTTTCATATATAACCTCTCTAATAATCGCTTTTGATGATTTCTTTTGTTTGTTCACCTTATGTGCTCATTATTGGGCGCCTATTAGACCATCACGATGTGATAATCTTCAACCACTTATTTCTGCCAATCCGCTCATAAAAGCATCTGATCAAATTGCATTCTCTCACAATATTTTCACTGAAGAAAGAAGAAATGGACGAAATATTTGTGAGTCAATTCATATAAATTGCGGTCGTTCAATCGTTGTTAAAAACGATCAATAAAATATATCGATTCAATTTCAGTCACTAACCGATCGTACGATGAAATTTCTTCACTGCATTATTGTCACCCGTCTTCGCAAATTTTTTGGTCGCCTCGTCGATTAACGACTCGATTGGAATTCGCTATAAAAAAATATAATCATTATCATTCTTTCAACCTTACACCTTAACAAACGATGAAAATGTTATTCACTTTTATGACTGGTCCCATCAGCCGATTAAACAACAAACAACTGATACTGGAACATCACCCTTCCCTTTCCTTTCCTTCTCAGTAAAGAGGAAGGATTTTTAAATTGGGTGCTGAATGCGAAGCTCCTCAACACTAAAAGATGCTCGGAGCTATGATGAATGACTCCGAAGTCACAGTTTTCAAATGACTCAACAGATCACTTATATCCATCCGGCTGGTGGTCCGCTGTTCACGGAACCCTGAAATGTGTGTTATGTCTTGCAAGACTTGAATTAAGGAGTCTAATTTATACAACAGTCGAGCAGCTGAAACGAAACGCCGGAAAAGACTGCGGATGAATTCATGGAGGAATCTAATTCCGGAGTTGCGGAAGTTCACACTTATTATACAGGGTCACAAAATTTCTAAGGCAGAATCACACAACACCTACTTTCATGTGCTGCACAAATTACGCTCTAGTTCTCAACATAATTTTTTTTCCCCAAACTAGAAACTAGAAATAATTTTTTTTTCCCAACGTCATGAACTAGAAAATAATTTTTCCCAAAAATCTTCTCGCCGGGTAATTTCCATGAGTATTTAGATTCCCAAATCTTTAACTATCACTATACATTAATAAATAAACAGCTCATTAGCACAGAAACATTCTCAATTCCACGCATTAAAAATTCACTTTCGTTACTGATATGATCGATACCATTCAACATGATTTTTGCAACTTATCAAAAGCAAGGAAAGAATACGACATTAAAATAAACTCTACGAAGTTGTTTTTTATTAAATAAAAAGAATCAGCAGGTAAAATCACCAGGCAAATATCATCAGAAGGTAAAATCGGCGGGTAAAAAGATCAAGCAAATACTCTCACCACGCAAAAACACCAGGTAAACACCGTCAACAGGTAAAAACACCAGGTGAATAATACCTTTCCAAACGAAATAATTATTCTAATAAAATGCCAAAATCTTACCATTATTTCTTTATCGTTATCATTGATCGATGACAATAAGAGTGCTTCATAGGCATCAGCTCGTTCACGTGGCGAACATTTATGGCCCACTAATGAACTTATTAATGACGTCATACGACCCCAAATCGAATCGCCATTCGTTTGTAACACTTCATCCTCCCACATACTGAAAATTTAATAATTGAAGAAATATTGCTATAGATTATTGCAATTTATGCAACGTATAATTTGCATGCTGCATTAAGTACTTGCATATTATTGCATATTGCATTAAGTTTTTGCATATTATTGCATCAAAAATATTAATAAAAGAAGTCATAGAACATACGCAATTTTCGACAACATCCAACGATTATTCAGCATTAAAATTAAGAGATAAAAACAAAATGGACAGCACCCTAGTAAGTAGTATAATTCTATGAGGCGCAAGTGCGAGTGAAATATGCAGATCGCGCATTTATGCAAATTTTAGTAGGGAATTGAAATATAAATTTGGTATCCAGCATTTGGTGGGTCCCTCTAAAGCCTACATAAAATTGTATTGCCTAAAGTAAGACGAGCCACTCAATGAACAATGTAAACTTTATTCTTTCAATAGTTTGTCAAGTGAGTGGGATTCCTCGAGATAATGGTGCCATTAATCTAAAGAACTGCCCAAACAAGTCAGTGGATTAATCCCGACGTGGATCGGGGTCGGGGATGGAACGAGATCTAATCCATCATCCTATAGAGTGAAATCAAAATTGACTGATACTTTTAGGCCGGTTAAAACTGGTCAGTGCCTCGACCGATATCTATCTTGGCACAGAATTTTCGAAAGCCGCCCACTGAGATGAGCTTCATGCAATGGTAAAACGCAAATACTATGTGAGCGATACTGCTTCTAAATAATGCTTGCGTGATCCGGATTTTAAATTGGTGTTGACTTGGATACTCTTATAGTATTCGTTTAATAAGGCGATGCTTAAAAGAGGAGAAATCAGGCATATTACTTCAACTATGGGATCTCTCTCAAAACAGTAATCTCAAATGAACTTGACAAAATTTTCACCGTCTTTCAAAAACTCCTTCCCGCTCCCTAGTCAACACATACGACGCAGACTGGATGCAATCAATTCAAAAAAAAAAAACTAACGACCAAATTACGCACAAGTTTAATAAGCATTTAATTGCCCGGGTAGCCTATTTTTGCCCACCGGATGTGCAACCACTGCAGGTAAAAATCTCTGAGATTTTTTTAAGGAATGGAGATTCTTTGACACAGAGATTATTCTTCGGCAAATTTTCACGCTGTATGCAGATGGAAATTTGGGGACGGGTAAAGCAAGAGGATAATATATTTTGCAGGAGGTTTTCATCATCCATATTAACGCTAACGTCTGCGCCATTCATTTCTACCCTCTCCTTCCCTGATACACCGATCACTTCACACCTCTTCAATAATACATTAAATTAAAGCCATATGGTTTCCGACATGCAAAGAATTTACCACACAGACAATTTTTCTTTGCTTATAATTATACTAACAATATTTTGAGTATAATTACAGAAGGACTAGCAAGACTCATAAGTCTCCCATTTAATAGACAGAAAACCCCTTTCTTTAAGAGCTGCAAGTAATCGTAGAATTAAACCTTCCAACATACTATACCTTGTACTTCTTACCTTTTCTCTATCGAATGGAAATAAGAATACTTTTGATGATTAAATACATAAACAACTTTTAAATTCAATAAATAAAACAACAATGGTTGAAATGCTAGCAATTATAGAAAGGAAGTATAAATAAACGAATAAAATTTAAGAAATCGCAAAAATACAACATTAAGGATATCCGACATGCACTAGAATATTTAAAACAGATAAAAATATGATCATAAAGCTTAGCGGAAGCGATATGCAAGATTGAGCAATCAAAGAACGAAATGCTGAAAAAAATGTGTTGTATCACAAAATCACCGAAACGAAAAATGAACACGTTTTTGATATCGAATAAATATGGAAATTGTATGGGAAAAAACCTGGCCAGCATTGATGACATCATCCAAAATCAAGAACAATAACACCTACTCATCAACTTCGCGTTAATATAATATATTAGAAAAACCAAAGGTATCTAGTTGACACCTTTAGGTCGGTCACACCATAAAGCATAAACTCGGTATCTCAAAAGCAAAACGGACGCAGCAGACAAAGATATATTTCACAATAAAGAAAGCGTGGAACATGCATTCAAATAAAATAAACATACAAAGAAATGAAAACAATATCTTTAATTATAGAGATAGCATGCGATCATACGCTTAAAACTCAAGAAAAGAGAAAAAGAATAGTAGAGATCATAGGGAATTGAGAGATGCGTGGAATGCAAATATAAATATGCAAAAATAAGGCATGTAAAAGTATAGCTAACAATCATCAAGCAACGGATATCGCAGACCAATCAGATTCCCCATGCACCACTTAAAACACGGCAATTTGCCGGCCATAATTATATGATATGGGAAGAATTCCAAATGAGAAAAACATATGAAAGAAAGCAAACGAAATGAGCACATTAGTTCGACTCTCTAATTTCCTTTCAATTTCGCCAATTTTCAAGCAACCTACACCCTTGAAGAGGTAGTATTCGAGGCAAACGGCTGGTATCATCTCTACGTTGTTCACACCATGAAACGACATAACAGTATATGGAATCGTCTAACACTACACTTAGCGCAAAGGTACATCGACAACGGTTCACATGCCCCGTCATTGAAAACACCTTTATCTTCATGCAACGAAGGCTGCACTGTAACCAACTTATGAATTGGCATGTTTCAACAAGGTGAGCTAACACATTCATAGTTTATCAGTACGAGAAAAAATAGATCTGAAGGTCAGAGGTGGCGTGTCGATGGAAACTGGCTGCCACTGAAAGCAGTAAAATTACCTATCTCTCTAAAACTTCTCAGACACACCTCTTAGGTAACTGTATTTCCATTTCACATAGCATCCAACGTAAATAATATACCTACCATATCTTGAGTAGCCACCCCGGTGGGAATGGTAAACCATGCACCACTAAGCGTGCACACCTCTACAACAAAACTATAATACAGAGATAACCTCAGCGCCTATTAGATGGCCTCCGTCGAAAGGGATCTTGATTGAATATCACCGAAAACATTGTAGTAATGAGTAATTCTCTGCAAAGAAGAGCGGAAATATTTAAGACCGCTAGCTTCGGCAGTCCCACTACCAGTTGTTGCACTGAAGCAAAATGGAGGAGCGCTGATAAGCGATCAGCATCGCCTATGCTTCGATTCCTTATCCACCATAAATTCACTTTGATTTGTTCTTCCTTCTTTCTTTAATAGATTACGAAAGGATATCGCATCTACTTTATGCAAACTTTTTCGAGACGCTTGCAATATTAATGAATAGATTGAGGTCTTTAATATCAGTAGGCTTTAATATTATAGAGGAAGAAATAGCGTTATCTACATAGGCGTATGATATGCATGAGCTTCAAATCTTTTCAAGTCCACTTTTATCAATCGTAGACTGGCATTCGGATGCCAACTTTTTAAGAGTAGCTATTCACATCTTCCCCCTCCCCCTTTGTCCTTCTCCTACCTCTTCTAAAGCTTTCCGATCCTTATTACATGGGAGCATCTGAAAATGCAAATTCACGAAGCTATATAATAACACCGCATTGCCATTAGTTTATCGACTCGAATCGCTGAACATAGTGTAAATTGAGATTCACTTGCATATTTCATCAGAAATACTTTGATCACTCATCGAGGGTCAAGTAAAATTCCAATGCCCAAAATATGATATTCCCTTCTGTTAGGTTAATCAGTGAAACTTTCAAATACTTCTCTTCAATACATACCTATAATGTTCAAATACCTGTAAAATTTACAGTATAATCAGCGTTTTTCTTCAAATATAGTCACATCCGATAAAGTAAAAAAACAACTTATCACTGTGTTTGTAATGCTTGAATAAACACCATTTGTAATCAACATAATTCTTGGCGAATGAATTAATGAAACGACATTTATGTGGGCAATGAAATTACTAAGAAAAACATCTCTCAAATATAGCAGAGAGGAATTGTAGTGTTGATGTAGAGATGCTGAAGATAAGATAGAATAGATCGGCAGTGTGAATTAAGCGATCACTGAATCTGACTTCATCGAGAGTGGATAAGCGATAAAGGTGGAACACAGGATGCGATGTCGGAAACGATGATGTATGGAGCAATATAGTTTTGTTATAAGTACAGTAAAGATGATACGAATGCCACATATCTTCAAACATACATTATGCTTACGGTTAAAACAATTTTCACCTCAAATGATACGGAGAATTTCGAGAATACGAGAGAAAACTGGCATTAAGGATGAAATACTACGGTAAACATCGCATGCCAAATGTTAAGGTAAACGATCAATGTTACGGTAAAAGCAAAGTGAAGATCGGAAGGAATGTTGCAAAGGGAAAATGAGAAGTTAGCGATTGACGGATTAGAAGGAAATGAGACAAAAGAGAGATCGAAACTGAATCACAATCGAAGATATAGATCAAAAATATATACATCATTAGATCATTTCCAAGATTTCGCATCAAATATACGGTGAATTTGGACTTCCACGAAGTTGATTAGTGAAATCGATAGCAAAATTTAGTGTACCATTCTCGCTGGCAAGTTTCTGAATTTTGATATTCCCATATCTATTGAGATCAATCTCGAATAGTTGTGAGCTTTGATAATCGTTTCCCTTGCTATAGAAAATTCGTGCTTTCTCGATTGGCTCACTGAAATTTTGAAAAAACTTAATTCATCGCAGTAATGATAAGTGATAATTCATTGATAGTGAAGTAGTAATATCAAGTGGTTACAGTATGCAATAACTTCGTGAAATTACGGTATGAGTAAAGCGTATTACGGTTGATATGCGTAAAAGAAATATATTTTTGTCGATACAACCACCATAAGCTATCGTAAAGTTTCGCTTGTGATTCCAATATTTTCATCTTTCTATGTTTCGTTTATTGTGTGCTTCGAATTTTTCCTTATATTTCTTCTATTTTTTCAACTTCTACAATTTCATAAATGATCAAAACATAACAATTACCCGGCGACCTCTTAACATTTGTGGTGTTATTTACGACTATGTGCTCTAATAATTTTATTCGATATCAATTGTGAAATGGATTTTCGAAACTTTATTTTGCATATTTCTGTCGGCAGTGACTGATTTCTTCTCTCTCAACGTATTTAACAGAATCTCATCAATTTTAAAGACTCAAGAATTGTAAAATTCACCTTCACCTTTGAATATATCAATACTGGGTCAAGTGCTCAAATGAATTTTATGATTGCGTATTGAATTACGTAGCTCTTTGTCGAATTCATAGGTGGAATATGATTGAAGATATACTTAAACAAAACAATTAACATTTCTAATAGTCTCTCTAAAAATTTCTACCAACCAGCCTGTAGTAGTAAAGTTTTTATTCAATAGTAAGGCTTTTGTTAAGTTGAAAACTTGTCAAAGAACAAGATTACTTATCAAGCGGATTGATGCGAATGTGCAGATATTCCTACTCTATAAATAGGCCTCATCTGCAGTAAATTGGTTAATTATAAATGAAACTAGCCTAGTAGCGCTGGACATGCACTCGATAACTCTCCGTATGGTACATGTCGATCCGAGCTCTTCACTGATGCGATGTCTGCGTATCGTTTGATAGGGTCCATTCTCAAGTATCATCATATTCACAATCATCATCTCTTTTATGATATCCCCACTGATATGTGTACTGCTCAACGAAGTCAATGAGCTCTGCAATTGTTCATTTGCCATATTATTCATTAGTGCATTAAAATTGCATACTTTACCAAAAAATGCGAATACAACGATCTAAAGTCTAAAATTTTTACATAACGGATAAAATTTACTCTCCATTTAGCTATCATTTAGACTAACAGGATAACCGTTCTTCACGAAGGAAGAGATTAAGTTAGAAAAAAGAAAAGTTCCTTAGCTCGGCCTGGAAGGGGTTGCTGCTCCCTTATAGACCGAATGCAAGAGGATCGGTGCAATGAAATAAACGGTACTGCTCGTTAGGGTACATAGTGAAAAGAGAATATGGAACGGACCACCCTGAAGTCATATTTTTGCATTGTTTCTGGGAGGATAGAACGAATTCAGAATGTAATATTCACTATGAAAGAGTACTTACGAGTTGCCTCAGAGCGCGTTCCACAGATTTCAGATTACGACGACCTGATCCACGATAAGTGGCCCATAACTTATCAACATTTGTGTTGTTGATGATCATCTTAAAGTACTTGCGACGCAATTTCGGATCGGGACAGATTGCAGCGAGATCTGCGGCAAAACATTGTGCATTGCAGCAACCCATGGAACCTGTAAGGATATTGATATATATATATATATTCTCCCCTCCTCCGTTTTTGTTTCTGCGGAACTCAACAATTTCTTATTGATGCTATCCACAATAGTGAAGTGGCACGAAGTGGTAAAGGTAACCCTTCATTTTCCGGTTCCAATTAGAAGCCCAGAGAGATAACGGCTGATGTGTTGACAAGGTGAGAGGGAATGGGGACTACGAGGAGACCCCGGGTAGCCTGAGTGCAGAAATATTTTCTTCTGGGTAAACATAAAAAATATGCGATTATATTTTTATTCATCATCTATCCTTACATTCAACTGGTGATCTTATCACTTTTATATATCACTTGAGTGAAATTACTATTCAAAGTAAGAATGTTGGGCATTCCTTCAAGAAACAACGCAACTGCTAATTGTTCTTCTCTCTGTAATGTACCATTTGTAAAATTTTATCAATTCTCTGGCAGTAATAATTCGGAGAAAGCCTTTTCAATTTGTCTTACACTCACCACTTCAGCCGCTTCCCCACTTCCCTTCTCTCACTGGAGTAGGATAAAACTTTTTTATTCCTTTCTTCTATTCCTTGTTTAAAACTACTTTCTGTGTTCAAAACGACCTCACCGTCTGCAGCTTCGACCATAGGTGCATTCATGATACATAATGAGCAAATGGCATGATCACATCGGCCGAACTGTCGTAGCTCACTGATTGGGCGCATCTGTCCGCAAGGACCGTCACATTGACGTGCCGGTTCTTCCTGTTCTGTTGCTGCAATTGTAAACATCTTCACAAGAGAAATAGTACTCTGCTAAAGGTCTTCCTGTACTTAACAAGATTTTAATACCCATGTGTACGTTTTTACTGTGGCAACAAACTTCATCTTGACTCTAACATTCTACGAAATCTCTAACGGAAGATTCATCGTTCTATTATTGAGATAATCATCGTTTAAAGCTTTATAGAAATTAATTATACAAAGCAAGATACGAAATAATACCTATCCTTATAGTACGGGGTTATAGAATTGTGGGATATGGTATAGACTTTTAAGTGGTGCAGATCTGATTACAGTAATCGTAGGATATGGTACAGACTTTTAGTTTTACTACAGTAACTGTTGAAATAGATATCAAATCTATCCCACATAAATTAGCATAAGCACCCACATGGTTCAACGCTGATCTCTTGACTACGGCTGGAACTGGATGCTGAAAATTTGTATATTTAATTTAGAAAGGAAATAAATGTAGATAACAATAAACATTGCATCACTCGTTAGAGCCTTTTTAACGACTGCCTATGTATCCGCACTTACCAATTCGAATCCATTAAATTCGCATTTCAAACTTATTACACTTCAAAAATTCAACAAATTCAAAAACTCCGAGTATTATTTATCGTATTCGTCAATTTCGTAGATGTTTTCTAAGTCTAAAAAATGCTTCAGATATTCTTCTCCTTACTCGAAGATAGTTGCCAAGGATTGCTTTCAATGTGTTCGCTATTTTCAGCACTATTTTAGCAATGAATCGTTGAGTGGCTATCCTCAAGTATTACATATCGTACACTTCCTATAATCTTTTCTCAAATGAATACTGAGTGAACAGTGATTTTTCCACTCTTTCATAAAATCATTACACCCTTCTTCCATATATATTTATCTTGCCTTCTAGCACTACGTGTATTTCAATTTCTCAACGAAATATAGAAGCAGTTAACGTTTCAGTATGTATCTCCTTGCAATCGCTTATTTATAAGTTTCTTCAGTCATATTAATAAGCCTAATTTCCTACCATCGTAGGTGAAGACTAAAGAACTGCGTAATCAACGATAAACTAAAAGACAGCTAAGGTGGTCTTGAAATGTTAAAAAAAAAATAATAATAACAATAAATTGCAAGAACAGATGGCACATTTCTTTTAAATGAGAATAGTAAACATCAAGGCATATAGGAGGCCACAAGGAAGTAAGTTAGCAATATTTTTATGCTCGAAATGATTTAAAAAGTTTTTGATTGTTGCAAACGTACATTTCGCAGATGCTGGTCTAGATAGCTGAGAGAGTGATGATGTTTCCGTTCTAAAACGATCGCTTGATTTTACGATATCAGACTTTTGTCCATCCGCATGCCATGTGAGCTTATAAGTGAAATGCGGCCTGAAATTTACCGTAGATCATTTGATTCTTACCGTAGAATGCTGTCATCATATACAATCGTATCAGCGCCGATCTCGGAAATCAATGCACAGTTTAAGAGTTATTTAGGTAGTTACCTAGAATTTGCAATTTTTATCATTATCTATTCTCCTCAGTTACTTCAGTCAGTAAATGTAACTCCATCTTCCCCACTCCCCGCCCCCACCTTTTTACTGCCTTTCACTTCATAAGACACTCACGAAAACATTGCAACTCCTTTTCGCATACCCGCAATCCATAGTACTCTATATCAATGTTTAATTTCACTGTGTAAACTCATTATTCTCCCATCAAAATACTTCTATATATGTTAGATTCGTATGGGTGGGCTTACGTTGTTTCACCTCTTTTGCATTTCGCGACGATTGTGCACATGTCTGGACGGATCCCATCATGGAATCTCTCCTTCAAACATTGTGGTATATAGTCGTTGATATTAGCATAAGCCAAAGCTGAAATTCTTTATGCAAATTTTCTCGATGTAGTCAAAAATTAAAGTTTTACGGCAGTTCAGTTTCCAATTCATCAATTCTGATCAACTCCGAGCTCCGTCCACGATTTTAACTACTCCTTCCTCCTTTTTAAACTAAGAGATCTTCAAGGAAAGCGATTAAAAACTGCGGACAACTGGCATTGCAATCTAGCGTATGTGAGCATAGTATTGTTTTTGAAGGTCTTAAGCAGCTCATTCACCCGCAATGCCGTTTTCCTTCCTCCTTATTCTCACTTTTTTCCACTTTTTCCTCCGCCCTCCTTCTTCATCTCGTACAGCTCGCTCGCTTACTACATAATGCAATTGAAATATTGCACGATTAGTTATGTCTCTATGACTTGACAAAATACAACGTTTTTTCATTATCAGCTGTGCCCCCACTAAAACAGACACACGTAATTCGACGGAGCAGATTATTCCTGCAGGTGCTGACTTCAAAAGCTCCGACGGAAACATGCTTCTGTTACCCAAGTTTGAGGTGCGACCATTTCAGAATGGTTTCAAAGGATAGTGATACTCATCAAGGACTTCATTCCGCACGTGCAATCGACGGTTATGACACAGAGTGCTACCTCAATCAAATGCTTCTACGACCCCTCCTCTCCTCACGTTCTGCGACCTAATGAAATAGAAAAGAGAACCTAGCTGTTGTGAATTCTCTTCCACTGGACGCCCAAATTCACTCAGATATTCGGCAACATAGTTTGACCGACCCGAATCACCGCTATAAATGAAAACTCTTTTAACTCAACAAGTTGATGAATAAAACGAATATTATAGTAATGGTTGACAAGCAATTAATCATATATGCTCCCTTGAAAAAATTTATAACTGTTAAGAACAACGGAAACAGAACGCCTCAATAATTATCAAGTGGAGAAGCATAACATACGATGTTTTAAGCCGTTATTTTTCTTTTCAAAACTGAATTTCCAAAGAAAACGATGTCAAGATCCAAGAATGAATCACTACATTATCTCCTTTATATCATACCAAAGATGTCCCACTCAACCCTGCTATTACGGATATTTCCAAAATGTTGTTGAAAAATCCTACTCGATGGCCACAAACAACCTGGACTACGAATACACAATCGTAAGTAATCTTGTGAGTGTGAGTGAAGTAAGCCACAAACAAAAAGGGCAAAAAAGCGTGCAAAATGGCAACGCGCCGTATAGAGAGTGTGGGTATGAGGAGAGACGAGACACAAGTGCACTCAGCCAAACAACGATCATCAAATGAGCCCTTGAAGGCATTGGGGAGAGCAGGAGATATGACGCAGGCAACGTACTTTAGAGGCCCTGATTCAAGTCAACCAACATACGAGTTTACAAAAAAGCAAGATCAATAACAGTGAGAGTTATCTCTGAGGTAAAAAGGCGCAAATATCCGATCTTACCAGACATTTGCGCCCTTTTAGTGTCCAATGTAGTGAAAGCTGTGAGACTAAATGTTTCGAAAAAACATGCTCAAACAATTCATTAGCCTTTTTTCTGCACTGGAATTCTATCAGGTAACAAATGTCCTGATTATGTCGAAACCTCCTGTACATATAAGAATAATTGTGTGATGAAAAGACTAACCTAAATGTTGTGTCCCTTTTGGTTGGGCAGGTTATTTCGGAAGACATCTAAAAAGCATTCAGGTAAAACCACACAAAGCCACAGTGGAGAAGGTAACACCACAATTCACACAAACACAGACAGTTTATGTCGAAACCTCCTGTACATATAAGAATAATTGTGTGATGAAAAGACTAACCTAAATGTTGTGTCCCTTTTGGTTGGGCAGGTTATTTCGGAAGACATCTAAAAAGCATTCAGGTAAAACCACACAAAGCCACAGTGGAGAAGGTAACACCACAATTCACACAAACACAGACAGTTTTTCCCAGGATGGTGGACAGGTTGGAAGGGTAACGTTATTTCTTTACATGGTTGTGGGTTCCAGGGATCCGGGGATTAGGGAAACAGGCCGAGAGAGACGGAAATGCACGGATGGCCGAGTGATCTAAGGCGCCAGACTCAAAGTGCGAGAATTTTGCATGCATGTACGGCTAGTTGAGCGTTCTGGTATGGAGATCGACACGCGGGTTCGAATCCCACTGCGTGCAGTTTTTCTTCTCTCATCTCATAGTGAGGCAAGTTTCGTGACGCTCAAAGCATCAAAAACCTCCAATGATGCTCAAAGCAAAAAACCTCCAATGAGGTGCGCACGGATGGCCGAGACTTAAGGGTAGTGCATCGTGCATGCAAGCAGGGTTGAGCCTTCTGGTATGGAAATCCATGCGTAGGTTCGAATCCTACTGCGTGCACGATTTTTATTTTAGAATGGCCTCTCTTACATGTGGTTCTGCGTTCTAGAGGTCATGGGAGTTAAAGAAACATACTTACTATGATGCAAACCGATGGCCGAGTAAAGAAAGGTGGTAGGCTTAAGGGTAATAGATATTGCACACGAGGAATGCTGTGCGTTCTGCTATGGAAATCCATGCGTGGGTTCACGTCACATTTCTGAACAGTTTTTGTTATCTTCCCGTTCATTTATAATTAAGCAACCTGACAGCCAGTTTGAATCACACGAATAACACTATCGCGATTATTTGTACTGGATACTGCGTGGTGGTTGTAGATGATTTCGGGTGGGACTGCCTTCGTTTGTCGTACGACTGTGTCAAACTACCTCATGGGGTCGACAGTGACAAAGGAAGTCTCGACTGTCCTCCTGTCATCTTTAACAACCATAAATCGAGTCGTCATATCCGACTGACAGGGTACAAGCCTAGGCCCTCATCTTTATGCGATATAACAACTTCACCTAAACGGGCTCGGCAACGGCATAAAGGGATCTGCCGAATAAAGTAAGGTAGAGTAAAGTAAAGTAAAGTAGACAGTACCGTCGTTGGAATCGAGAGACCTGCTACAGCTGCCACAAAACGGCCGGCTCGAGTCCTTGAAAGAAACTGTAATAAGATAGCCGACTTAGCACACTTACACTTCAAAAAATTTGAAGCATTTAAATATTTCAACGTGGATATTGCACAGTTTCGAAATCCAGAAATGTAAATTGTAGAACTATCATCGAATGTAATATGTAAAACTTTTCGCTAATCTGCCTAGTGCAAACGTTTCCTTTTAAAATAAAGTCAAGCGATAATTTCTAAATAGTGGATTAAGCTATGCAAAAATTTTTGTATAAAACGATTTATTGACTTTTATATGCAAATTTTTAGAATTCCCTCAAACTCCGAAAGAGCATATCAGACTGGTTAGTCATGGAGTCACTTATTAACCCGTTGTCTCAATCGAACGGTGTTCTTCAAAATGCATCAGAATATTCAGCTTAAAACTCTCTAAACAACTGTCGTTTGCATATTTTGTCTTGATGAGATAGCCGCAATGACTCAAGTGAAGTAGAGAATTGCCGCGATGGACTATCAAAACCAAACTGCCGATGCAATAAGTCAACAAACGCAATGAACATTGACAATTCATAAAAAGGACTTATGAATGTGGAATTATCACTTGTTTTTTGTCTGCTTTTATTTGTAATGCTTCACATTCCAAAAAATAATAAACTGTCTATTTGCTTAATATCTTCGTTTGAAATCTGAAGGGAAACAACATGAACGTATGCGCGTCTGCGTCTACGCCTGTATGCGCTTGCAAAGTATGTGCGTCTGCGTCTGTGTCTATCTGCGCTTGCAGATCCCACTGATAGCTGCAACTCACATCATAGAATATAGAGCGGAAATTACAGTAACGATTAACTACTAAAGCAAATTCTAATCGATTTTATGAGTTTTGTGTTATTCCACTGATCTATTACCGATTATACAATATGTCACTTCGTCAATATCTTAGCTGGGTGGCTTTACAGTTTCGGATGGAACCCCATCCCCTTCCCCAATTAAACAATTCTAAATTCTTTGGGGAAAAACATTTACCCGTCTCCCCCCTCCCCTTTCCAATAATCTCATCCCACCTTTCCTTATGCGTTATTAAACTTGCAGGTGGCACTTGCTATAAAATATTACATATGTCGACGTAGATTTCTGGTGAATATTCTGAATATTACTATCGAATATGTGTTTCATACGGTTGCGGCAAAAAAAATTGACTTCACAATGAAGCTGTATGTTTCCTGAAAGGTGCCCCTTCGTTCTCTCATCTTGATGGCCGAATCCCGAGACAGGCTCCTCAATAAACTCCCTCGCACTTAGTCGACTCCTATTCTCCTCAGGACACCTTTCAAATATATTGTAAGCAGTGGGCCATCGACCCGTTAATATAAATTAAGAAGCTTTGTTTTCGATTTAGGGAATCGAATTTTTATTCGCTCTTATTTCCTTCAGAAAGTAAAAACCTTCCGCTTTCCTAAATGAATTTCCTCTCAAAAAAACTTATTGTGATTCACATTTTTAGTTGCCCCGTTAAAGAGGAAATAATCTATGACTCGGATATATGAAATTCCCTTACTGAGATAAAGTCATGCCTTCGAATATTTGATCGATTTGAGTTCTATTATATGTCTATGTTGAGAACCGAAACAATACTTAAGTTCAAAAAGAAACAACACAAACTAAAATACCATGAAGAATAAATCAATCGTAATAGTGCAAAAAGGATATAACATTCTTTCAGATTTCATTTATTACATTCAAATCATTCGAACAGATCAAACGATGATCAATATTTATCGATCGATCGACTTACAAAATCAATACGTATTCCATTGCAATAATACAATGATCTTTCTAATATTGGAACAATTTTTATATTTAATGGAAACGAACTCATAACGGGATTCGAACAACTAAATGAAGCCATATTATTGGAGATTTACATATGCAATGATAATGTTCGAAAAAAAACTTTATAGCTTCGATTTTCGATTAGTTTTCCACATGATTTTTTTTATTATATTATTAGGTATTCGTAGGTTTCATATAAGTCAATATTGATAAATACATATGATTTCTTTGCAGCGATTCGAAACTGTGAACGAAAATTGCAGCAAAAATTCAAAAATTTTGGAAGCGTTTTTTTCGCAATCGGTTATAGACGACTCCGGAGTCAGAGCCGTTATAAATCGGTACGCACAGTTAATTCGAGTCCTCATCATCATGGGGAGCACTTTATGTTCCGTTCGCAATCAGCAATCGAGAGATTTGGCTTATAAATAGAAGTTTGACTCCGGTTTGAGACCCCTCGACCCGAACTGCAAATATTAGCCTTATCAATGCGAAACAATGAATACAAATGTGGAGATATAAGCTCATTAATCAAAAAAAAAAGCAAATATTAGATAAGATATGACGTATGTTTCTAATAAGGAAGTATATAAATAACGATTCATGGTGACTATAAAATGGTGATATTGTAGAATAATAACTACACTTACTGTAACATGTAACATACATGATAGACGTCATATAGATCATACTTATAACACTAACTACCGTAATAAGCTAGTAATGTAAGTATAGGTAGTATTGGTATACAAGACAGGTAGTATATAGCACAGGCACATTGTTGAGCATAACTGATGAACACATATGAAAGGAAATAAATAAAATTATTTATGCGCAAGTATCGAATAATCCTCTTCTATCGAATCGGGTATCACGTCGTTCAGATTTCGATCTCTATAGTATTCGCCAAGCAATACGGTAGTTATAAGCTGGTTATACATCGAATTGATTGGTAATGTTATATGAGCCATTATTGGATCACCAGACACTGAAAATATTATTATAAACATTATCAGTACTAATTTATTGTAAGCATTTCCTCGTTGCATAAATCTTCGATCAATAACCACAGCAATTCCCCTTTCCCATCCCTTTCCCTGTCCCTTAGGAAAGTGGAACAGAAAAACTGCCCATTGGGAGTACTCGATTATGCATGCAGCTTCCTCGATTTATACTCTAAAACCCAAGCAAATGATGTGATATGAGTTTTCAGGCGAATAAAAATAAAAGAAAAGTTCGCAGTGGGGTTTTTTCTTAAGTTCGCATATAAAAGTACAACAGCATTAGTCAAAAATGAACACAAAAATTTTTTCACAATCAAATACGCTAATAATGATAGAAAATGATCGAATTTGTTGGAAATTAATCTAATTGAACTAGAACTGATAACATCGAATCGAATTATCAATCAATACTCAATTGCAATTTCTTTTTAATTACCCGGAGGAATTCAGAAGTTAGCAGCGTAATACTCTTTGAGGATCTCTTAAGGGATGACAGATTGATCACAGTGAATACCTTTATCTGAATTGGCGATCAGAAGTAGGAAATTGAAGCACGATAGTAAAACAGCAAGAAGCGTTAAAGAGAAATAGGTGAGGTCGAAAATACCATTGTGAATTCCATGGAGAACGCAGATGACTGTCGCTGAACCTATAGGCAGTGCGATGAACAGAAGACGTCTTCTACTCATGAATGGACCAACGAACTGAAAGGTTAATTATAAGGTAAGTTATGACCTTATCAACGACGACTTACTGCCTCATCAAGAGCACAGATTACCTGGTACAGGTAACGGCAGTCACCAACATATATATCACTTGATAGGCCGGATTATCGAACGTAATAAATGAAGAAAGAACGATTTTAGTATACCTCTCATTTCCGGTCCAAACAATGCTAGTCAATATTTCTACCGTAGTGCACCGTCATTGATGAAAACAAAAAAAAAGATCTTGCATATTCTCGCAATATATGATTTAAGGAGGGCGCATATATTTCAAGAACAGGACTCTATAGCACTCCAACAAATACCGAATCTCATAATAGGCTCTAAAACAGTGCGGGTTGGTATCTTGCAATGTAGGAATATTTTTTACCCGAAATTTACCCGCATAAAACCCGTTCGGTTTTTTTTCGAAAGTCGCATTCGTTCTTAAAACTTAATTATCCCGAAAGGTTTGCCATGAAAGGATGTATTTGGATTAACACAGCATATATATAGCAATTAAAATCGTTTCGAAACAAGAAGCGGTTTTTCAACGCTGTAATAGTGAACATCTTAAAAGGTTTTTATTAGCTGCCAAAAAGATGGTGTCGCCATCTACCTGCACCGATGGCCAAGCACAAAATGGCCAAGAATTAGTGTGGACACCATTGGAGGTGGAGGGAGGGGGGGGAGTGGGGATGCAAGGTATCGTCGAATAACCGACTGAGATAACTGACCTCGACGACGAGTGCCACAATAGTTGGCGAGAAGGTGCTGGAGAAAGTTCAGGTTGCCGCCAATTTAGTAAGGCAAAATGTGTACCAGCTCCAGTAATGAATGCAAATATGAAAACGAGCAGTCGTCTGTCACCAATAATCAACTCACTCTGTAAATATCGGTACAGCCAATAACAGCAGTGCACAACCATTATGGAATCATTCCCTCAGCTAAATATCGAGGAAATTTTAGACGACTATCTTTATCAGCCTCTTACTGATATAAGTTAATCTTTGCAAAAAGAGTTATACTAGAAGATCACGGATGTCGACCTCCAAGACCTAGAGAATTGCCTCCCCATCCCCCTCCTCTCGAAAAAGTGTTTTAGCCGAACTGGGGGTCACATTTTGAGGCCGTCTCTTTTCAAGATTTGACGGTATATGCAGTGCTGTGGATTTCGTGGATTTTTTCCAATAAAAATAATATATGCATAAAAATCCAGAAAAAATTTTGCATCCTTTACTTAAATTTTGCATTCAATCCAAAAAACAAGTGTTGCTTTTTTTCCAATCTTTCGAAATATAGTTGGAAAATTTCCAACCTATTTATTTTTTGTAGAAATCAAGTGGGATTTAATGAATGAAAATAAAACATAAGCCAAAATTTGAAGGTGATCGAAGGTTGTATAAGGTCGGAAGTACTTGTGCTCTTGCCTAGCATTGCACACGATATATACCTTATCGAACTATGTTAAAGAATTGTTCTTTTAAAAAAAAAAAAAGAAGAAGAAGAAAGAAATAAGGAAAAATACCCGTGAAAAGGAGGAAGAAATAAGGAAAAATACCCGTGAAAAGGAGGAAGAAATAAGGAAAAATATCTGCGAAAAGCAGAAAGAAATCAGGAAAAACACCTGTGACGTCTTGATATGAATAAGTTTTGCAAGATAAGGTAGAGGAATATAAAGAAGTAATACGAGCAAAAATGAATTCGGGAACATATAAGATAGCAATGCATAACCAAAATGAGTACTCGCAAATATCCCTCCCCAACATTTCGCTTTCATAATAACATATGACCAAAAATAACCACTGCAACGTGGGCAACAATAATGTTTGACAGGCTGAACAGTAGCGCATGGCGCATATGTCCGTAGATTTCTTTCTTCATTTGACATAGATTGGTGATGACGTTCTCCGATCAAAAAGCCTCGAACGGTTTGCGTGCATAGATCGAGAAAATTCCCTCCCATAGTATTCTCGCAGTCCAATCCCCTATACAGTACACCCCTACTCAGCTCGCAAGTGATAGCGCTTCAAGCGGTACATTCTGCCTGCAGAGATAATACACGTTCCCTAATTTGTATTTTGCTTTGGCGAATAAGATCCATTACAGAATTGTTGCTAAACAATTGGATTAGCATGTTTTAGTTCGAGATTGCGATACTTTCTAGTCCCATCAAGGTGCTCTCTCCTCTCCCCTCCCACCCCAATGGAAATATTCCTTATCATGTTATAAAAGCAGAAAAATGGGATAACAATTTGGTTTTGTGGCAAACTATCCATCATCCTGGATAGGAAACCAATCTACTTCATCCTTATTGACGCAATAAATTCACGACGAAATCCCTTCACTCTCGCCTTTCTCTTCTTATGGAAAGCGATAAGCTAAATGCATTTAAACTGAAACATTTTCCTATTTCGGCCTAAAATTGGGAAGAGTATTCTAATATACTGTAATTTAATACCGTATTTCAACAAGACTACTACAGGAAATGTTGAAATTGGTTGGTGGCAAACGACTAGTTTTTGCATAGTTTTAGATGGCTATGTGTATAGTATAAGAGATATAATTGGTTTAGGTCCTATAAATAGAGGATGTGTACTGTGTTTCATAATTTGCATTTTTTTAGTCTCTCTAGGTATCCATATTTTAATTTTTTTTCTTGTTCCTTGGACTTTACCAGTTCTTCGATAGGTTTTTTTAAAGTACGGTACTTTTGGTAGCTTACAATTTTGTTTGTTTTCTAGTCTTTTTATTTCTTTTTGCTTGAAGTAGGGATATTGTGGTGGAGGGTTTTAAGGGGGTTTTTTATTATGGATGGTTTTAAGTTTTAGTGTTTATTTTTAGTGGATTTATGTGCTTTTTTGGTATTTTCTGAACTTTTTTTGACGCTGTCTTGGTACCTGCTCCTATGGGTATGCTTTTATGTAATCCTTTTGGTGTGCCTTTGTTTAATACCAGTGTTGTTGTGAATAGAGGTGTTTCTGTTACCTGGGCTCATTATAGTCTCCGAAGTAATAAAGAGTGTGCGAATAGTCGTACGTTGACGTGTATTTTGGCTGCTAATTTTACTGCTGTTCATTTAGTGGAATACAAAGAGGCCAGATATTCTATTTCTGATGACATTTTCGGTAGTATCTTTTACCTGTCTATTGGTTTTCGTGGGGCCTAATGTTGTTTAAGGGAGGGGGGGGGTGTGTTTTTTGAGAGAAAAGAATTTTATACCTCTTATTTTATCTGAAGTATTGGTATTTGTTTGTGTGTGTGTGTGTGTTTTTTTGTGTTTATTGATGTGTTATTACAATTTACATATATTTTGGATTATCTATATTTTTCTATTTTAATTATAATTTTTGGATTGAAAAGATGAATTCTTGCTATTTGATTTTTTATGGTACTCTTTGTTCATTTCTTTTCTTCTTTGTTTATTTCAATCGACTTTTTTTCTATTAGTTTGGTTTATTTTGATTTTAATTTATCTTGGGAAATGGTTTTTGTTTTGGGTTTAATGTTTATGATGAAATTTCCTGTTTATTTTCTTCATTTATTACCCGAGTTTAGGACTGTCACTTGTTATTTGGCATCGCAGGAGGAGGTGAATTGGTAGAGAGCCTCTTAGGAGAAAGTGGTAGAGACAAATGGGCACCACAGGCAGCGAATTTATTGTTACCCTAAGGCTCATGTTGAAGCTACCACTACCACTAGTATATTGTTGGCGAGGTCTATTACTTAAATTGTGGAATGCTGCGTTTTGAAGTATTTTGGATTGTTTAAATTGTGTTCATTGTTATGTGTTTGATTGTGTTGGCTTTTTAGGTATAATTTTAGTTGCTATTTGTTGTATGTTCGAAAGAGATGCTAAGGCTTTCGCTGCTTATTATTCTATTTAATCATATAAAGTTTCTATTGATGAATCTTGTTTTTATTGTTTTATCTGGTTAAACTGGTGGTGTGGGGGGGAATTTTATCGCATTTATGGTAGCCGTACGGTTTATTATGTAAGGTTTTTTTAGTTCTAGTATAATTATGACGCTTATTTTTTGCCATCATATTTCTGAGCTAATAGAGGTACCCCACCGTTTTTTTCTGTTGTATCTGAGGTTTATTGTTATTTCTTCATCTTTATGTGTTATGAAATTTAGTTTTTTTTTTTGTTTATTATTTGTTTATTTCTTTTTTTTTCGGCTTTTTATTATTCTCTATCTATATGTTAATCAGATCTGTTATCGGCAAAAGTTATGTGGATTTTAGAAATTTGGAATGTGAGATTTGCTATTCCTTTGGGTTTTTATGGTATACAACATTTATGGTTTAGGTCTCAATGAGGGTTTTTCTTCGTTAGTTTTTGGGTAATTGCTAAAACAATATTCAATTTTTAGGTTGAATTCTTGGGAATTTGAGTGACTTGGATAATTTTATGGGTAATTGGGTAATTTTTATCAAATATGAAAGTGGGTTGTCTGTTTGCTTAGAGAGATCAGATCATAAGGATATTGGTAGTTTGTATTTTTTGTTTGGTTTGTTGTCTCGTATGGTTGGTATTAAATTGTCTTTGGTGATTCGTTTAGAGTTGGCCAAAACTGATCTTCTTTTGGGGAGGGGTGAGTTGCATAATTCTGTTATCCTATAATTGGTGTTTTTGTAATTGAATGGTACCTTTGATGTTGAGGGCTGGTGATGTGAGGTTTCCCCATTTGAATAACTCGAGTTTTTAATTGTTGCATACTGCTATATTTTTAATTTTGGTTGTTTGTTTTGTGGATATAGGTAGTGGTACTAATTGTACCTATTGTCCTCCTTTAAGTACCATGAGGCATTCTAGTAGTAGGGTGGATCTTGCTATTTTTAGTTTATATTGTGCTGGTATTAGGTCTATTTTAGGTGCTATTAATTTTATGATTACTACTAAGAATTTGTGTAGAAGTTCTATTTCTTTAGGGCACATGAGCTTGTTTTTTGAACTGTATTTGTAATTGTTTTTTCTGCTTTTATCTTCACCTATTCTAGCGAGTGCTATTACTATGTTGTTGACTGTATCCAGTAATCTTGATACGTGTTTTTTGACCCTAGAATTGGTGGTAATCCTTTGATTTATCAGCATTTGTTTTGATTTTTTTGTTCGTCCTGAGGGTTATATTCTGATTTTGCCTATTTTCGGCATTATTTGTGAGAGTAGTTTGTATTTGACTGGTTCTTTAGGTATGGTTTGTGCTATTTTGGGTATTGGTTTGATTGGTTGTGTTATTTGGGCGCATCATAAATATACTGTGGGTATGTTTTGGATTCTCGGACCTATTTTTTTTGCTGCGGCGACTATAGTTATTGCGGTTCCTGCAGGTATTAAGGTTTTTAGTTGGTGGATATAAAAATGGTGTTTTAACCTTTGTTATGAGTTATGGGGTTGATTTTTTGTGTTTACTATTGGTGGATTAACAAGGGTTATACTTGCTCATTGTAGTCTAGGTATTATTTTGCATGATACTTATTATGTTGTTCGGCATTTTCATTATGTTCTTAGTTTGGTGGGTTGTCTTTGGTATTTTTATGGGTTGACTTTGGGTGAAGTTTCCTTACTCGTTTTGTTTACGTAAGATGATTACAAGAAAGGTTTTTGTTCTTATTTTTGTTGCGGTTTTAATTTAACTTTTGTTTCTCTTGCATTCTGCTGGTATTCATTGGTTACCCTCGTAAGTATTTGGATTATCCTGATATTTATTCTGTTTGAAATATTATGGCTTCTTACGAGTCTACGATTAGTGACTTTGCGTTATTTTTGTTTGTTTATGTCTTGTGTGAGTGTTGTTGGAGTCATCGTATTTTTCGTTTGATTATTATGTGAACAGAAGGCCTGATTATAATCTTAGGGGGTATGTTTTTGATCCCACGTATCAAGCCGAGGTTTTTATAGGTCTATTATTTTTAAGTTTTAGAGTCTTTACTATATTTTTAATGTACTTAATTGCAGATTAAGGGGATAGAGGCCTTGTGTTGAATAAGATAGGATGAGCTTAATCTGTAAGGTCATATCCTTTTGATTTTTTCTCTTGTTGAAAACTACAGTATGATTTTTTGTTATATCTCTTTGTGGTTGGGGAGAATTGTGATGCTGACTTCCAGTCGAGTAGTTTTAAGGTTATTGAATAATTTTTTTTTCAAGATTTTTTTGTTCTTTTCTAATAGTTCATTTTCTTGTTATATATGAATTTGTTCCATAGTTTTAATTATAGGCTTTTATTTGGCGTTTCTTTTTATTTCTACTATATTTATTTATTTTTTATTGAGACGTCTTTATTTACGAGTAAAAAGATTGAGTATCAATTCGATGAGTTATTGTTTAGGGTATTCCCTAATTCACGCAAAAAAAAAATAAAAAAAAAACTACTTTTCAGGAACTTTTAATAAAATTTTGAGGGAAAAATCCACTATTCTTATGTTTTAGAAAAATGTAACAATTTCAACAACATACATTGCAAGATTCGAATAGTTGAATCGTTCACTGATTGGATTTAATGTGAACGCATTTTGAAGATCTTGGAAAATACTTTTAGTTGTTCGTTGTGAAAAAGAACAAAAATTTGTGATATATCCCAAAAATATTGTAATAATAAAGATTAGAATTTTCTCGAAAATAATCCGACTCTCTTCTACAATTTCCACTTTATATTGCCTGAAAAAGAAAAATTCAAATTTGAGAATTCCCATATCGATGACATTTCCATAAAACTCCTCTTCTATTGAATGCAGCGAAATGTGGGCTTTAATTTAGAAAATTATCGCTGCTAATCATTACATTGATGTTATAAGAAGTATTTTTTTTGATTTCATAGTTTATAGTTTTGTAAGAATTTTCCCTCATTTTTTTGTTTTGCCTGTATCAATATTTATGGATTAAAATTATAGTTATATTATTTAATCGTAGGTGAATAAGGTAACCAAAACCTTTGTTTTCAATACAAATTTTAGTATGGATTCAGTAGGATTTTTCTATGCAATGAATGACAACAGATATTATTATCATTCTCCGGAATGAACGGTAATGCCGATACGCCGATTCAGGTGATAAAAAAAAGCTCGAAAGAGGACTTTTTTGAATATGGTGTAAGTGACACATAAATTGTTCGGTACTACTCTGAGGATTTCACTTGGTTACCGAGTGGAATAATTGTGTCCAAATGGACAGGATATGAGACCACTCTCGAAAAGGCTGAAAAATTCCGATGCATTTCTATTTTGCTAATCGTTCGTTTTCTGCTCGAAAAGAAGGAATAAAGATAAATTTTCTCAATAAAAATATGTGAATAAAATTGACTACAATAGTTGGAGTAGAGTAAAGTAATCATTTTAATTAGAAGAAGGATAGGAATATTTTCGAAAATAAATAAACAAATGAGCTAGAAGAGAGTGGAATAATATATGAAAATACTTTTTAAAGAATTATATATCATAGAATGAATTGAATGGGGCAAAAATTTTTGCTAGATCAAAAGAAAAGAAAGGAGATTGTTGTTTTTTTTGCAACTAACTGTACTGTTTCGACGATCGATTCGAATTGATCCACACTATCTTCTTCGATCAAATGCGAAACAAACGCGCGATGATATACTTTTTCGGCATCGCCCATGACGGTTTCTCCCAGTTGTTGAGAAGTGCGTAGTTGCGAGCGGTGTGTTGTAAACTCTGGTGCGCTCAGCATCGAATCTCCTTCGTGATCGCTAAGCGATTCCTCGTCGACGCTAAATTTGAAACGACGGCCACATAGATGCATCTCTGTCAGTTTTTTTTAGTAATACACCTAGCCTCACGCTTTGTTGTTAATAGAGAATGAATAGTGACAACATAATAGAGACATCGATCCATTAAAGAATTTATGCAAGTTTATGCAAATTTTGTGCAAACTTCGAGTATTGGATAATAAATTGACTGACAGGGTAGGTGATTTAATTTGCATATTTGTTTGTTTTATTTATTGTTTGTTGTAATAGCGCTTCTAATCGCAATTCTTTCTTCATTTTAAAGACTTTTCCTCATTTGTTGAATATGTAATATGCATATTCAAGTTGTTATGTTTTTATTGCGGTATTTATTGTCGAAGTTAATATTTATTATTTAGCATCAGTGTTATTGGTTGTACTCAATGCAGAAGTGCTGTCAGTTTCTTAAGTGATTTTTATAGAAATTGTTTACCTTTGGAATAGTTTTTCTCTAAATGGACTTTAGAGGTCTGTTGATCAAATTTTAGACCAATCATAAAAAGTGAGATGGAATGCCACTGTAATAAGAAGTTTGGATTTTCGGTGAGGGAGCTATCACAACAGATACCATATCTGCTGCTAAGTAAAGATTGTCTGTGGTGATTTAGATCTAACGGTTATTACCATTTCAGGTATGTTCATACGACTAAGATAACCGTTAGATTATCAACATTGATAGATCTTTAAAGGGTCATTCTAAAATCGAAATTCAATAGAACTGATACGTTTTATGAGGAATACGTATTAAAAATGTAATCTTGCAAGAAGATTTGCATATGAAAAGTTTCTCTTCTAAAAGCCGAAGTCTGGAGCGATCTATTTCATATCTTCCATTGGTCTGTCATTGGTGGTCTTCACGAAATCTCGTAGACGGTCAGCTTACTTCATTCTTCGCTTCATTTGTCGCTATCTAATAGGCGTCGGGCGCTGGGCTGAAATGGTTTATGTGGGGACGCATCTACATAAAGGAGCATGTCTTACCGGCAATATGGTGCTAGCCATATTAGGTTGCCTTTTATGATGGTGACTAAATTAGGTCACCTTTTATGGTACTAGCCAAATCAGGTCACCTCATTTTCGCATTTATGCTTCTTCAAAATGGTATACTATGGGACTTTCTAAAAAAATCTATACATTTCGAAGAGCTAAGAGTCGTTTTGATTTGAACAGTGGTTCAATATGCTGTGTGCGAGTTTTTTTTGCATCATTATTTTTATTCGATAAAATTTGAAGTAATTTACTTGATCGAAAATATAATTTCAATTGTAGTTTTTCTCTTAGTTCTCCCTCTGTAGACTTATTCCACTGCTCACTAATTCCTTGCGACAATCAGCGACAATCAACTTTCCGGTTTTTCATCGACTTCCATTTGCGGCCAGGTAAAATCTTAGAAATCCGGTGGCAGCGAGAGGCGTTCCTTGCTTTCACCTGTTTTATTGTTCAGCACAGTTGAGTGACATTTAGGTTAAGCATCATTCGACTTCAGTGGTGCTTGTCGTTTTATTTCATTTCGAAGATTTGTTCTGAATATTTTCTCATGAGGGTACTGCGAATCACATATGTTCATTCTTCGTATTTCTCCATTTAGGCACTTTTCAACTGTTTGCTTTGTGCCTGTTGTTTATGATGTATGTGCGATCTGTTCATGTTTCTTGTATGCGTTGCTTCTATTTGTTGCTTCCGTTTTTGTTCGTGGTATATGACAGCTTCCTTATCTTTTCCCACCGCTATCTTTTATTTCTTTCTTTCTGTTCGTTGTTTCAGTCTTCAGATCCTAAATTTTCACTTCCTTTGAGTAAGGCAAGAACG
Organism: Baylisascaris schroederi; assembly: GCA_006503575.1. Taxonomy (NCBI): domain Eukaryota; kingdom Metazoa; phylum Nematoda; class Chromadorea; order Rhabditida; family Ascarididae; genus Baylisascaris; species Baylisascaris schroederi. The sequence continues at coordinate 1,510,080 of QEWY01000432.1, read as the reverse complement.
AATCACTAATGTATAGAACGATGGCACCTTGACTGCGAACAACCATGAACGGAGCTGGATTCGTATACTACATTGCGTACGCAGCACCACCGTACTCTGCACTGCAAGCGAATGCTAACGCCTATCGCAGGAACTCGAAAACTTCTAACAGAAATATGCAATTTTTTCCATCATTCGATTCAGAATGCCAAGTAATTTCCTAATGCAAAATTTCAGCTCGATTCAACGAGAGGAAGATTCCAGCTGTGCAAAGATTGCAGAGAATTATGGTGCATCCAGCAAGTGCACTTCTTGTGCATAAGTTGAACTGGAATTTTGCACAGGGATATTATTTGGCATTCTGAATCAAGTGATGGAAAAAATCGCATGTTTCTATCACAAGTTTTCGAGTTTCTGTGATTTGTGTTAGTATTCGTTTGCAGTGCAGAGTACGGTAGCGGTGCGTACGCGGTGTGGAGCACCAGCTTCGTTCGTGGTAGGCAACCGGGGTGTTATCGTTGTGTGCAAAAGGTGCCTCAGGCAAGAACAGACATAAACGCTTCTCATTTTCGGGTTTTTCTAGCCTCGCAGTGTGAGTGATACTTAAAAATATGCCTCGGAAATATTGCGAAAACGTATACCTTTTTTAAAAATCTTTTGGTTTACTTTAAAAGATACTGTAATAACCATCCTGCAGATTGTATTGCAGTTCTCGTGATGAAAATTTCTTTTCCACCGTCCAAAATGCAAATTGCAGCTGATCAAATGGAATCAGTCGAACGAAATCGGCGATTTATGGGCGAAACCATCAACAATGTTATTCGTTGGCTATTTGAAGCTTTTTCTTTAATGGAAACAACTTCATTGAAGTTACCATTTCGATATAATAATTGCTAAGCAGTTATTAGATTTGAGGTTTTTAGTTAATTGATATGAATTTCTGATTATTCATCAATTCTATTATGGCCTTATATTTGAATTCTTTGAGCAGAAATTTGAAAATGCATGTAGAATATGTAAATTCATCGAAATTAAACCGGTCATTCGAGTGATATACTATTTATTAATTTAAGTTAATTTAATGCTTGCTTGCATGAATCAATTGTTGCAGATGTCCCACTTAAGAAAATCGAAGACGCATGTTGTCATAATAACTCGGCAAAACAATGGTGTTGCAAATAGTTCCTTATTCGATTTAGCCGTTTATACTATTGTGAGTTTTAAGTTTCTTTTCTTTTCCTTTATTTAATTTCATTTCTTGTACTCAAATTATTTTCAAATGTCATTGATTAAGGACTGGATAAAAGTTGATGCTAGCACCAGGCAAACTTGTTATTCGAATTAAATTTTTTACCTTGATGGATTAAATTAGCAAACATTGACCAACTGGTTGGATAAATTCAAGTTGAATTTTCACGTTTAATGCAACAATGCCCGATTAACACTTCAAAAAAATATATAAATTTACTCAGTGACCCACATGATTAAGTGGTTTTGAGAGTTTTTGTGCAAATTTGTTTAGTATGCATTTTAATAAGCGACCTGACCGGTTGAGTGTGAATGTTTCGATCAGATGTACCTATTAGATAAAATGGAAGAAAATTAGCACTTAGCTTTTTCTAGGATTTTTACGTTACTTCTTGCATAATGAAATTGATTCTTACTTACATTAATTGGAATTTATGCACTCTACAATGGGGATTTCTCTTAGATCAGTGAAGAGAGGGTTGGCAACGTTACAACTGGAATTTAGTTTACTTCCATCTCCAATGTTTCCGCATCTCTTGAAAAGTAGCCATTAAGAAGTTTTACTTTACTGAATTCGTATGTAGTTTTGAGGTGAAGCAAAAGAATATTCTGATCCATTTTGACAATTTAGTTTTGTTCGAAAATGAATCGTGAACTAAATGGTCATCATGTTGCGAATCTTTATAAATTTCCTGTTGCCTTAGTTGAGGTCAGTCTTAAACCTAAGCTTGTGCCCGAACACAACCGTGAGAGCTCCGGTTTGCTGAATTTTATCAGCAAGCCCAAATGACTTTCGAATAGTTCCACACCAACCAGATCCCACTATCGTCACGCGTAGTATCTGTTTCAGTCATTTGGGATACCGCTTCTTATATTCGTTTTACTCACTTCGATGCTTATAATTTACTACTGTCGATCTCGCAAACAGAAATACCATATTTCACCGCGGCTTACCTTCGAGCAATTCACAGCCATAAATCGGTACATCCTTTTGATCGTCGAACAGTTTGAGATCGGTAGGTGTTCTCATTCATTACCGTTCAGATCAGCTTAGTGATGTTGATCTAATTACAGTTTTTTGCATAACTCTGAAGTCCCATTAGCGGAGTCGCAGCATAACCCCAGGGCAAATTGGTGAAGTTAATTATATTCATTTTAATGCTGTTTAAAAATAGGGATTTGCGGAGCGGCGTCGCAGAGCACAAGATGACGTTCGTGCCTGTAAACGTGGGCATGTACGAGTAGGTGTCTATCTACTGGCTACACAGTTTCGGTTCGAGAACAGCTAGCGAGAGTGGCAGAATTTGATGGACGTAATGTATGCCTAAGACCCCTATAGGAGATTTCAAGTGGGTTTATCATTCTCAGGCATAGCTGCAGAAGCCTCAGTTTATTTATGTATACAATTTTGGAGCGTCAAGGACATTCTTAAGCGGCTGGTCCGCTAATCCACAAGATGTAAATTTACCTATGGGAACTATGGATCGAGCAGCATTTTATAACCGATCGGGCGGGAAAATTGTATGTTTTGTGGGAAATTTGCATAAGTGATCAAGTCACTCAATATATGAATGAATGCCATGTTATGCACGTTTTATTTTTATTAGCAGTTTTTAAGGCTGACTGTTTCAGAAAGAGGAACTTTAAAAGCATATATCGTTATGAATGCTTTGGTGGCACGCTTTTCCACTTAACTGAACGAGAGAAGCTTCAGATTCGTCTGATGCCATTTCTTAATGCCTTTCTGCAGGAGCCCTTTCTGCCTATAAAATGTCCCACTTTTACGGCCACGTGGCATTAATAGGTTGTATTCCGCATACTTTTATATTGCTTATGTTAGATAACACGAGCATGAAGTTGCTACATATTCTTAAGAGCAAATGAGCCTGGAATGGGCCTGATCTCGTGAATCTGTCTCATCGATTTCATGGTATTCCGTTGGGTTTGGAGCCGAAGAGGATAGCTCAAAACGGCTCATATGGCGACCGTTCTTTAAGCTTATCTGTGGGCTGCCATTTATGAGGACTTCATGTAAAGCCAAAATTAACTTCAGGAAGCCCATAATAAACGTAGTCATGTTATTGCTCTGCTTCGGAATCCGAAATTTAGATTTGTGCCGAAAAATTGGTTTTATACACTTATTTGTCCTTTTCTTATTTCTATATTTTACAATCATAGTGGAATTGTGTGAACCAAAGGAAGAACATAATTTGTTGGGATTGGCGTTTTTTAGTTCAGCGTGATATGTTGATTTGTAAGTTTATAGGTTTGAGCCGTTTGGAACCGATTCACTCATTCGTGGTGAATCCTCATCGAATATGTCGCCGAGTGAAATTTCTAACGAGATCGGTTCCAAAATAGAGTTGCATCCGCTCAGGTACCGGAATTTCATACTTTACTTTCAGTGCTCATAGCAACTGCTTACTATAATGCAATCCAGATCAGTAACTTCTTTCCTCTTTTTTCAATAGTTATGGTGTTTTTTCCTCAACTATATTGTCAAGATTTAGAGTTATGTCAGTGGCAAATGTTTTTTCAATGAATGTGAACCTACTTTTGGTTATTTTTATTGAAGATTTCGAGAGCAATCGTTCACAAGTACGATCAAGCGTAATTTGCAAAGTAGTCTTAACTAAAAGTGTAAACGACTCTATTATTTAACTAAAAGTGCAAACGACTCTATTATTAATAATTGTTCATATAGCATAAATTTCTTCAAGCTCAAGTTTATGTATAGGGAATCGTTTTCGGTTGGCCCGAAATGCTCCACATGGCAAGAAAAAACGATGAGCCGTAAAAGCCTAAACAGGGTTCGCGCTAGGAGTTATCTTCTGCCTATCCAGATTTGTGAGCAAAATATCAAAAAGTCTATGATGGTATCCTTTTTAGACATAGAAGTTTTCCATGAAAGTGGACTTCTTAAAAGAATGCCTTTAAATATACAGAAGTCTCTTTTTACCCCTACCTCTCTCCCCTCCCCCCCCCCACTCCGCCCCTCTACCCACAGCCTGCAACTTTCCGTTCGTATCGGCATTCACTTCTGTCATTTCTTCATTTTAAATCTTTATTCGCATGGGAAATGTTTCACAATATTTGACGAATAGTATTTTACGCAAATCACCTCCGTATTTGAATGATGTCTGTCCGTTTGCGTTTATCACCTCCAAATCAGTTTTCTCTATTTATTCTTTTGCAGGTTTGCATTTATATTTGCAAAGTGCATTATGATGTCATATTTGCGTGTCTGTGTGTGTCTCTCTGTCCGTCTGTCTCTATGTATGTCTATCTTGTAGTTTCAATTCGAGAATCAACGAAGATAAAGCTATGAAATGTGATAGGTGGAATGTATATCATAGCTGCAGCACAATTTGCTTTCAATCCACCAACCTACACTTTCATACGTAAACCATTAGATAGACTATTGACATTTTTTTTCTACAACAAAGCGAAAGTTTCATTGTGTTCTTCAACTTGAGGAATCTATCAGAAGAAAGTAATCTAAGTTGTTCGTTGACTGCCTTAGAATACTGTTAAAAAGCTCTTCGTGTATTTGTTTAAAGTGCATTTTTTGTCATGCTTTCCAAGATCGTTCATAGATCTAGTCACAGAAATGATGGAATTATTGTTTCTTCGTTCGTTCATTACTTCAGAGTCTTGTTAACATATGAAAACACTATTGGGTGGGAGGGAGGAAAGGGGGAATGCGTATTTGATTACTGATTTTAAGAAGATGCAGTTCCACAGTTATCATTTCAATTACTTCCATAGTTAGATATAAATTACAGCATAGATGGGTTGCTTTCTTAGTGCTTTTATTACATCATATGAAGAAAAAACCACGATAGTGGCGCAGTTAGTTGTATGAACACACATAGTTAAGCGAAATAATGGAAGGTAGTGCAATCGCCTAGACAGACAGCGCCGTTGAAGCGATTCATTATGTGCTGATGTTATTGCGCGCCTATTGAGCCGTTACTGTCAATATTTATTGGTTCCATTCTACATTCCGTGAATGCTTTATTATTTTAGGTTATTTCAACGGCTTTTATTCTTCATATAGAATTCTTTGATGTTGAATCTAGATTTACATTAATATACTGGATATCTCCGCTTCCTTGTATTATTTGATGAGCGATTATATCCACTCTCGATTTTTCTGCAATAGGTAATATATTGGCGGATGTTCAATACAATTTTCTGAAATAGGTATCATTAAATATACTTCTGTTTATTCACAATTGTACTTTATCGTCTTACTTATTATTTAATTGTTTGCTATTAATATGAAGACTATTTCTGATTTATTATATTATTCTACGATGAAATATCTAAAAATCGAATAATGCATTAAATATAAACTTTTTATAATATAATGTTTGTTTGTATTATTTGCTAATTACCTACCAAAAATGTGAATTCTCAATTATTTAATCGTTCAATAAAAAGTTAAAATCAAAACGTATCCGTTAAGTTGCTTGTAGGTTGGTGCTTTTCTACATAAACTTGGAGATAAAGATATTTCTTCCGTAAAAACATCTTGTTTCTGCATTTTCGAATAACGAAGTGCAAGGTTGGCTAATAAAATCTCATTTTAGGTGAGATTTTAAGCGCGTTATTTCATTATTCCCCCATCTTTCACCTCTAAGCAGAAACAATAGCTGTGCATGTAATTCTTATTTTGCTAGTTGTTTCTTCTAAAATTTGATGATAGCACGTTAAACTTAGATTTTTTGGCGGAAAAATGGAGATTTGGAGTGTGGTGTTTGCCGGCTAAAAACTAATCTCAACCATATATCGGCATATAACCTTTGTGCTCAAACCACCTGATTCATCAAGCAATTTTCGGCAAATCACACAGATCGAGCAGTGTTTTGCATGGATTGCGTCTAGGTCAAGTACGTGAAAGCAAGGAAATTTGGTCTTTTTTAATGTTCCGAGGTTTTCCTGAAAATTACCGATCTTAGTTTGAAGGTTCGGCGGGGATTAAACCATGACTTCAGCTGTTGGAATTTGACTTGTTTCTCTGTGGTCGTATTTCGCTGCCCGCAGATTGGTAGTTATCATCAGTGTAGATTGTCGTCCGATAATAATAGACTAGGGCAACGTCGTTTTAGCAGGCGTTGAAGTTGTCGCTGTGCGCAGAGTTGTTTCACAAATAGAATAGCTTCCTCTTCCCCCTTGTATTTTTTCCACGCATCAATGTTTGCTGCTGTGTGTGCGCCTGTACTTTACCGTTGTCATTGTATGCCAGTGTTGGGCATCTTGTTTATGGTGATGTGCGCCGCCGTCGTTGGGACAGGCGGATGTTCATACTTTTGTTATGTGCGTGTTTACCGTCGCTTTTATATTTGAGTACCACATTCAAGACTTATTTACTCAACTTTGAGGTTTGGTTCACAAGGCAGTGCAAAGATGCAAACTGTGCACGGCGAAATGCGGTGTCGGTATTCGAAGAGAAACCACCTCGACATTGTTCGGTATGTTACTGCGGAACTGGCAGAAGCAGCAAGTGGAGATTGGTATATGGAAGGCGTCATCCTCTAGAGTAGCGCGCAACCCAGCAGGTAGCAGATGGGCTCAGGTGCAACTGCGGCAGACAACGGTGGAGAGCAACAACACAGCTGACATTGAACAACAGTGATGAAGGTTGGTTTTGTCTTATTTTGTTCATTTTCACTGTTTGATCGCGAATTTTTGGGGAGGACATACCAACCTTTTCGTTGATCTCCTTACGAGGACGTTTTAAAAACAATGTACGAGAAAATGTTAGTCAGTTCTGTGAAAAGAAGGGAAAAAAGGAGCGAACGGAGTTTTATTTCAACTTCATTAAAGTTTTTGAATTTATTTCTTTTTTAGGTTCATATAAATACTGTCAAATGGTAAAAATACATTTCAATTGCGCTCATTATTTACAGAATATTTTTATCCACCTTGTCGATTCATTGTTTCCGCCTTTGTTTCTAAGGTGTTCATAGCGCTGTGATGATTGCATAAATCATCCTTCATAACTTTACTTATGACTGAAGTTTTCAACAGTTCCACGTATATCAGTTCAAAAGTACATAACATTTGAGCAAATAAAGAAAAAAAAACAAAAAAGAAGCACTTGAATATGTATTTATGTGACATTTAGTATGTTGCATTTGTTGGATGGGAAAATAAGGGTGAAAATTTATTTGTTGGATGGGAAAATAAGGGTGAAAATTTTAAATAGGGGTTTAATCTTAAGTAGGGGTTTAAATTTAATTAGAATCCAATTATTCAGTTAAATTATGTAAACTTTCGTGAACATTTCTTTCTACGAAAATATTCCTTTGCTGGGCCAAGTTCAGGCAAAAAGTCAAATAGTGGATTGCCTTGCCTCCTCTACTCTTGGATCCACCTCCCCTACGTTTCGGAGCTTTAGCGAAAAGGATTCCTCAATTCTGCCGAAAATCTCTAAAGTTCTGTTGTCTTTATTATTTATGCCGTTGCTGCATATATTGGAATTCTTTAGTGAATATTTACTGCTTTATATGCACGATTTCCCTTATGAAAGCTAGTTCCCAGCTATTGAATACATTTGGTTCTAATAGGTGATTTCCAGGAAATACTGACTCAATAATTCAATGTTGAAGTTTTTGTTTGTTTTTTTTTTTATAACGGTGTTCCATAGAGAAGCAAAAATCTTAACAAATGCTTTACATTGCAGACTGAAGAGGCCGTGCAACGTTGCAAGCACCGGGACGCTCTGATGAGTTTGAGAATGAGATCAACAGTCCGCGTACGGATGAGATCAACAGTCTTTTTGGATGAAAACCCGCAGCCACGAGGTGGTGAAGAATGGACCGGTGAGCCATGTTACTAAATTTAAACTTACATCGAATTACTGCCGTCTAAAGTCATTGAGTCTGTAGTGATATTGACCACAAAATAAAATAACTCCTTATATCGTTAAATCATCTGTTGAAATCCCCGGAATAATACGGAATTTACTCGTCAATCCCTTTCTGAGGAGGGTGACTGAAGAGCAAATAACCGTACAGGGAAATGTAGACAGGTGCGTACCAGAAAATAACCATGCATGCATCTAAATGCCAGAGCTTCTAAAAATGAATAATTTTTCGAAGAAATTTATGGTAAAATGTTTACCAAACTTTGTAGTCGCTACCAACAATCCTCATTCCGTATCTACAATGATGTGTAATTATTAAGGCTAGTCCTTTTACTTTCCGCCAATCGGCTCCATCTTTCTAAATCCAACAATTTACTCTTTGCGCCAGAACTTAGTTACTAAAGTAGTTACTCTACTGCAGTTAATCAGACAAATTGAGGATGAGGCCTTTTTTTCGGGATTCAGTTAGCTGTTTTATTTACCGTTTGTCAGCTATTCCTTTGTTGCGGGCGATTACAAAATGCTATATGATGTTTGAAATATTTTGCAGTATCTTCAGTGACGCGGCTTTTGGGGAAATGTGTTTTGAGAGTGTAATATAGGAAATAAAAGTAATATATTATAAGCACGTAATAAGTAAGTGAATAACGTTCACCAATGGCTAAGAAGCAAATTTGTATATTCATTTTTTCCTACTCCTATATTGTAGATATTGTATAGTAAATAATATTATAAGCGGTAAAGAAAACGAATGCTGATCTTGTAAGCGTTCTAAACAATATTGATAAATACTGTAGGGAAATAACGGACGAGATTCTTAAATTCCATGAGTTTTCGAGACGTATTGCCGAACATTTTATAACGAAGACTCTTACTAGATATTATATTGTTCTGTTCTATTTTCATTAGATGACATGGGCCAGTGCCTAGGCTAAGTTCGTTGGTGGACAAAGTCTGGAAACGTGAACGTGGAGAATTTTTTCCATAGTTAGGGAAGTTTGTAGACAAACTAACTCTCTGCAAACTTCGAGTTTTGAGGAAATTTTTTTTTTAAGATAACTTGGTCCATTGCGCAGGCAAGGTTTCTTAGTGAGCAAAGCCTGGAAAAGGAAACTTGAAAAATTTATCTTCCACAGTTAACGAACGTCGGTCACAACCCTCTTTTGCTTCAATGAGTTTTTACTGCTATTCCGGTTTCGTGTAGAGAGTCAAGTAGGGTTTCAGTGTCCGCGGTGGTTTGTTGATTTGTTCATCGGAATGCGTCACTTTCATTTTGTTCAGAGTTATTAGGACATTGAAAAGTATTTCTACTCTCGGTCACGGTTTTCTCCCTAGGAGCATCCAGTGTGCCAACTCAGACCTCGGAGTATTCCCTTTTCAGTGCTCCAAAACATGCCCCTACTTACTTGTACCAGAAATATCAGAAATTGGATTAGGCGGTGAAGTAGTATGCAAAAGTGAGAGATATTCCCAGCTGCATGCGGATCAATCCCAACTGCACGCGGATCAAAGCGCAGGGCTCAAGTGGGGCGGTAGCCTCCCTTGTGTGTGAGTTCTCTCTGCTACAACTGACAACCTCCTTCTGAACGTTTTTAAACGATAGGTTAGCGGTGGGTCAGACCATGGTAGATCAAGTGGCAGTACTAGGTTGCAGCATGTTGGATTAAATATTAGCGGTAGGCCAGACCACGGTAGATGGAACCTACTACTATCATTTGGCCTGCCGTGGCTTCACCTACCACTGATATTTGATCTGCCACTGGTTTTTGATCTACCCTCGTTTGATCTGCCGCCTAGATCAGACATTTGGTGACAGATCAAACCGTGGTAGACCAAAATTTGGCGGTGGATCGAAAGTTTGGGGGTAGATCAAAAATTTGGCAGCAGGTCAAAACGCCATGGGTCGAGAATTTGCCGGTAGATCAAACTACGGCAGATCAAAAATCGGCGGCAGGTCAAAAATTTGGGGGTAGATCAAAAATTTGGCGGTAGATCGAATATCAGCGGTAGATCAAAAATTTGGCGGTAGATCGAATATCAGTACCAGAATTGAACTGACATAGGACAGACATAGATATATATGTCTGATGTTCTTGAGTTATGAGTACGTCAGGCCTACTACTGTCATCCCGATCTACCATGGTTTGATTATCAGGATCGTCCCCGAAGAACTTGGAAATGGTCAACCCCTAAGTTAAGTGACACCGAACTCCCGCCGCAGCATTCAAAACGCATTTCTAAGCAAAAATAATACGGATACCATATAACAATATAATAGCTGAAACATACAAACATCAAAATTTTTGCACGAACATTGGCACTCACAACAAACGAGAGAAGCATTGGAGCTTTCGTTCTCCGCTTCTTTCCTCCAAAGACCTCCCTGCATTCAGTTAGACCCCCATTCCTTCAGTACGTCAACACTGTCCCCGTCCACCTCTCCACTAGACGAAAAAACAAAAGTACATTACCATCTTCAACGTTCCACACACCGACGACATAACGCACCAAATAACCGTTTTAACAAAGATATATGTTCGAAAAATCGTTTCGTCTTACTATCCGTACTCGAATTTCAGATTTCGCGCCGTTTCGCGAGGAAGGGGAAGAACGAGAGGGGTTGACCAACTGATTTTCCTTCTGGCTACGCAAGGATGAAAGAAGGAAGGATTTCTATGCCCTTCCTAGTCTGGTCATTTCCATTGGTTTACCTCATTATCCCTCCACCCCCTTCTAACCATAACTACGGCACAAAGAAATAACTCGAGACACCTAGTACGTAAGACGTATGAGTCAAAACTACGGTCATGGTATCATTTATAAATACTTATCGCCCATAAGCGGTGACGGCAAATCGAAAAGAAAGCTTACTCGATACTTGAGGTACTGTTCTACGCTGACAGGTTGATAGCGAATAACGTTTAGTGATAGTTGAAATGCTGCCTTCACTATACATCCATTTAGAACAGTTAATAAATAGGTCAAAGTCTTGGTTCGTCGTAAATTAATCTTTTAAACTACAACGACAACTGCGTTATGCCCGCCTGGACGGATGGTACGTGGGGCTACCAATGAAGTCGCTTTCGCTCTAGATTTAAAGAGAAACTTGACCCTTCATAGAAAGTCGGAAATATTGAAAGAAAATATGCTAGAACTTTGCCGCATAACTGATTTTGATTTAATTTCAATAAACTGATTGCTCAAAATGAAACACACTGTTAACACAAAGAACTCGTAACTTGAGGGCACTTTTGCATTTAAACAAATCGAAACGGAACCTATACTGAAATCGATAAAAATATTGGTTTTAGAGAATATTATTCTCAGCTTCATTTCTTACAATTGGTGATAGCGGACAAACCTCGCTACGTTTATGATCGCATTGAGCACAACTGTTTCTGCAATTCTCAAACATCCATAGACTATTCTTATCGCATTCGCCTTCTTCGGCCCAAAACTCACACATTCGATGCCGATCCGAACACTCTGAAAATTCGACACACCTCATCTTGTATGTGAGATAGTTTTGCATCTGAAATGAAAGTTATTTTTGCTCCATTCTTCATGCTGTCATCAGGTATCCTTGTGATGGACAACCATCCATTTGTATCGCTGAAGAGACTTCCCTTCTGCGTGCTCTAATCAAATCTACCGTTGACGTTCGAAAACTACTGTTGCTTTAGAAACTTTTGCACGGGTAGCGAGTAAAATTTATGAGAAGTTAGAAGATTTCTGTCAGCTTAAACAGCCCTCGTTTCTAAAGAACAGAATTTATTATAATAATTTGAAGCACGCAGAGAAATATTCTACAGGGAAGGTATGCTCTTTGCGAATAAGACGGTTGGATCGGGGAATCAATTGAAGCGATATACAAAGCAATAAACACCTCAAAAAGCAGGCCTATGGCCATCGCAATGAATCTTTTTTCTATTAAAATAAGTACATCACTCGTCCATGTACGAGCAGCCGCATGAACTCATTTTCATGACAACTGCCTCAAACTTTCTGGGCACATGACGTCATCAGTGAGGGCACTTCCTGTTCCCTGTTAAAACGAATGCTACAACTTCATGTGGGAAAAATATAAATTTTATCAACGTTTCAAAAGCGGAACTGCCCTCTGATCCTTCGAACGAAAGTACTCCTAAACTCTGTGGTGAAACCTGCCCCCTTGTCCATTCTCTCAATGAAATATTAGTTACGAAACACCGACGTTTTTTATATGTTGAAAAAATGAGGCTGCTATATGAGCACGTAATCTAAGTCTGTTCGAAGCAGTTGCAGCTCGTGGTAACATTCTAAAAGTGGTGGAGTTTTTCAATATTAACACCTGAAGCCTAATGGCCGCGGGATTGATTCAAGGAAGAATGGATCGCAGAAGATGGTGGTACTCGTCAAACCTGCTTGATTTATTCGATTAAACTTGTTTTGCAAGAAGCTTCCATCATTGTTTGAGGGAGGTTATGACTATAGAAACCTGAGACTGTCAGAAAACGCGAATGTTTGAAGGACTATAAAGTGGCAGGGCCAAGGATATGGGGTTGATGACTTTTGCAAAAAATTGGAAAAAAAAAGAAGTGACTGGATAGTTTGTTTCTTAATGATGCTCAAGACTCTTGGTTTATTACCCAAACCAAAAAGTAAACGCTTATGTCCGATGACCTATAAAAAATAACAGGCCTCTTGGAAACGTTCCGCGAAAAAAACCCTAACACTCGAAGAATTTGCCTTGATAGGGTTTAGAAATAAATCTCGTTCAAATCGGTATGAAAGTTTTCGAACTGAAATATGCGGATGAAAGGATACAGACTTTGGTTTGGCAAACATCACAAATATCAGGATAGACAGAACCCCTACACATCAGGCTTTGCAGGAATCCCCATTTTGACAGTAAAAACTCGATTTGCAACCAGCGTGAACTTCCATCCCAAACCATTTATTCAAAAAGCTCCTATTTTTTGTTTATGATGAGTCAAGACCAATTATTGCGAGTGATTTCGCATTATTGTGAGTTTTAATAAAGTGGAAAGCTTATCCTCAGTGCGCATTCGGTTTAAAACAGGAGGGCCTAAATGCGTTATCTCTCGTCTATTGGAACAACTCAAATACGGAAAATATGTCTGAAACACCAAAAATACAAACCCCTCCTCCCAAAAAATATGAGCTGCATAAATCGAAATCCCACAATTATACCACTGCGCGATTAAGAAATTGAATTCTAACTTTGCATAGTTTCAAGAAAATTTACAGAAATAGCAATAAAAAAATAAAGGAACCGTTGTGAAGATTATAAGTAGGATGGCATTTTCCGCATGATGCTTTACACCATTCTGACATTACGACCGCATTCGTGTCACATTGTGCATTTTCCGACCATACTGCACAACATTCATGTGAGTTGAAACAGCTCTCCTGAAAACATTCAAAAATTAATCTATACTGCCTTGCATCAACCCTATATTATGGACGCTTGCCATCATATCGAACTTAATCATGCTGTTGAATACTACCTTAAACTGCTAAAGACCTCAGAAAGCGAAATGAGGTCAATTGCCGTTTCAAAGCTGCGCATCTGCTCGAATCCTTTCAAATAGGAACTCGTAGTTGTCTATTTTTCATAGGACATCCACGGCTGGAAAAGGTGGAAAATGGTCAGGAAAAGAGGGCATGTAAGACTAGTCCTCAAATAAGTTTTCGCATCACTTGTAGAAAGAGAAATGGCCACTTGACGAAGAGAGGCGAACGTTGCGATCGATGCAAACGGCTGGACATTTTTTAAAGAAATATTTCGCAACAATATAAAGCAAACTACACTCGAAAAAAATAACGAAATTGGGCTCATAATGAAGCTACTTCAAGGAAAGAAGGAAATGTCTAGTGATATTATAAATTTGTACTCATAATTACCTCTCCCTTCGATTCCATTTCATCGTTTAGAGTATCGTTCGTGTCTCGTTTGCTTCTGATATTTATAGTTTCCTGCTGAAATTAAGAACTCATTAAGCAATGATTCATATTTACGTTTCAAACGTTAAAGTTTCTAGTTTCTCTAAATAGATTTTGAACACGACGTAAAATTCATAACGGGTTTCTTTTCTAACTTCATTTAGAATAACAACAACGGATCGATGAAATAAAAATTTTTTTGAAGAAAAGCTTGAGTTTTAATTGCTACCAAACTTAAGTTTTCGGTAGCAACGTTAAGTTTCAACTCACTGATTCAAATATGTTCTTAAAATGGGATTCTTCATCTTCTCCTCTGATGACTCAATCATAAAATTAAATGCATTAGCTAACATCTTTCGCATAAATTATAATAAACTATGAGGCAGAAATAGACAGATAGGAATTAACGAATAAATTGATGATGTGGATTATATGAAAGGAATGAAATATTCTTAGTAAACAATAAATAAATATCACGCAAATACTTACGCCAAGAGTAATACAAATATTTTCACGACATTCACCATATAGGCATGGTCGTTCTCCATTAACGAAACCCCAACAAGGACCTCCACGACGAATTTTAGCAGCGCATTGAGGTGGACCATGTGAGAGATCACAGAACAGGAAGCTGAAATTTTCGAGAAAAAACACTTTCAAATCTCTTAGAAAATTTCATGAAAACCTTCGAAACTTAGCAAGCTCCACCAGAATAAAAATATAAACTATTGTTTCTGTGAACTGCAAAAAAAATTCATGAAAATTTAAGCCTGAAATCATGACTGACCCCTGAAGTCCAAATCCTATCACTGATCAACAACGACTTCATCCATCCATCTTATCATCGTGGGGCAGATTATTCATTAGCCGTGATATCTCAAATGTGTGAACTCCAATAAACTACTACACTCAAGCAATGAATCGCAAAAAACCCCAAAAACGGCCTATTTCAAGTCAAAAGCAAAAAAACTGCTCTACTGCGCCTAAATTTTGAGAGAAAAGCCCCATCTCAATAAAAGCCCATTTTTCAATCAATTCTTGGAAACTACGAAACCAAGGGCCCCTTGGAGTTGGAATCAAAGTGGTGACATACGATACGCTCGTCAACTAGGCTAACGCCCACCGTATGGCATGTGCGATACGGTATGCGTTAGCTTGGTTGATTCGATGAACAGCCACTGTGTGCGAATGCCGTCCACCGAAAAGTTTTCAATAGGAAGCGAAACAATACCAAAGTGGATATCAAGATGTATTCATACAGGAAACGTATAGCGGCAAAATAAATGGCAAAAAATTTGCTGTTTCGAAGATCCGAGCTGTTTATTGTGAGGAAGTCAGAAAGATATTTGCATCTCGAGAAAGGGAAGGATCCTCCCACTTGCCCGTCCTTTCTCTCTCCTCCCCTCCCACCCTTAAACAGGAAGTGGCATCCGTGGCACATACGCTCAAATTATACCAAAATAGCAGCTCACATAAAAAATGCTAATCTATAAATTCATCAAGATATTTGAACGTTGATACTTACTCGGATGCGCATTGCTGGTCATGTCCCCGGCTGCAACTTGGCCTCGGGGCATACTTGTAAAGATGCAAGGTATAGCGATCCGCAACACCATCGATATTGCGTAGAGGTGAGAAAGGTCGCATAGGACTACGAGCGAAATGATCCTCGCTACTGCACTGTGGTAGATCCGACGGATAGGTTAATGAACGTGCCATCGCAGACTGAAAAAAAAATTCTCCCGAGTTGCGGTTTAAAAGAAAGAATTGTAATACCGTACACTTAAATCACAGGAGTTGAAGCGCTCGTCCTAAAAGGAGCAGCTTAAATTAAAGCATTAAGGATTTGTTCACCCGAGTGAGAACTTAATCCGAGATTAGTGAAGTAGGAAAAAACATCCAATTTAAAAACTGGAATTGAAGTTACTGCAACTTTTTAGTTATAAGCTGTAAATTTTGTTTTTAATAATGGTTGGCTATTCGAAACGCCAACTGATACTAGCCAGTTCAAATGACAGCTTCAGAAAGAAAGCGTTTATCGAGGATGGAAGTATCCGGTGAGGTGAAGTACTAACGCTACAAATACAAATCAGTAATCTTATATTGAAGGAAGGGGTAGTTAGACAAAAGGGAAGAGTCACTATTTAAAGTTAGATAATGCCTCTTTGACTTCTATATGCACTAAGCTATGAGATGAGCCCGCCATGCAATGTGTTCAAGCAACCCCCCCCCCTCCCCCCCACTCCGCTCCCCTGTGTCGAGAGGGATAGGGGGGATTCCCACGTGCAGCCTTTGTTGCACTCTGAAAATCAGGGGCCAGAAATATTCCGAGTCCCCGCTAGCATCGTAGTCGTTCACTTTTTTGATAATGAAAATGATCAAAAAAAGTAAGAACAGCAATGAACCCGAGGCTGCGAACGAAATGCGGAACTCTGGAAGGTGACAGCTTCACCTAATACATCACAATTTGACCTATAGTTTTTTGGATGAAAAAAAATAGCTAATTCTTGTCAAGGTCATAATACAGCACACTACAAGAAATTTATCTGATGCCAAAGTATAAAGTAATACAATTCGCAAAAGTTTGGACTTGATTAATGAAATTCTGGTGCTTTATTTGACCACAATGGACGAATGTCTTTATATAGCAACGACTTCAAGCTCGTCCACTTTCCTTCCTCATTTTCCGTCATCTTTTCTGATTACTTCCTAAATACCTCGATGTCCTCTTCTACAACATATTGTTGTTTCTCTAGTAACAACTATGCGTCGTGTTCAGCGTATCTTGTTCGAGCGTTCCTGCGAACTTATGTTCGCAGTCATGAACTTATGTTCCTGCGAATCTACGGCGAACTTTTTTCACCTCCCAAAAGCAAAATCTTTTTTCTAGACATCCCTCACAGAAATGAGAAAAACCATGAGCCATCTCATCTCGTGGTAGGTTTGCTTTCAAAAAATCACCCACAGGCCGAGGTTTTTGAGTGAAGGGACTCTCGGCCGAGTCGGTCACTCCAATGTGGCTGAGAGAGGTAACAGTGAACTCTAAGTCCTACGCCTGAGACGCGCTACCAACAAATTAGGTATATAGACAAGCCAACTGTCTGATAGCTAACAATCATAACCATGAAACTCCTCGAAAGTGAAGAAAACAATTTGTTCAAAGCTAAAAAATTTGTTCATTGAAATTCGTCAAATACTTTTCGAAAAAAAAAGATCCACATGATCTAAACACATCTAATTTTTATGCATCGGGGAACGTAAACTGAGCTCATTTTTGCCTGTTACCATGCGAAAATTTTAATTTTCGCATATTTAAATCGACTCATTGAGAAAAACGATTTCACAGTCACTCTAACAAATTTTCAAATTTGCCAAATTCACCACTAATTTTCACCTCTACACAGAAAAAACTCATTAGCCAAGTCATATGCTCACTACAGCGATAAAAGATGCCCCTGCATGATTGCATGATTGGATAGCAATACCAATTATCAGTGGAATTATTTCTTCGAAGCAGTGTTCCATTTCAGTGATATCACTGTCTGAATTTTTCCGACTCCGCTCCAAGCTAAAAGCTTTACCTCCAGCAATGATTCATGACCATGAAGACAGCAACTATTAAGACCTATGAATGTGAATTCGACCTGAAGTGATTCTTGTACTATAGACTTCAGACGTACCTGTTTCACTTGACGCCAATCCTCCCAGATGCGGTCGACGAAGGCATGATGAAGAAAGAAGAGTGGATCGTTAGCAGATGTTGTTTGCTGGAACATCTCTCCGCCCACCCAGATAAGCACGTTGCCGTGACTGTACTCCAGACATGTCCAATCTGTCTGATGCTCACAGCCCTGAAATACGTCGGTTCTTTCGATTAAATGCAGCCATATCTCAATTTTCGGAACAGTAAAATATCCATTCTTGTGTTCATCGTCCGCTAGGACTATAGAATTTAACTTGGTGATCAGAACAAATGAAAGCGCTTGAGATTTTACTTGATTGAGATCAGTCTTTCAAGGAGAGTATCCACAGGAAAAACTTAGGCGCATCTATGTGTCCATTTAGGAAGGACGTGAAGGGAAAAGGGAGAGAAACAGAGGAAAGAGTGACCAAATAGCATTGCAACCGACGCGTGCGATCCATCCGGACCGAATATCTCTCCTCTCTTCCCTTTTTCTCTCCTCGCTTACACGGAGAAATGGAAGAAAGACGCCTATTAATCTCCATTTTAACCTTAGGAACCAAACGAGTCGAAAGTCGCAGGATGGAGGATAAGAGAAGAAAGAATCATCGGATGGTGCATGAAGTTCAGAGAATATAGTATTCCTTTGGCACACATCAGGAATTAAAGTTTTATCTCAGTTTTACTGCTGTAGATGGAAAGTCTGTGCTGCCTATTGGCCCGTTCTTTCACCCGTAGCTCGCTCTCTATTTTTGATACCAGCGAATTCCTACTGCAAGTAATGTGCCCTCGTTGAGCAAGAAAGAGGGTGATGGTTTACCTGATTCACCGTGGGCTCATTTTAGGCTCATGTACATTCGAACTACAAGTTTGAGTTATCATCCACTAATTGAGGGACCATTTATTAAGGCAAATGTGGAAACGAAATGGCTGCTATAAATCGTCTAAAATAACCGAAATATATTGATGAAAACATCAATGAAAAAGTGCCCAATACATTTTTTACAATGTAAAAAGTCTAGAAGATCTAACGACATAATGTAGCCCAACAACACGTATTAGAAAATTCGGAAAATCCTTCATTCTCCGGATCGCATTCACAAAACATACTCAAAACTTCACATTTCTATTGTGTTCAGAGGAAGTTACACTCAATATAATTAACTGTCTTACCTGTCGCGGTGCTGTATAAGCTAAAACGTTTGAAACATCATTACGTTGCATCACAGCGGCAATATCTGCCTCATTAAACGGCCTCCCTTGAAAGCCTGGGCGTCGTTTCAAATGAGTATGACCCTGAATCAGGTAACATCGTTTAATTAATCGGCCATCATTTAACTTATCTGCCATATCAATTTAGCTCATTCCAAACAGATTAAAAATTGATCATTTCATCGAACAGAAATACGGTATGAAATGGATAACGATATAATAACAACCACTATTCGATCTTATTAGAGTTACAATTTTTTAGAATCTTCTAGCATCGTCATGTTTCGTATACGACCTTCATTTACCCTACCTGTAATATTCGCACAATACTGCAGGCAGGGCAATACCACAGGTAGAAGCAAATCACCACGTTGTCGCATATTTAGATGCTTGCTCCCTCTAACACTCAATCATCACAAGTAATTCCATCACTACAGAGAGAGCAGAATACAGATAGGGGTAGCACTTACTTTAAAAAAAAATTTGATCAAATATTGAAAACGTAACAATCTGTTCAACAACCTTTAGATAACATGTGATCGATAAATAAACAATGAAGATAACTTTAACGATCATGCTTAAACATATTGGCAATAGGTCATATTTTAGAAATAATAATCTCACGAATATCCTACATTCCTCCACATCATATACCAGCTTCTATTATTCCTTCTCTGTGTACTAATCAAAACCAACACGGTACTATTCTCGCCCACCCAAATGTAAAGCAAGGAATTCCGAACTCACATCAGGTGGATTCCACATAGCCGCAAATCCAGTAACAACATTCCCATAGTTGTCTGTTTCACCCATCAACTCGGCACTAAAAAGACTTGTGGCCGCTGTCTCGGGAATACGACCGTCAAGCGCTGAATCCCAATATGGAAGTGCAACAGAGTGATCAACAAGACGTAACGCTATTTCGAATCTGAAACAATCTCAGTTTTACGCTGATCCAAAATCAAGCAATATAACGCATACATCAAAACGTCCATCAACTCTTCTTGCAACCTTTAAATAATTTTCCTTAATCAATCCACAAATTGCTGCATATATACAGATCGAATTTGTCAGCGGTACCAGCTGGTACCACAAGCTTTAAATATCTATCGACGATAACCGCTGATGGCATCAAAAATTGAAGAAATTAAATTCAGTTTCACTTTTTTTACGTGTCAAAACAATAGCAAACCGATATGTGAGGTCAATATCTCAAAAAAAAAAACTCAAGTATCAGTCATTAATTAAGCCGTATGTCAGGCAAGAATAGATCAAAAACCAGATAAAATTTTCCGCAAATAAAAAGTCGAGCGGAAACAGCTGGCACGAAATATGTTTTTATACTCTTTTCGCCCTCAATAATGAGTTTCATAAATCATCAAATAATAAAATATTTTCGATAATGCATTCATAGATCAAATCATTGACCACTAATACAAATCACCTATAAAAACTTCTTTTTTATGCGCAAACGCTTCTGCAATTTGCAATGCACAGCCCATTATGACGTTAGAGTTTCCGCTTACATGTCGGTATGTTTGTCCTCTACCTGTCTGATATTTCCTACGCAAAGACCAATGAAGTCAGGAATGAAACTAGTGTACCAACATAGACATACAAAAGCACATATACACAAATGTGGACTTGTCATAATGCGCTCTGTAAATGCAAATTCGTAAAACTGAACAGAAAAAGAAAAAAAAGATGAAGAAAAAAAAAGAAAGAAAACAGAAAAAAAACCTCAATGTTCGAAAACTTTTAAAAAACTTAAACCGCGAACAGAAAATGAAAAAAAGGCTGAAAGGCTTGAAATCAAGTAAATGCAAAATTAAGAGTCCGGAAAAATGAAAGTGAAAATAAATCGGGAAGGCTAAATAAAAAGTGAAACCTTAACGATATCTCAGAACATGACAAAGTTGATATGTCAAATAAAAGTGATAAAGTACACCATACTAAACCGAAACTCTTCATCATTTTCTACCCGTGGAATGGGTGAGCTTTAAAACAAAGCACTCCGTTTATTGTTCACCCGATTTCGAAACACTCGGGAAGCAAATTTTCACAAATCCAGCATTGTCATTATTCAGCTAAAAAATTAATTATTGCTTTATCGAATCGATTTCAATTGGAGGGATACTGAAATACATTACTGAGGTTCGATCGCCGTAATCCATACCACATACCGTTTGATGTATTCTCGATGCCACGGTAGAAATGCTGGTCCTGAATGTGCACCACCACTATTCTCGGGGCTTGAATGCCATTCAGCGATACGATCATACTCTCCAGATTGTTTCAGCACATTTAATGCAGCATGTAGATTATTCCTTTCTCGTTGAGTAAGCTGACGATATTCTTTTCGCAGTGCAAGACCAAGTCTTTCGCCGGATGGAAGCCAACAATCCGAGCCCATTCGACGCCCTTTAATAACAATTCCATTTATAATGTTTATAACAGCAATAATTTCATCTCTTTCGAGCATTATATTTTGGCTAATTATATTTCGTGTGCAAATTAACAGATAATTGATCTCAATGACGTTCGAAGTGCACTGTTTAAGCGTAATTATAAATAACCATTAAAATATCATTGAGAAAAAAGTATCTCAACCACCTCCCTCCATTTTTTCCAATCTCAAACCAGGAGTATATTGCTGCATACTTCGACATCTTTATACTGAAGGGTCCGATCAGACCGTCACCAAATCAGACTGTCACCAATCATGACAGAGAAATAGGAACCTCAAAATTAAAAAAAAATGTTATGAGAAAAGGTAACTCAGTTCAGTGAGTCTCCAGCAAAGCTATCGAGCTCCAGCCATAGGCTATCATTTGCAAACCGATAGAATCAAGCCATTGCTAGCGAATTTTCCTCGCAAATTCCAATTTTATCGTGTGAAAAGCAATCTTCTGCAGAACGTCAATTAAATCAGCTTCAAATCTTGCTCAAAATCTCTCAGCTACGAATTGAAAAATTATCGGTTGTGAATTTTCATTACAAGCTTCGGAAATTAAGAAGGATGAATATACGAAACATGAATGAAGCCGATATATCTGCCAATAAATCTGATAGAAATCCAAGGAAGATTGCACACCTACCTCGTAAAAAAAGACACAGACAGAGAATGTCCATGCATTCATATGGATTCGATGCGTTTTTCTGGAAGAAGTTGCTCGTGTGCAAATTCCTGTTGATGACAGTTTGTTGTGTGCGCCCAAAGCTTTCCGGTTTGTGCAGAAATTGAGTATCACGTGGTGGTGGTGGAGGGATTGGTGGAGCCGGTGGTAAAGGCCTCTGATTTTGCCACATTTTCGAAGATGTCGTTTGATTGCCTCGAGCGCCGACTGCATTTGAGCTGAATGTTTGCTGACGTCGATTTGAGGTAAATTGCGGTGCAGGCAATCGTGCACCATCCATCTGCTGCCCGCCGAACCGTTGCTGATTTAATGAAGTTTGCAGTGGTTGTGGTGGCTGAATTCTGGTGTTTTGTTGATCCATCTCATTGATGAACTGACGCCGTTGAGATGTAGATTGTTGGAAACCACCACTACCCATATTCCCTCGCCGTTGGCTTTCCCAACGCCGGTCGACGCCTGTGTTAAGCTGTGGACTCGTTTGTGGGAACGCCTGCTGGGCACCGAAATTTGCTTGCTGGCTGCCTACGCTGACCAGTGGTCTTCCGCTACCGAATTCCCGAGGCCTCGACTGTACCACTTCTGGTTTCAACCCAGGAGGACCAGCAACTTGAGGTGGTAAGACCCTTTGAAGATTTCGCTGGCGATCGCTAGCCGGTTGAAATCCAGGAGGACCGACCGTGTCTTGATTCATCGAGAAGAGGTCTTTTTCAAACTTCCGCGGAGGTCCTTGTACTTGCGGAACGAAATTATTCCTGGATCGACCTGCCGGAACTGTATGTGTGACACTTTTGAAAGAAGTACGCTGTTGTTGTTGTTGCGTATGAGAGGATGAAAATGTTGAAGTACGTGAAATTGTTGTCGTACTTCGATCGGGTGCAACAAATTGTTGCATTTTTTGCACTTGACGACTCTTTTGTGGCCATGTATTCGATGAGAAGGAACGACGTGGAGGAAAAGCGTCTCTTTGTTGGCCGCCTGAAATCGTTTATAACATATTAGGTTCAAGTGCAAAATAAAGATTATCTATCAGATGCCTCTAGGAATATCCCTCTCCTCGCATTCCTTAATTTGGTATAGAGGGCTGTACACAAATGGGAGGAGATGGACATGTGGAAAAACTAGATGCAGATAGTTCTGAGGACAAGAAACTTTATATATATGACCATATCTACGGGTTGATCTCTGACCCCATTCAACGGCAACATTCTAAATGATTAAGATTGTTCATTGATTTGTCGTTTGTGCATAAATACATATGCATAGAAAAGAAGTCATTATAATGAATTTTAGTAATACAAATTCAGAAACAAGCAAAACACATCTTATTCGGAAGATCCGGATGAACAATCGGAAGTTAAAGTTTGAATAAATTATTCTGTATTTTTCATTATTTTTTGAATATTTACAAATTTGACGATGCCGCAAAAGAGCATAACGCACATATTCTTTGGCCACGCTTTTCTATTTGTTTCTTTTTCTTTTGCAAGCCAGTCGTATTTTCCTTCAAAACAAAGGTGCATAACATTTAGACATAAAAAGACAAAGAATTTAGTACATACCTTAGAGGTGATAAATATAGATTTCTATGCATACTTGAGGCGATTTTGTACAGGATAAGAAAGATAAGAAGGAAAAAGTGGGAGAGCCTAGTGGTTCGCCTCATATATGCTTGAATTTGAAACTTTAGTTCGATGGGCTAATCATCTCTCCAAATAGACGAAAATGTCCGTGAAACCGCTCAAAAGTGCAGTTTCTTATAGAATCGATCGATCAGATAAGCATCAAATTACGAGTATCAAATTCATATCAGCCACTTTTATGATTTCCACATTGAAACTACCACGCATACTTATATTCTCATAAGGATGACGTTCTTTCGATTTGAAACAGCAAAATTTCTTTTCCTTCGCTTCCAAAGATAAGGAAATAAAGAGAAATTGTAAAATGAAGACGATAACGTCTCCAACTAGAAATGCAATTCGAAACTAGTGAGGCCACAGTAAAAACATTCATCAATATCCACTGTATTGAAATTGTAAAAGAGATAAGTTAACTAAGCTTGTTAAACAGCTGCTCGATCTACAATACGCATGCGTTTTGCCGAATGTGCCCATGGATGAATGATGGGGTTTTCAAGGAATGAATGGTCACTATAAAGTGATCTTCTCAAAAATTTAAAGTCGAACTTTCTCCCTATTTCTCCCAAGCTAACGACCGGAATTAACAAGAAATTTCCCATGGGTATTTATGAGAGCAGTCGAAGCTTACCAACCACTTCCCCATGTTGAGAAGTCCAAGCGGAGTCATTATCGTCATTCTCAATTTGGGCATCGCCATCATTCCAAGCATTTCCCGAAGCCGACTGAGGTACTGCATCAGAAGTCTGCGTGAATTCGTCACCATTCTTCTGCTCATAGACGGTGTTAACGCTCATATGTGGTTGCATGTCTTGTGTATTTATCTCTGTTTGCCCAATGCTTCCATCGCCATCTATAAATATTTTGTGTGTCGAAACGATATTGCGTTGTAACAGAAATGATGTCTTACCAATAATCTGTGCTTTCATATCAGCTTAATTTTAGAACATCCAAAATAATAACTTCATTGTCACTTTCCAACCGCATCACCTATATTATCAATTAGAAGAACAAAAATCAAAACCTCCGAAAGGTCGCTGAAGTCCCTGTCACTGTATTACATCAAATACGTAGTTTTCCATTCATAATAAAGACGCGTTTTTTTTCCATTCGAAACGCGTTTCTTTTTCTCCTCTCACATATTAACGGCTCACATTTATCATACTCTGATATGAGATTCCCCTTCTTTGTTGTTACATAACAGTCAACTGTTCGCCAACACAACAGTTTGTTTAGTTAACTTAAAGGACAGAAAAACATCCAAATTGCAATTTCGTAGTAAACATAAGGCTTTATTTGAAAAAAATGCTTAAAGACTCCCGCGGATGGGGAAATTATAAGTGGAAATCCACAAAAAAATTATTCCCCGCATTATGTCGAAAATTTATATCTTAAACCTTGTGGCCAAGTTGTAACGCTAAATTCAACCTTACATCTCCTAACACAAAATTTTATGAAGCGTTTAAATGCAGAAACTGGAAAGAAAACAATAGAAGGACGCCAACCAGGGACAACCCTCGAAGTTATCGTATACTCGATTTCGACAGGGGCGCTCGCTTGATAGTTGCCATGTTGCATACGATCAGGAGAGGCGGGCTGAGAGGCAATCGAAATTGATGGGGCCCCAACTTGACCTGTCCTCGTGCTTGGCTGCAATGGTTCTTCTAAACGATGTCTTGACTGAGGTTGGCTATGTTGTTCAGAATCTGAATAGGTCGACCACGCAGACCAAACTGTCCAACTTGAGGATGTTTGTGACCACCTTGATCGACTATCCGACCACGTTGTTGAGGAGCTCCATGAAGACCATGTAGCTTGAAAAGATGAATGACCCTAAATAAAATCTACTATTATTAGAAAATCGACAGATGGTGATAGTAAATTTAGAAGTTTCATCGGCAGATATCTATCAAATACTGCGAAAGTCGAGGCAATGCTTAGAGGGGAGTATGTGGTAAACCTTTGCTAGAAGTTTCAATAATAGCAGATTTTGGAGCGCCGCCGATTTCATTCAAAATAAGGGACCTACATATTCGATTCTTTAAATCGGTATAGTCACAATGCGATGTTTTTCTTTACTTTGACAAGAAAATCGAGTATTCATTTAAAGAATTGAAATGAAGAATGCAAAATGCAATAAAAATGCAGGCGGATTGTGATAACCTCTACAACTGAAATCAAATGAGTATGAAGGAAATTTTGAGAGTTACAAGTCCTGCGGACCTTAATTATTTAAAAAATCTTGAGGCCAAAAAACCTGGGCCTTGGGGCCAAAACCCCCTATAATTGGAGACCCCAACTATTAAAAAAAAATTTTGAGGCCAAAACTTGGGTCTTCAATGATAAAACATTTTTTCACAACTATTGGGCTTCCAATAATAATAATAATAATAATAATAATAATTAATAATAATAATAATAATAATAATAATAATAACTAATTTTTGCTTTAGTTGTGCAATGTCACCCTTAAGATGAGCGTTCTCAGATATGGCAATGAAAATAATGTGCGCAAGAAAATTAATAAAAATGCAGAAAAAAACTAAATGTAAAAAAACTAAATATAAAGAAATAGAAAATCAATGAGACATACTCTAACCGCCGAATCCCATTTATCCAATTGTGAACAAACAATTTTTAGCGTCGGATTCGGTGCATCGTTGCATAAAGGAATCTCAACGGTATTATTACCCAATACCATCGATAGTGATTGCAATAAAATCATCACAAATATACAAATAATTCCGCTGAATGACGATTCCATTTCTATGTCTGAAATAAAGTGACCACCTCCTGTGAACGATGTCATTAGTATATAAGATCTTTCAAGAATTAGCGCTCGGTGAACAAATTAGGATTACATCGTTAGAAAAAAAATGTCACCTGTGAAATACCTATGAAGTTGTTCGCATATTCTTTGGGATTCTTTTTTTCGGAAGCCAAAACACAAGAACGCAAGATATTTGATAAACAAAGAAGTGAATCGAAAACCACTAGCATCTCATCGATACGATCGGATTGGCAGGAAAACTTAGCCCTTCATACCCACAAGTTGATGCTTTCGCTTGTACTTAGATCATTTTCTTATTGGCATGGTTTGAATGTTCTACAATTTCCGTCGACAACAGGTCACAGTATGACAATCGCACTATTAAGGTATTAAAAATGAGGATTAGGCATTAATTAAATGCCGGTTGTAAAATCCAACATATGCTTAAGCTTGACCTCAAGTAAGTTCAACCTCAAGATTTAGGTCAAACTAATTTTTAAAGTAGCGCCTAACATCTCAGAATAAATCAACATTTTGCACAATCGAATGGTACGAATACAGTATAATTTGTTATTTGAAAATACGATGGCACGAGATAAAATAAAATAAAAATCATAAGAAAAAAACAAAAACAAAGATCAAAAGAATGCTTCGGGGAATTGCAGATAATAAGGTAAGTAAAAACACTGCACATTGGATAACAATGCCATCTCGACTGCCTCCTTGAACATTTTCTCTCTCTTAGATTGCCCCAAAATTTGACAATTTATTATATTTCAGCAATATAAAAAGCAAGTTCACTGCTAAGAATTCTTTGAAATTAAAATAAAAATTCGAAATTTTAATTGTTGAAAATTGGAAAACACGAAAAATATTTGCGATAAAATTTCAATGAAATTATATCGTTTGAGATATGCTAGTCAAGAAAACGGAAGATTCCTTTTCATATGATTCAGCGTCGTTTAATATCTGTATATGAGAACCAGAATCAATATCTCACGAACCAGAATCAATATCTATGACAGATGAATTGCCACCACTGAGGTCAGGTTCCCGCGATAATGAAGTTTAGAAAATGCACCGCAAACAAAATATGTGAAATTTCTTTTTAACAACGAAAAATAACATTATTTCGATTGAAAAAGGCTTCAGCCAAAAAGGCAAATCCACTAATTTATAGGAACTTAGGTTTCCTCCTCGCCATTGCCCCAATACGCGCTTCAACTCTTTACTACTTAATGTTTCATGATGAAAGCAATTTTAGTCTGACATAGACTGCAGCAATGGCCGCTACTTTAAAGAGAATTAAAGTGGATGACGATGCAATATCATGACTTCCATTTTCCAGCTAGGTCCTCTAGACAACTGAGCTCCTGCTTGTGATCTTATTTGCTATTATTTGTTAGCTTAGTCCCCACAATAGTTAGAAGCGTCCATCGTAGTTAATTCAGGTGCTAATCGCGAATATGTTTTCATCCCCCACCATAAAATTACTATCGTTCTATCTTCCATTAAACAACTACTTCAGAAGTTCCATTCAGATTTCGATATTCAGACGTAAAAACTGTGATAGAGCTACATGATGGCAATATGTTGCCATCTCGGAGCGTTAGAATGGATCCCGATTTTAACTTATTCCAAACTTGAAATTGCGACCATATTCTTAGACATAATTCCACCAATCAATCTAAATCCTTGACCTATCGATGGAATACAGCTGAAAAACCGGACTGTTTTGAAACCTAAGTTCTCATACAACAACTAATAAATATCGTTAACATGCTATTTATTCAGGATGACTTCTCCTTCATAATGAACTCAACTGGTAATTCTTTTCCTATTGGAGAAAACTGAAGTGAGATTTTAAAATTTTTGGCTCATAAGAATACAGCTAAAGAACACTAAAGCATCAAAGGATAAAAATTGGCATCAGGATTATAATGGCTAGAATATTCATAAACTTAGCTCGGAAACAGTTCATCGATCAAGCTTTTGTATCGCTTCAAATCTTATATCTAACTCACTGTTCTGGTTTATTATTTATTTTATATTGCATTATTTTTGTACTTTATGAACAATAAACCAAAAAAAGCGCCACTAACATGATATTACCACCTATCAACCGCCAAAACGTCAGTAAAATTGAAACTTATCGAACATATAGACATAGACATTCGGAACAAAACTATCTCAAGGAACACAAGTGAAAAAATTACAACCTAAAAAAGTTGTAAAATTTGATCTCAGGTGAGATAAGTAAAAAGTCTTTTAAATTTTAAAAAATTCGCAATATTATTCAAAAAAATGGATGTGGGTTCTCAAAATATCTTAGTTTAACGATGTAGGCAAAAATCAAAAGCAAAAGCCTGATATACAATGCAAAAAAAGAAAAAAAACGCAACTGAAGAGCGCAAAAAAGCACAAAAAACCCGATGAAATCCTTGGAATTCACATATTCAGTCAGGAGCTGATTATAAAAAATGAGGCAAATTTTTGGGTAACTCATAACGGAAGAGTTCCCAGCAACGAAAATGTGAGCTATATGCTTAGCTTAGTCGATTAAAACACTCTCGGAAAGTGCATCACAGAGCAAGCAACAACCGTTCCACAGTGCATCAGCCTAGTGCCTTTCACATCTCAGCTGACGTTTAGAACTGATCAGCTAATTTTTTTTTTTTCACTAATCTTTGCTCAATATTTCCAAGAATTTGGCACGCACCCAGAACTTTGTACCAGCCGTTACCTATGACAGACTAAACCTGCGCTTTGATATCCAACATATATTGGAGGGTAGGGATACACCTCAGTCAAATTTTAGATCATCACTACCGCTTTAGATCATCTCAGAGAGTGATTTCCTGCTAAAAGTTATGTAAGTAGAAAAGCGTGTCTGAACAGCTGACTGTCACAATATCTGTATTTCAGTTATCATGTCAAACATCGCTTAATTATTCGAAAAACGATAGCAAAACGGCTAATAATAAGTTTTCCGTAGAAGTGACTGATTCGATAGTCACCAAATCAAGTAATTCGCTTTCCAGTCACAACTTCATCGACGAAGCAAAATTGAGCAGTTAATTTTTTCAGATTTTTAAATTTCTAGCATAAATAAATCAACTGAAGCGAAAATTTGGAGCTGTGAGTATCGAATTACATCGACTGAACTCATCAAGATTTATCGCCAATTAAAAGGCAGAACTATCAAAAAGTACAACTTAGGTAAAAGTAGAACCTAGTAGAACTTTGATAAACTTTAGGTTAAACGTTAGAACTTTTCATTAAGTAGAACTATCAAAACCAACAGGTCTACTATACCTATGAATCTACAGACAGAGCGTCGCCATAACATGATTTTTAGGTCGAAAAAAGCGCATACAAAAAAGTATCCGAATCTCGAATCGATCAGCTGCTACATCATAGAGAAAAATCAACGAATTTTCCGCTAGTTTATTGATGGAAGCAAATAATCGAAAGCTATACTCATTTATGCATTCCCCCGCATTTATAAATAGACTTTTGGTGATTTATCTCTACATTTCCGTGTCCGATATTTTTCTCGCTTCAGCATTAAAACAAAGAAGAGTCATTCATCAGATCAGTAAACCTCACAAAATATTAACAAATCATAAAACATTTCATCTTTTACTTTTATTTTCTAATTCAGACTGCATTCGTATCTCAAACAAACTAAATAATTATCTAGAATTTCTATAAGAAATGAAATATAATATTCAGGAGAAATTTCAGACTAATTTAAACGTTAACAAGTCCTCCAAAATTCAATGGAATAACTTAGAAATTAATATATGTGTTGTCACCAATCTACAGTATAGGCTGCATCCGCAGCAATTACCTGGCACATGCGCCCTTCATAGTCGCCAAGCCATAATGACAGCATAAAGATTCAAAACGGACTTCCTACTAAATAAATCCCTTGCATAAATTGTTAGCCGTTCTAAAAAACGTCCCCTTGCCTGACTGATCACGCAACAAGAAATGCCTTGCAAATTACGCATCGTGGTACTCACCATCTCCCCTCCCCCTTCCACCAGATTTCTGCAAAGAACTTTAACGATGCCGATTCCATAGATTTCCTTAATTTTTGCCATTAGCACTCAATGGAACGCCCCCTAAATTTAATGACCATTTCAGAGCTTGAAGGTCTTATAAGTGGCATTTCATTTGATATCATTATAGATCAGTGTGATTAATCAAATGTACGTGGAATCCCAAACTCTCTCTCCCCCCCTCCCCCTCACTGATGCATCAACATCGATGTTTTTCGCTTATTTTTAAGCTAATGCACTATAGAATCATAACTAACAATTCAAAATTATGATTACTTTTTGCCAAACATGTAAAGGAATGAATTTGTAAAAGCGTATCTTCGTTTTCAAATATTGCTTTTTACTCAAAGAAATTCAGCAGCTCTTTTCGCAAGTTTCTTTCAAAATTTTTGAATCATTTGTTTACTCTCATCGTAGGCCTCTCAAAATAAAATTTATCGATCTATTCAACACCAACTTCAACTTATTCAACTTATCACTTATCACAATTCAATCTATCCAACTTATCAACTTATCACAATTTTACTTATCCAACTTATCACAATTCAACTTATTCAACTTATCAACTTATTTGCATAGACATTTTATCTTATTCAACAAATTATTCAGCAAGTCGCATTCAACTTATCACAAGAAGTTGGTTATTGCACGCTTTGTAGAAAGATGAATTATAGACAAAGAATGATTTACAACCTGCTTAAGATGGCACTCGAAACAATAAAAAGAAAAGAAATAAAGAGAAAGAAAAGGATTTAGAAATGAGAGACTTTTCGTAGCAAATCTTCTTACGAATGAGTGCAATTAGTGCTCAACGAAACGCTGGAGAAAATTACCTCTTGTAGTTGACCGGAAGCATATTCTCCACATGTGAGAAGCCATTGAATGTACCTCTACGTTATATTGGAGCTGTTCGTTCTCAAAACCTTCTCGTTCACTTCGCTTCACTTGTGATTGCTGTGCAATATTCTAGTCGATAACCTCCAATGAACATACAAGTGAAAAAACAACTTAAAAAACTCTGAACAACCCACTTGCAAAGAAAAGATTGACAGCGAACCTACAACAGTAACTTTCCCCACGCCTATGGTGATGAACCTGAGCAGGAAAGTAGCTAGTGCTTTCATACGAACTTATTGAAATGCCACAGGTTTCATATCTTTCCTCAGCGTATCGTCTCCCTCGTGTACTATCGTCCCCCTCTACATCTCTTTCAACCTAACTTGCGAACAAATAACTTCCCCCTCAAGAGCTACCAGCAAGGCTCTCGCTTTGTTCATAAGCCCTAAAAGCAAGTCTACAAACATCGTCAAAATAAAAAATAAAAAAGAAGATGAAATACCATAAGATCCCCTGAATCCAAATAGATAAAAACAGTAGATGGAACGAGCGTTTAAATTAAAAACGATTAATCAACCGCAGTATGTCCACCTTTCTACAAAGTTATTCAACGAAAAAAAGCAACGGAATGACTACAAAAAATCACAAATATGACTCCAGAATCATGTGTAATATGACTTCAAATCACGAACATGACTAAATAATAAAATAAGGAAGTTGACTCTTCTAAAATGATCGAATGCTGACAATGCCACAGTAGCGGATTTCTTCAGACAAATCAACACACTACTGCCTGTCTAATCGAAGACAGAAAAAAACTTGAAAGGAGAAGGAAGATTTGCATTCTGAATAATATAATATACTTTATTCGCATCAATATTCTTAATCAACAATCGTATATACGATGTGCATAAAAAGATCTTAAAAGAAAAGAACAGATAATACGATATCATATTGCATACTCAGTGTGGCAGTTGAATAGCATAAACCAACTGGGGCAAATGATAGAAAACAAACCGCCGTCTAGCTCACATCTACGAGTGAACAATGGCCAACAACATTGCATGCCGAATACTAAATGTGTGCACAAAAAGACATCAACGAACAGATAGATACACTCTGACACTGTTGATCAAAAATGATCAGTGTACTTAGATATAAATTATCGATCGGTGAGATGCCTCATTCGTTATGCCTCCCGGCATATTTGCTTTTTGCTGCTTGTGACCTTCGATAGTAGTGGTGTTTCGATCAAAAATAGGATCAAAAAATCATCAACCGCTTAGTACTGCAATAATCAATATTTTCACCAATTGTATAGAGAACCCTTCTCATCTAAGCTAAATAACGCTTACATTTTGGTGTTGTTTTCATCTTCTATCGCTCGTTTTGATAGGAATTCGCGAGATTTTCGCCTTAACTATAAACTTCCCTTTATCCTCTCCTCCCTCATGTCTATATTAACATGAGAAGGGGATGGGATTAAGGATGGAAAACATCAAGTAGCACAAAGTGCAGCCGATATAATAATAAGGATATGAGTGACAACAATGATAGAGTTTTGTGACGTCTAAATATTAAAAGTAATCAATGTAGTAAAATTTCATATAGCAACCATACAACCATCATCAAACACTATTTGCACACCAGAATAAAGCACCCTATCAAACTCGGTATTTATTCAGCAGCACTATACATTTGGAAATTGTGCATCCCTATTTGTCATAAACAATGTCAATAGCACAACGGCTGTCGATAGCACAACTTTTACTATAGAAGATTCGTTAGCTAAATACTGCGGAATGTTTGTTTATTTTAGACCTGCAATTCCTCTTAAAGAATGGAAACTCATGGTTGAAATCCTCCCGAGGGGAAAGGAGAGGGCAGGGCAAAATTAAGTGACATTGGGTAGACACATCAAACGCTTCGTATGCACCCGTAGATCGTTCGTTTGCATGATGTGCAGCGAGGGAATGATAATCGACGATCAATAAACGAGCGATGACAAAAAATCAGTAACCGAGTGACGACCAACAACCCAGGGAATACTTTGTAGGACGATCAGTAGTCAAGCGATGAGATCAATTCTGCATAAAAGAATTTGAATCCAATATGATGCAGTATCATTTCTACACAACTTCATAACAAGCAAATCCACATTCAATGATCTAATGTGCATAAAGCTCGTCTCACTGAGAAGAAAAATTTGATCGCTCACTTATGTAAACATGCAATGAAAGGTGTAGATCAAAAAAGACAGAAAGCTACAAAGAAACAGCAAATAACAAACAATTCAATACAATGATCAACAAACACTACGAGAATGTTATCACTCACTCCTAGCTCTTTATCTTTTCATCATTATTTGCATCGTTGGCGATTCCAATCCGCTTCACTTTTGAAATTTTACCTATTAAATATCTCCTTGTTTAGTGAAAGAAAATACTGTTTGCACAAAAACACAACCAGAATATCTTCTTATTGCCTTTCGAATAAGCTCAACAATCACTGCAATATGCCCGTTATCTCATCCTCTTGCATTGATCGTCATTTCAGCATGAACATATAGTACTAAGAACCATTAATAGCTTCTCCAAAAACAATTTAAAAAAGCAATGAAACGATTACATCTAGTATTCAAGCAGTCATTTGAAATGGATTCGAAATGAATAACCTCGACAACGAAATAAACCGATCAAGAATCCTCATCGCTCTCTGAAAATAATGCAGCCATCATCGAACGATGTACAAATAACTATAATCGAACAATGTCGACGTCTTTCCTTACAACGATAAAAGAACGCCCACGCATAGTTTCTACGGCATTCCCCATAGGGTTTTACGAACAGCATTCAACTACACAGTTCAACATAGATCCCTTCAAGTGATAACTGAACACAGCAAGCAACTGCTCCAAGGTAAGACGCAATTGTTTATCACTTGAGGCCACCTTGAGGCTATCACATCCTATTATTGATCAAGATGAGCGCGAACGCTTAAAAGACCTCTGTGGTCTACGTAAAATCGTGTGTAGGTTATAGATGTTGATTCAACAAGAAACTTGCCTACCTAAGTAAAGCAGCCAAGTGATGCTTATTTAGGAAGTAATACGAGAAGAAACCTCTTGTTGTCAAGATCGCAGTAACTTATTTCGACCACCCACTTCATGCAATCACCACCTGTTTCGATGATAAGCTTGAAATGCCTTGACGACCATCTGCTCTACAGCCAAACGGCTGGCATTTCCGGTTCATTTCATTGATTTTCACTCACCATTGGTACTGTATGCCTATCTTTGCTTTGTACTTATGCTACACGTTGTTCATGTCGTTCCCTACACCTCTGATGCATTATAGCGGTCCAATTCGTTTCTGAACACTGCTGATCGTTCGTCCCACGCCTTTATAAGATCAACGCATGAAAACCACGCAAACCTTACATTGCAGATGACCGAATGCGGTGAACTATCGCTACTGGAATAAAGTGAACCATTCATCTCTACCTGTTCCCCTCCCCGCCCTCCTTTTTTGATGAGGTTTTTAGGTGATCCTAGGTGGTTTTTCAGATCCCTGGGTACATCATTTCCCAATGATGTGGAGGTCCTATCTGTTCGCACCAGTTTCAATTCTAAATTCACTGCAATGTTTTTGCAGTAAAATGTGTAGGATGAGCACCCAAAACGATTCTGATCCCAGTCCCAAGAAACCAGCCGTTTACCTTCTGACGCTTCTGTTTTACAAACCCCTTGAGTTTTCCCGTGCTTAATTTCCTAACCTCGATTTTAGCCGTTGAACAAACACTTTTAAACGCCTACTGAATCAAGCATAACAGTGCAATGCGACGAAGCGCTAACAGCAATAAACCATAAGGACAGATAGGCTTGAGGTCACTGAAAGTCGTGGAGAAGTCATTGCAGAATTTCACAAATAAAGGCTTGCAAATATAGAGATGCCGATAATAGCATTCTACAAATTTCTTTCTCATCAATAGTGCTGAATGGATAGGCTAAAATACATTACGCTCACCTCGAAAGACTCTTCTCTATTCGTTTTAATCTTGAGGGTATTTCTTCAAGTTGTTGAACATTATGCGAACTTTTATTGCCTTTCTAGAACAATTCCGTCGAATTTTATCTAACATTCAATAAACAAGAGATAAAGCGATGCCCCACTATGAATGCAATAATTCATTCTTAAGTAACCGAACCCTCATTTTAACCACTTGAATGAGCACATCACTGAAGAACAAGTCTGCAAACGAAACAACCGAATAGAAATGAATGAAAATCGTACTTACCGCTGATAATTATTCTTTTCCTCACTACTCTCCTTTGTGGATCCATTACGAGGTCAGCGAGTTCAAGATCATCATCACTGCTCGATTCGAGGACACTCTCATCGGACTCGTCACCTGCCAAACCCTCTTCATCGGTGTCACTGCCATCCCGCGAATCTTGGTTCGATCCCTGTTCATCAACTGCTCCTTCATCCTCCTCTGCCTCATCATCGATAAAACTGTTCTGAACATGGTCAGATTCAAATAACACCTAGGCAAGGTAAGCAAATCAATGTTTTATATAGTGAAGAACTCTTTAAAAGAACCATTGAGGATGGTTAAATGCAGTTACGCAGAGAAGAATAATTGCAACCGATGGTCGCCATACTGCTGTGAATACCGATATATTCTGTGTGCATAAATGGATGCCCTATAGATTACTATGAAGATAGCCATAAAAGAGCAGAAAAAAACCAGTAGGTGGCATACTCGACCCTAACGGTGATATCACTCATCTTCATAGTGAAGGCCCTCTTAACTACAATAAATAAACCTCACCGGAGAGTTGCTCATCTAGGGCAGACAAAAAAGTGTGAATATTTGCAGCCACCATCAGCCCTCTCATGCCCTAATTGAACGCAAAATTTAACTAAACATACATGCGAGTGGCTTTCTTCTTCCTCTTCCAAATCTTCATATTCCTCATCTCCATTCTCTTCAAGTGGGCTCCCACTTGACTCCGAGTCCTCCTCTTCCTCTGTTTCATCTACTAATTCATCGCTTTCTTCTTCGAAACCATCATCAGCAGATTCCTTAAGTTCGATTGTTCTATTCCTGCATTTCTTCACTTCAGTCTAATCAAGCTCTCACTCTCATAAAACGAAGGATTAAGAATGTTTATGTGGCCAATATACGTAAACGAAAACGGCTCTTATTTCCTCACCTCATCAGAAAGCTATTCACTGTGTTACTTGGCAACTGCCCTCAAAATTGAGCAAATCACAACTACAAAACCGGGGGTGAAGAAGGTGAAAAACACAAAAGGAGCAGAAAAACATGGTAAGTTGATCGGTCAGCAGGCGTTCTTCCATTCTGAGCACAATGATACACTTTTCCGTGATAGACCGCCCTTCTTTCTTCTTTCAAATCATTAGTTTTTTGCACAACATAAAATTGCTGCCCTGATATCCGTCGGATTCTATGTTGCGCTTATGATTGACTCATTGCATTCCCCTTAGGGAATACAATCTCACGGTCTATATTCGCCACTGAATATTGCATTATATATAGGTTTTAACCATCGATGATTATTAACAAAGCATATCAACAATATGCAAATTAGCATTCCGAAAGCGCTGCGAGTAATCGCCCTTAGTAAATCTATTGCAGAAAGCACCATAACGTTGCAAAGTTTAGACAGTCTTTAGCAACGCATTTGTTTGGCTGCTTCATGATAATAAAGACCCACATTATGCAATCAAAAGAACAATTTTCTCTGTTATTAAAATATTGTGCGAATATTCATCGACATTACAATTTCTTTTGAATTCAGGAAGTCTCACATCTGTTCTCTTCAATATACAGTTCTTGGAAATAAAACCTATTCCGCAGCGCAGAAAATATTTGAATTCTAGTGGGTATAAGCCGTCAGATGTAGTAAATACAAATATGACAGGTTTATGGAAGATTTGACAAGTTATTAAGTCTAATCCTCCCACAAACCTTTAAAAAACATTAATCATCGCAAGAGGCTTCCATAACAAGAACAACTGCCTTACCCTCCTCCCAGTACAGTACTCTCTCGACCGATTTCCGAAGCTTCTGTTCATCGAAGAGAGAGTAATGACTTTTCTTTTCCATTGCTGCTAAGGTGATCAACTATTGCAACCAACCGAGGAATAGTGCAACACGTGAGTACTATGATGGCTCTGAGCAAGCTCTCCTACGAAAATGTTCCCAATAACAGCAAAATTATCCCCTGATTCCCAGTAACGGTGGCAACTGGGAGACATCAAATGTTCTCGAAGCAACTGGGCATGGGGAGCGGGTGGAGAAAGGGACCCAAGAAAGCCCCCCCCCCCCTCCCCCAAGCCCTGATTTCAGAGTTTCTGCGCTCAGCTTTCATCCATCTATCACATTGTTCGCTGACTCTCCGTTTCATAGTCATTATTTAAGTTAATTTAAACTCACTCCTGGAACGGCCTACACTGAATGAAAGTGAAATAAAAACAAACATTATTCGCGAGTTGAAGTTCGGCCTCTTCCAGCTCGTCCACTTCCATATCGTATTGCATATCTTCGACTACGAAATCGACAGTGTCCATGCTCGAATCTTCTTCATCGCTAGAAGACTCATCTGAAAATACGCAGATGTGCATAGGGCAATTGCAGGCAAGACAAAAGTGAGGAGCGGAAATCTTGAACATCTTGAAACCAGTCTTATTCCCTCTCGAATAACTGAATATCCATTGAAGGATTCAAAGAATGGATGAACACAAAAGGTAAGAACAAATTTTTCAGAAGTTCATTCTTAAACTACGATTTTGTATTTAGAAGACCACTCACCTAGTTTTTTTAATGGCATTCAACGGTGAGTGATATCCATATGAGGGCAAACCGATGAGTGCATAATTTTGACGATAAACAATTAACAAGGCTACCAAATAAAATACCAAGCACGAATACGAATCAAGTATCGCCAGCGGTGAGGAGCTCAAAGAATTATTAAGGTGCAACGTCGACAGGTGGGGTTATACCTGTTTACTTACCAATATGCGACTCGCTAATATTCTGGCGAGGAAAATTTCTAATCATTTCCTCAGTCAGTGAATAATCGGCAAAGTTCGGAATCTATAAAAAACGATACAAGTTAGGGAAGATATTCGTCTCGTCTTCCATAACAACACTTCGCATCATTAAACCCACTTTCTCCACAAGACGTATCAATATTATTTACTATGAAGCTTAACATGACTATCCCAAAAATCTTTGCTGATTGAATTACTTGACCTATCAGATGAAACATTTCCAGAAACATATCTCCTATCGCTTTTAATCACCTTTAACTTCTCATATTGCAGCAACCACTACTCCTACTCCATTTACTGAGATGTCCTTCTACATGGTTTGTCCCACATTGTTTTTACCCGCCCATTCTTCACCTGCCGGTGGATATGTCAAAGATGGCGGTTAGTCATAATCAGAAGATATACTCGAAAACAATCCAAGCAACCTATTGAAAACCTAAGAGTGCGATAAAAGTATTGCTCAACGAGTTCGTTATAGTTGCTTCCCTATCCCAGCATCGACAGTGCTCTTGTCACTTCAAATATCACTTCAAATAGCTTGCCTTCCATGGAATGTCGGGATGCAGCTCAGTCCTTTCTATATATACAGAGAACAAATGCATTAGGCGATCTCTGTCCTAAAAAAATCAAACTTGATATTTAAACAATTACTAATGAACATAGAAATATATGACATACCACACTGCGGCAGTATAATTGCTGATGTTGACCTTTTCTATTTAATCGCACGTATCTACTTCCTCTCATGAAGAGAAAATAATAAAAGATTTGCTGATTGATTTTAACCCTTCGACAACTATACATAGTGACCAGTAAATGTTACACAACAATAAAACTACGTCCTACCAGAAAACGAAACAGATCTAGGTCCCCATGCAGTATCTCCCCCCCCACCTCCCCTCGCAATAAGACTGCTCATAAAGTAGACTTAAGAACTCCATATGTCCTTTTATGGTCGTAAAATTCATGTAATCTATATCTTCTTTAAAAAACTTATCAAAGAAAAAAGCAGAACCACAATTTTGCAGTTTCAGATTCGTTTAAATTGCATATTTTCCTGCATAAAGCCAAATCAACTTGGAAATACGGCACATGGAAGCTTATAGGGGACTGGAGGCAGTAGAGGTATGGGTTGTGGTCAGTTTGTTATTCTATTATTAGTCTACTAGACCAAAGTGCTCATCCAATCTCATCAATCAGAGCAAGTGCCAATTTTACTCAACTGGCACTGCACAATCCTCACAAAACACCCCAACAGCAAGAAGGCAGCAGTACTGCAAAGCAGTGATAGAATTGCTACACGTTACCACAGTTGAGTTTCATTCCATACAATGGCTTAGAGAATCCTAGCCAAATAAAACCGAAGATAATGGTTTACAAATTGACTCACCAATGTGTCAGGTAGGAAGCTGCTTTCATTGCTGCGCCACTCGTCGAGATCCACTCCTGCACCAATCGCTATTACACCTTTATAGCCAATTTCTGTGCATAATTCACGCAAGTCGCTGTTGACGGCCGATTTACCTGTAAACGTTTATATTAATTGTTTGGCGGAATTTTTGGAATTTTATCTTTATGCAAATCTTATTTCTATTTGAAAGTAAGCCTTCAAGTAGCGCGTAGATATCACAATAACAAGGGAACTGCTCGAGATAGTTGTTCGGCGATTATTACAGCAATTCTAACACCGGATGCTCTCTCGAAAAAAATAACATCTATAAGACAAAAGCCAAAATTGAGGATATTATTCTCGGGGGTTGTAATATCTAGTATGTTAGTACTTCACAACAAAGCCGCAGAACAATAATGACAAAGAACTAGTACAGCCTCATGATTATTCGAAAGGACCGAAGCATTCGGAGTGCTTTCAAGTGGAATACGCAGAACCTTTTACGAGCGCAGTGCTCCGGAAGAAGCTGGATGCTGCGTCTATAATCCCCTTCCTTGGTCTCCATCCACTCCTCCTACCCGCTCCCTCTTTTCAACTACATCCTCTAAGTTATCTATACATCGCGTGAGTTTTATGAGACATAATTAGCCTCTTTTTTTGCAATTTAATCGCTTTCTTTCTGAGTAGACTTCAACTGTTTCCAACTCTTGATTGCCTTTCCGTCCCTTACCTAAACGAAAAGATGTTTGGGAGCAGTAATGTGCAATACACTATTAATGGAATACGATAAGACGGCTGCACATAAAAAGATGACTTCTGCATCTATGTGAAAAAAGGAATAAAGGATTTCATATATTCCATGTGAGAGTTCGCTAGCCAAATTTGTTTTTCTCATACATAAACCTAAGTAAGGCTGCCCACTAAAGTGCGAACAGGTGACATGAATCAGTGCCAGACAACGGCAGCATAAACCATTGTCCAACCCATCTCAAGCAAAGAAGTTGTATGAAATGAAGATGCATGTATACGGAATGCAACTCATCACTAACATTTCACTTGTACCTAACAAACCTTGACATACTCAAGCATACCGAACAAAAAACCAATGAGGACATCTCTGAAAAGAATACAGTATTATTAGTGCGGGCATGAAACCAAACGAGTCAAGTATTGGTACCAAAACTACCACACCTAACTTGGAATGATAACACAACTCTCAAGAATAATCATTAAGGTGACGTTGTCAGTTTAAAAAAATACCTCACTTACCATCGAAAAGTAACCGAGCAGACTCTTCGTTAATACGAAGCACGTTTAGATTTCTCATTCTGCCGACAAATATCTTCAGGTTCGATAGCAATTCCTTCTTATGTAGACAAAGAGGACTCGATAAGACAGACACCTCGCTCATCGTCTCCAGCGAGTGCGAAACTTGCATTAGCAACAGTTCAAAGCATGGTAGTCCATCAACCTTAAACTTATTTACCCATCTCCAGTATCGTTTACGTTTTCTCACCACAACTTACCTTTACCTGATTAAGCTTCAGCAGCAACCACTGTTTTGCCGGTGCATAAACTTTATCCGTAGACGGAGTTCAAACTCATGACATTCTGCTTCCCGGAAAACGATAAAAACAAGGAATCTGCACGGAAAAACGGAATATCGCAATTTCGATTTCCGCCTGCGGACTATGTACTCGCTCAGCACTGAAAAAAAGCTCCTCCTACAAGTGTTTCATAAATGATACAAAGCTGGAAAGGTGGATAAAACCTGAAGCATCTATCTCCCTTTCATGTCTTCTCTGATGAGGTCAATGTTCACATTGTATCGCACATCATCACAATGCCAACAAACAATACGAGCAGAAACTTATTCAGTCAAGAAATTACGACTGTTTCTAAAAAAAGGAGCGAGGAGGGGGGGAGGACATGAAATCACCAGATCATATTCCGCTTGTTTCTAGGGATTTTCTTCGTATTGCTCTAGACGAAGAGAGATTGCGATGATATTCTGCCCTCTATCTTGTTTTTTCTGTGCAAAAATCTGCCGCCGCCTACCGGTAATAATAAATATGCAGACGATCAACCATTAAAAGAAACAATAGGTATGGTTCTCACCTGGAAATGAACAGCGCTGAGGTAGGAAAAGCGTGAAATATCTTCAAGAGAAGATATGATTGTTAGAAAGCTTGTAATGCAGTCAACACTTTCCGTTCGCACTGATATCCCTATCGACTCCACCGTATCTGGCAATGCCTTCAAACACGTGCTTACCGCTGCCTGCAAACGACATATGCGCTCTTAATAAAACAAACTACTTAAGGGTAGGCACATTTTGCTGAAATGTGTAACATTATTATCGCAAACGGTGAAAAGCGTGCATAAAAACCTCTTTGGCCTAGCATAAATCCCCATTCCAGGGAAAAGAAAGTCAAGAAAGCGAATACATTTGGCAGAACACCTAAGTGACCAACATTTTCCACTCGCGGTATTCCATCTAGGTAGTTCCACTGTCATGCAGATGAACACCTACAATGCTCATTCGTGTCTTCCATACCATCGTAGAAAAGAGCTGAGGATGAAACCAAAAAAAAAAAAATGTTTTTTGAGGTTTTGACAAACTGAGATAAGAGGTTCGAAATCGTCAAAACCCATATTTTTGGATTCCCGAGAGAACGATTCGGGTTGGCTGGTGAGTACCAATTTGGGTGGTGCCACACGGCGATAACAAAAGAAACAAAACGACAGCATAAAATGGCATAATCTGCATCTTTAATAAACTGAGATAAGAGGTTCGAAATCGTCAAAACCCATATTTTTGGATTCCCGAGAGAACGATTCGGGTTGGCTGGTGAGTACCAATTTGGGTGGTGCCACACGGCGATAACAAAAGAAACAAAACGACAGCATAAAATGGCATAATCTGCATCTTTAAACAGCAATGCAATATCTCCAACTTATTAGTCCACTCCTGATTGTACTGGCATTACCGCCGTTAGCTAAATTCATTGAGAGCTAAGGAAGTGGAAAATAAAACAAAATTTTGAATATATTGAACATCACTTCACCTTCTACCTAGCCTAAATTTCTGAGTAAAAAAAATTAAAGGACCGCAAATGAACAACCGCAAAACTGAGATATCCTCCATCCATCCAAGGAATACGCAGAGTGAAATGAGTAATTGGTGAACGACACATCTTTCGTTGAGTCGGTGATGACAAAGGTGCAATAAACGGCGGCAGGCTTAGTACAATATCGAGTCGCCTCAGGCGATGACATGCTTCATATATCTCAAATACAGCAATTTTACTCAAATATGATTTCATCCGTTTTTTGCACCAAATTAAAAAAAGAGAAAGGTAAAATGTAGTGTAATTATTCCACTGGAAAGATAGAGATCAAGAAAAGAAAAAAAAGATTGCGAAATAGAATGTTGCTAAGTTCTGCAGGAAGCAAAAACAAAAAAGAAAAAACAATCAAACTACATATGAAGAACGAAAAGATATTTGAATTAATGCATCCTTGTCTGAAGAAACAAAAAAAGAAGACTGCCGGGAATATCAAAAGAGATCCCTGTGTTTCACAGAAAACTTCATTCAATGAAACAACTTCTTTCTTACACCTTTCCCAAAAATATTGTACCATTTTTAGAAGCTTCTTTATCGATTTCTAAATATGAGGTGTTGTATCCAGCAAAATCAATGATGGACTTTATGAATATGTGACCAGAAATTTTATGGTCAATATGAGCGAATAAGATGGGTCACAATGACATCCTGAAACATGCCAACAATTTATTTGCTGCCGAAGGTCTCTAATTTGATAGAGTGGCTACGAACAAGTGGCTCACGTTTACATAAAACAGGAGCATTAGGAACCTGACATAACAATACCAACAAACATCTAAAATATATCATACTCGTTTCCTCAAAGAATATAAAAGCATACCCAAAGAAAATAAGCACAGCAGAGAATAAGAAAATATCCGTACCATTTCGAGAAGAACTTTAAGATCCGCAATAGCGAATACACGATTTGGAAATCGAATGCAATCCATTATTAGCTGAAAGCAAACTATAAGATCTTTTCAACGACAAAAATGTTACGGGTGCGAAAGATTTTACGAACGAAATATGGTAACTACGATGAAATCTTTTTTGGTGAATAATAAGGACAAAATTGGAAATGAAGAGGGTCTTTGAGGGATGAAAGTCGATGAAAAGGCAGGCGCATATTACCACCTC
Organism: Baylisascaris schroederi; assembly: GCA_006503575.1. Classification (NCBI taxonomy): domain Eukaryota; kingdom Metazoa; phylum Nematoda; class Chromadorea; order Rhabditida; family Ascarididae; genus Baylisascaris; species Baylisascaris schroederi. Next base: position 1,465,975 of record QEWY01000432.1, on the reverse strand, counting down.
AAACTTATGATAACATAAAAATAATGGGAAATTCACTTGTATAAAGGGAGATAATGCCTTCTTGGAAATTATTTCGTCCATGCCAAAACGGTAGACCAATGGCTCATAAGCGCATAACGCGCTTTCTAGTTGAGTTGTAATCAATCATGATGTAAGCGGTTCAATCGCAAACAATTTGTCACTGGAAAAAACTACCACCATGTGCTCGATTTAGTAAAACGTATTGTGTTCAAGCGTAGACGAACCCATAACCACGTTTGCAACCGCTTTTGTAACATATTTGAGACTTGAAAATTTGTGCACGAATTGTATCTGAGTACTCGAAAAACTACTGAAGTGAAATATATTTCAGGAACATGGCAATTCACAAGGTGCAACTGCCATTTGAATAGCTCTCTCGTATACTTTCACAAACAAGCAATGATCTATCATATCATATCACTAATAGATACATCGATAAAATTTAGTAACTGTAAGCAGCGATATTTGAAGTTGAAGGTAACGGATCAGACTGAATCCAGCTAGCAATCAAATGAGTAAATCTTAGGCACCCTATAAGGACTAGACTATATGCCAATTACTGGTTGCTATTCGAGTAATTTCGACATCACTTATGCATCCGGGCATGTTGGAAAACATGAACACTACGACCGCTGGAGTTTGCATCTGGCAATTCAATCATTCGGTGTTGGATAATGTTGAATCTCAACTGTGAAGTGGGATGAGCGATAAGCTTAAACTCGACTAGAATTGCATATATCACAACGGAAGCCTTCACAAGATGACACTTGCCTGTTGCACTTTCTAAAAGATCTGATAAAAATAAAAGCGAGATTGCTGCCACTATCACCTCCCTTCCTGATAATTCCTTTCTACTGATTCTTTGTTGATAATGCTAAAAGAAAAGGAACAGACTTTGATCTCCTCCAAGTAGATTTTCTTTGGATCGAATCCTTTCCAATGTCGGACATTAAAAAACATCCCCAACACATCGTCCACAATTGTCGTCTTCGCCGGTCGCATTCCAATATCCACATCACTACACCACGTGCCAATTACTAATTGCCGCAATTTCGAATCGCAACCACACGCTCTTCGCATCAACTTCAACAGAGATTAGGTTGCATTTTCAGCGAGAATTTTATAGTCGCTGGAGCTATACTTGAAGGTACGATAGAAAACAGGATGTTTTTCATATTCTAGATAGAACTTTCCCTATTACCACATGGTTCGACGTTCTCGTCTCATAGCAATCAGCCACATAAGGCTTTCTTTAACCACAAATAAATGGATTTTTTTAAAGGTGTTAAGCTCCTTAGACTGCATAGAACCTCCCTCATCAAGTTTTTTTAACGAGAGGCCATAAGATTGTTCAAAACGAAGAGATATAAAGGGTTACATCGTGTTTACTCGGCGAAAAAGTTTGGACTAGACCAACCCGCTTACAGCTTTTTACATAAAGAGTTCAAGTTTAATGGATAAATATATTTCTTATGGATCACAAAAAGTGACAAAAAAGCAATCCGGCAGGCCGAATTACAGCAATAACAAAATAGCTTCAAAATTCGAACTTTTTTCCAGCAAAAGATATATAAACATTACTAGCAATATAGGAACTAGCAAAGTGCACCTATAAGTATCGCAACATTCACTATCACCGAGAAGCATCTATAAAAATTTTGCCCAATTATTAAGAAAGATCCCATATTCTCCACCGAAACACTAATGAATAGAAAAATATTGAAAGGCACAATGAAAGAAAGAATGACTGACGTCTAAACTTCCATTATAGATGAATGCCCTCACTTAGTATACTCTTGTTGGATCAACATTCAACAGTTTATTCAAAAAAAGATCTCCCAGTAACTAATAAAATGGGCTACTATTTAATTTGAAAACTTTGATCTATGTAGCATCATACCCCTTCAACAAAATATACAATTAGATGAAAAGGACTGAATGACGACAGCTCACCTTTGGAGGTGCACAAGGCAATGAAAGTGAGACGAGAGATGGCATTAATGAAAGCATCGAGCATTGCCTATTTCCGCTACTTCGTGCAATCCTCATCGAAAACTCATCTCTCAAATATGAACATCGACGTAAATCGTTCTCCTCACTGCAAATTCTTCTCTTTATATTGCAGAAGGGTGATATTCCCTGTTCAGGCATATTATTTTTGTGGCAACTGATTAATTCGATTAAAGAATTTTAATAAAAATTATACTTTAGTTTTGCTCCATCAGCCTCAAATCCATTTAATATGCAAATCAAATAACTCATACCTCCATTTCACATTTCTGTGCACCAGGCCTATTGGTAAGGCCACCTGCATTTTTTTTCTTCTTGCTGATCACCTTTTCAGAGAACCAATCAAAACTTCATGTATTTATTCAATATAGATAGCAAAGTGCAGATCGAAAAGTTCTACGAAATGGCCTGCTCCTAGGTTATTATACAGCAAGCATTTTCAAGTTATTCAAATAACTAGCTACTTACTACTTTCCATTTTGAATTCTTCAAATTCTCCTATTATCTACGTATATATATATATATATATATTTATATATATTTATATATACAAAAATTTACGTATAATTGCTTACCAAGAATTATTTATCTTTTTAATTATTTACCTAAAACACATCCTACTGAAATATTTTGCGCAATAATATCAAATCTATGGCTTTTTTGCGGAAAGATTCATTAAGGACGTATGGAAGAAAGGATATCGATAGGGCCGAAAAATCTTTGATCCTTTACAATATCTTTTTTTGCACAATAGAATCAAATCTTTTTCGATACACCGTGTAAAAGCTTTGATCAAGCTCAGCCTCTACTACATATCTTGGCTAGCTTATTGGTAAACAATTTCTTATACTAAATATAAAGGCCAATAGTAAGATGCAGTTATACTTTTCAATAAGAACATTGGGGGCTAGTCTTCATTACACATGGTTTCTCATTTAGGCTTACGAATTGCTGCAGTTGTTTACTTTCGAGCCACTGAAATAAAGTTTTTCCTGGCAATACCTGAATGAAGCATATTGCCAACTAGTCAACTATAAATGCTGCTCAACATACAGAGTCCTAAAATTTTAAACTGAAAATACTGAATGGAGGATGTTTCTAAAAAGGAATTCACGGTGTGCATTAAATCAAAAAACGAACTAATCAAATATGACGATATGGAAACGACGAATTTTTTGTAGCGATACGAAACGTAACGTTTTCGGCCATAAACCATTTTCATTGTCACCGTCTTCAATTGCCATCTCCGATCCCCTCCTGTGATTACAGCCGAACACCGGACAAGGTGAGCGCATTTTCAACGTTAAATCGTCAATATTCTCCAAACGGCTTATAAAAGCCAATTTTGTCTGAAATTATTGAAATATTTTTGGTAAACAAATTCATATAGAATGTTTTAGAATAGAAAGCTAGAGACGATGATCGAAGAGAAGCCGACATCGAGGGCTTTTTACTCCATCTCAGACTTCCCCTTTCTGCAGTTCCCTTCCTCTCGTCTCTTCCTTCGTAAGCATTCTCAAAGCGCACAAGTTTTATGGAATTATAATAACACCAAAATGGCATCACCTTAACACTTGTGCTATTCTTCATTTCCCACTTATAATATTGTTTAATCACCGACTATCATATCTCCATAAAGGAAACTCTCTTCAGCGCGCCAATCAAATAAGGCATTTCTATATTTTCCAATCATATGTAGATCGAATTTTTCATTTAACAACAGAGATGTATCGATACAAACGCAAAGAGAGGGCTATAAAATTTGCAATAAATCGATTCGATCACTCAATGCTGTGAGTCATTGATTAATAGATTTGATTGTTTAGATGACTATAAAGCGATGTTTTAAGAAGTTAAGATCAAAACACCATAAAAAATGATGCTAGAAAATCTATGATAATACTATCCAATTTAATTACACAAATTGGCCATTACATTGGCCAAATTGGCCATAAAAATTGGAATTTAATATTCACCATTACTAACGTGAAAATGTGCACTATGACGATGTTTTCCAATAATCACTTCATGAAAAAAGGAGATTCTTCGAGAATGTTTAGAGAGGGTCTGTTCTGAAGGGGAGAGATGGGGAGGGGGAGAGGATATAGATTGAAGGTGATGAAACGAAAATGGAGTATGCCCAAGCCGCATTCACCAAGTTTTCTCCCTTTCTCCATTTGAGCATTTGTAATCTTTTTTGCCTGCACCATACCCTCCATACCTTAAAATTCTAGGAACACCAGAAGAAAAAGAAGGGCCTCTTAACCCTTCCTCTAGCTAGACCTGTGATATAGACAAACACTGCTTTTGATAATGCAGGTTTCTAATAAAGGTTTTCCGCTCTATCTTCAATCACTGTCATACTTGCTCAGGTAAATGTGCTTCCCAATCTTTATTCCGCCTCTTACCTATTCCTTCCCATTCGCGTCATTCCAGATGAGTATAGCACAGAAAGAGCAACGAAAATAAACCCAGCACGATGAGTTCATTGAATGCAAGAAAATTGTAACGAAGTGACCACTGAACCCATAGTGACATGTCCACCATCTTGGTTACTCGTTGGCTAATCAAAACCTCTATAGACCAGCTCTGACAAAAGGAAGATGAGCATCAATAAGTTACAATAACTGCAGCTTGTGCTCGTGGAGCGATCGCTAGAGTTACTGACCCGAATCTAGTCAGCTGGTCGTTCTCACTTACTTACCGACCGAATCGCTGAATTAAAAAAATTACCCATAAATACTCATCGTTTCCATGATAACTTTTGCTAACGACGTCATGGGAAATCCCCAAATATGTGACTTACCATTTGTGTTTGATCGCTAATAATGAGATTCAGAGATGAAATTCGAGACGAGAATGATGTTGCAATCTTCAAAAGTGTTGCAATGCCTGGCACTTGTGGTGAAATACTTTCGAGATGACAGATAGGAAGATGGACAAAACAACGTGAGAACACTTTTTCAAAATGTCGAATGATCCGAGGTGAGATTGGAGCGGTAATATTCCATAGAATAGGTGGAAAGTTACCTAAAAATATTCTTACAGATATATTGCGTATATTATTGCTAAATATTGAGGGCAAAATTAATAAAAACCTCATCGACTATTGTTTTTAAGCAAAGAATAGAAGTCACTATACGAATGAAGCTCTGGAGTCAATATAAGAGTTGGTTGCACTTTTTTTTTTCTCTCTCTCTCTCTCTTATTTGCAGCACCATTTGATTTACGAAAAAATAAAATATTCCTCTCATGCAAGTGAAATGCATTTAAAAGAAGAAAGTGACAAGAATTTCTACCTAGGCAGACGTTAATGACAACCACCTTATGATATACTTTTATATTATTCATTACGGAAATGTTCGATTATCCCACTCATCCCATATGATATGATGATAGTTCATCAGGCTACGACAGGAGCTGATATATAATTGCCATTCGAATCCACCAGATGATGCACGAAACTCGATAAAACACTGGTGAAAATTGTTGGCAGAGCAAATCGAGAAAAACCTTGAGCTACCCATTAATTGAAGAAAGTGCGGTGTTGCTTCTGTACTTTCAATCTTTAGTTTTTCTAAACCTTCCCATACACCTTCTTGGGCAAATGTTTCCCCATAGTTTTTCTTATAGACAATCAGTCACTTATAAGTAATTTATATATGTCGTATCAACTATTTATCATCAGCAATCTATTATTAATATATATTTTGTTACTCTTACTGCATCGAATTTTCATGTTTGCAAATTCTTTAGATGGTCAGAACTATTTCGTGATTAAGCTTATACAACATAAATCGCCTTTAGAGTAATGCAATTTGTCAAAAGTCAAAAAAACACTACACAGGCAGATGGAATCTATAAAAAGAAGTGAAAAAGAAATTCCTAAGAAATTCATTACCTATATTAGATGCAGAGGAGTTGAATTATAGAAATACTAGAAGTATTACGCATTATCTCAATGAATTTGAGAGGTGAAAGGGGTGGTATGGGTACTGGTGTTGATATGTCGAAGGATTACTTCTACAATGTAGTTTAATTATCCTGGATATTCGGTCCCGAAAGTTTCCTCCCTTTACCATCCATGGCATAAGCATTCGTTAATGCGAATGCCATATTAGCTTCAATAAAGAAACTGCGAAGATATGAGGAGTGTGCAACGGATATTTTCAGTAAAGAGCCGAGAACACCTTCATTTGTCGGTGAAACGCCCTGAGAGCTTTAATTTTGGGGCGACCGGATGCATGTACCATTAAAGCAATAAAGCAACAGGAGAGATAAGAGCTGGTGAGCACAGTGGGGCACAGCATGGGTTTTATAAGATGAAAATATAGAGAATTGAGTTGGATATGAATGAGAACGAATTCAACTACAATGGTATTGGCCTATAAATACCGCGATAAATACTATACCCTCCAATTCCTAACTGACAAAAAAAAAAGATAGAAAAAGACGATAAGGAGCAATAAATCCAGCAAGATGGCAAAAAGATATCAGACATCGATAAAAACTTTTCTAGATTTCTAAATTTAAAATTATAAAGGAACTTACGAAATCCGGTGATCTTAACGTCGCATTCCAATATAAATTCCATAAGCGAACAAATTCTTTCGACATACTCCGAGCATTCGCCATTACCTCGATGTATACACGGTCCCTAAAATTGAAATCATCTCAAATGTAGCGCAGCTATACATCGATCACACTAAATAACTCATAATTTGGCAATAGCTAAAACAATATGTCATACAAGAAAAGTCTATGTGAGATAATCCATTGAACGGCTCCATATATTTAAGAGAAAAATTAATCTGAAAGGAAGCTGCAGATGGCGAAAGGAAATTCCCATATTCCCTATTTCAATTTTATGACAGCGAATTTCAGCTTCTTTTATTCGAAGGTGATATCGATGAAAACCATCGGCTAAAAGTTTTTCGATGACAATGAATAACGATTATATAAAATTCACCAAGAACTACAACAATTATAAATCGAAAGAAATAAGTGGAATACCCCATCGGAGAGATAATATTGCACATCGACTGTTTTATTCGTTAGTCTTCGTCGAATTTCCCCCCTGCATAATAGGAGAGTTTTCTGTGACAATCGACCAAAACGCGCCAACGCCCACGGTGATTGTTCGGCGGCAATTTCACTCAACACATGATCTGATAAACGAATCGCTGAAACACGAATGTCATCCGAAAAAACTGCCAACTTGAGACAGGAATGAAAACGCCTACACTGAATAAACAATAAACAATAAAAGTAAACATGCACCATATTGCAGCTCCTTGCAGAATATTACCCTCTAACACCTCCTGTCCTCCTGTGACCTCCTCTCCGTTCATTCAGTCACCGCCTGGCAAAGTAATAATTCATATATCGAATATCACAAAAGCAAAAAAAGAAACACTTTTTTTAAAGAAGGACATAAGCACAGCATCTATTAAAGATTGCAGACATTTAAAAAGAAACAATTCAGCGGTGGAATAAGACTTTAAGAAAAAGATTTCCGGTTCTGGTCAGAAAATACGATATCTACAGGCACCAGAAAATGATGAATAATGAAACTGAGGCTGAGAGTAGTGAATTCCAGTTCGGATCAATAGTCTACTCCTTCTCAAAGTCCAGGTTCATCTCCACATTTAGGTCGACCCAAATAATATACCATGCGCAATCAAAACCGCTTTGGTTCATTAAGAAGTAACCGAACATCACCTTTATTATTCGCTGCAAAAAGGTAACAAGTTTCACTGCAGCATCGTCATCTAAGCTTCAATTTGCATGCAAAAATTGAACAAAAAATAATGCATCATCCTCGATAAATATGTGATGAAAATACCGCAATTTTTGAGAACGCTACATGGCGAACCATGCACCAAATTTTGAGGTACTGGAAGAGAGGTGAAAAATGTCTTCATGCTTGTTTTCTTTCAGTTAACTTCCAGGCTCATTTCTCTCAATTTACTTTTTCTAAAGTAGTATACATTCATCAACACAGAACAGCCATAAGCTCCATTAAGCTATAGCACTCCAACCTAAGCTCCATTAAGCTATAGCACTCCAACAGGAATGAGCGAGAAAATTTACAAACGAAACATGCCGGATAGACGATACACTAAAAAGCGCTAAAAAGAAATACGGGTATAAAATTGGTTCCCTTCCTGAATAATGCTACGGAAACACCATCTTGCAGTGTTTCTTCATCGATCTACGCGAAAAGCTTCAACAACTCCTGCTCCCTTCATTCACATTCTTCTCACTTGCTTGCAAAATTCAGCGCAATCCAATCAATCCAATAAACTGTGAACAATATTAAACGTGCAAATGAACTCACTAGTAGTTGAGTCGACCCTCGATTCGTTCTTTCTTCGCTTATTCCTCAACCTTTTCTTTTTTACCCGATTGGTTGCGACGGATGTGATATCTGCTTGCTCAAAGGTTCGTTCATCAAGCGCTCTCTTCTGCAATGTACCGGACAGGAAATGAAACTGCTCCACAAGAAACGAACGGTGCGATAAGTAAATCTCTTCTCTGCACTATTTGTGAAACAAACACATTATTACAGAACAGCCGATAATATTCAAAAATTCATCATCATCGAAACATCGTGCAAATTCTGAAAGAACTATGACAATATCCTTACAGAACAAACCGTTTGCAGGAGTATATGTCGCGAGAAAAACATTCTCATCATATACCTTTGCATCCCGGTGTGCTGTGATCTCCCAAGAAGGCCGCAAATTAGCGTCACTTTGAGCAGTTTGTCTGTCGGATCGAATGACTTGACTTGGGATCGCAGTCTCATGACGTCCGGTATTTGTCCATCCATTAGCGACCTTTCCATATTGCATGGTAATGAAGTATTGAGATTTTAATGCAGCTCCTCCATCATCATCCGAATCACTTGCGTACTTCGTTATTTTTCTTATAGATTCAGCCTGCGAGTTCGATCTCATTTATGATGCTTGTTTCAATTTCACTAGTAATGCAGGTAGTAAAATCCTGGAAGAAAAGTCATATATATATATATTCGCAATCTATTGCATACAACTTTTCAATAATAGCAATTCCACGCTGTTAAATTCTAGAACAATGATACACGCTACCTCATTTATATATTCAAAAGAAACCGAAATAGATTCCATAAATAGGGATATTTCATCCGCCAAACATATGGCCTTTCAGTCAATGAGAAGGAAATAAGTGAACATCGCTCAGAAGCATTCGCAAAAAGTAGGAGACTGCAATACGAGACAGCAATATCGCAATATCCTTCACGATGCAATACGACATTCTCAAAGCATCTTCCCTTCAGATGTTAGCTTAAGACTAGTGCCCAAGTTCAAAAAAAGGTATGGACGCAGTGGATGAATGAGACAAAACGACTTGGATGGCAATGATTTGATAACACACAACGCTCAGCAAACAACCTTCCATGATCAATAACCCATATATAACTAAACAAAAACTGCTTATAACAACCACAATAATGCCTGCTTGAAAATCGCGCGCTCATTTCGGTCTGATCGTCAGTATTCTTTACTTTTTGATCGTTTCGAGGGTCAAACTCTTGCGATAGAGCATTTCGATCTTTTGAAGAACCACGTTAAAGAACTTGAATTGCTCAAGTTCTAGAGGCACAGTCTCGGTAACACCTTTCTCGCACCTGTACAGGTGGGGCATTGCACTCCCTCAGATGCAATCAAAACCGCTCACAGCTTCGTCAATGCATCCATCTCAAAAGGGATATACTTTGTAAAGCAATTGCGCAGCCTTCAAAAGTTCCTCATCAAAGATCAAAACGTTGAATTTTTCGACCTTTCGTAACGTTCAGCCTCTAAATGTCAGCGATCGGACCTTCATTCAATAAAGTTCGTTGTAAACTGCCGCTGACAAGGATTCTACCTTATGTTTCAGCACATCGCCAGCGTCATAGGATATAGTGCCGGACAATCCCACCCGATGATATGGCTTCGCAACTCTAAATCAACATCAAGGGGGATGGGGTGGGGGTGGAACGCTGCCATCAGCAAATCTACAAGAAAACTACCCGGTTGTCGACTATATAACCCTCTTTGGTACTTCATGGTGAGGAAATGTATTTGCACTTTCTTTATGCCACTACGCGCAACATTACGCAATAACTTGACAAGTTGATATCTATTAAAAGCAACGATGGGGAAGGGAGAAAAGGGGAATGCAGCTTAAAATGACCGATTTGCCTTACTATGAACGCTCACGGACTAATGAAAGCGCATTATTCTCCACTGCCATACTCTTCGAAGCCCTCAAATTCACCTTTAATTTCCATAGAATTACGTTTTGAAGCTTCGCGACTCCGATAATGCTACTCGAGAAAAACTGGAAATTTCTGACTAGGACCTCACGTCACTCAGCGGGAAGGGTGGGAGTGGAGGGGGTAAGCAGGCATAAAAACTTCCTATTTTAGCAAATTTCACCATTTGAATGCTTAAAAATTCGTCAATAGAGCTTAGCAATGACCAAAGCATTTGACACGTATTCACTTATCAACAAAGGGGACGTTTAGTAGTGAATTCTTTTCAAATGGACTGTACTCAAAATAAGAAGCGAACTTTTAAGTGTACAGTTATTGTTAGCAAACTCTATTTATACAATTTAATAAATACGCGAGATATAACGATCAGCTAATTCGCCTCTTAAATTCAAACACAACACGGTTTACGAGATTGATGATCGGATGCAATTGCAACGACGTTTCAATAAACACCGATCAAACACTAACCTAGGTTAGCACGTAACGAATCACCAATATCTGACCGTTGTACTTGGTCATTCGTTCACAGTACAACATCGATTGATAAAGATGTGATCACTGACGTCTAAGCAATGATGAGCATCAAGTAACGCATCATTTCTGTTTTATGCTGGTAGATCCCACAATACACCCTAAAGTTTTCCTTCATGGAATATGGATAATCCACAAAATTCAGACACTTCCTTCAAACGACCCTTCCATCTCAGCCATTCGAATCTTCTCAACCTTTCCCCAAACGAACAAGCTCACGAAAGATCCAAGCAGAAAACAGTCATAAATGCTAACGATTAGTCCATAAGCATGAAATAGAATCTCTGATGGAAGTTAGTCATGACAACAACCTACAGCACTCAACATTTTTGCAGTCAATTAGCTTCATCTAGGAAGAGTAATTATTGGTCGTTAGCTTCCAGCGAATCATTATTTAATCTAATAAAGCATCACTTACAAGCTTAGGCTTTGTTTCAGATCAAACCTCGTCCCCCTTTTGATGATGCAAAAAAAAAAAAACGCAGCGAGGATGAAAGATGTCGACAATCCTGCGGACCCGACCTAAAACCCAAACTTGCGAGGGTTCCTGGATGGATGGGTGGTTGAGAATCCTGGAAGCAGTCGCAATGGAAGATAAAGCCGATATCCACGCTCAACGTATTCAAAAAGCTCTCACGCGTTTTGTGAGTTCGAAAATGGGATACAATGACTGCAGAAGCCGTCAGCGCCCTATGCGGATACAATGGGCAGGTGCTTTATGTTTGAACGATCTCAAATGAACAAAGTGTCAACGTGTTCTAAAAGACACAAATGGACCAGCAAAGGAGGAAACAATTGCTTTATCACCCACCCAATCCTGAGAAAACAGCAGTGAAATACTTGGACGTTGTACCTCACACGTGGCAACCCACTCATCCCACTATGGAACTACCATATCCCCTTGATTGTCCGCTTTAAACTGTCGATCGAAGCTGCACTCATCAATTTGAATACGGTGCTCTCTGTCGTATTCCTACGGCCTAGATAGTCGGACGGTCAGGTATGTCATATTTTATAAGTACAAAGGTAATGGTTAATATATTCACCAGTTGAAAACAATACGGCTTCGCATTATCGGCAAAACCATCAGTCCGTGGTCAACTTCCGATATCATCATCAAAAGCAGCAGTAGGTACTTTCCGGCGGCACCATTATCCATACCTTTCTCTAAGCTCACTAACAGATAACTCCCCATAGCTTCTTGGATTAGGAGTAGTTAAACGAACTCACTACGTGCAAAATGATGCAAACACAATTTTTAAAGGCATTTTCAATAACGGAATATATCGCCCAAAACTGCAATCAATTCAAAAAATATTTGTTACATTTATATTTAAAAACACTGCATAAAACTAAAAACATCGAAAGCACAAATAGAAATCGAAAATAATTGAATGAGCAATCAAAGATTGTTGACTATAATTGCCATTAAACACATCAATCCTTTCTATATTTGTGGATGTTACTTAATCAATCCCTATAAGACGGATTCATATCTTTCATTTCAATAAATGAATATAATCTCACAATTCCTCTTTATATCGAAGTAGCTCAAATATAGTGACAGGATGGAAGAATCGCAAATGTAGTGGTGCTTTAAAACATACTGCAATTTATGCAAAAACTCCTATATTGATACATACATTCCTACCTCTGCAACTTGCCTAACCGAATATAAGGAGAGCCTACTCGTATCCCTTTCCTATCTCCTCCTCTTCTCAGATCGACTCCAAACCCACTCTCGCTGATGACTTAAAAAGTCCCTCACAACTTCTTCAGACAAATATTTTCAACTAACGACAGACAAAGTTTTAAAGTTGGACATGGATGTGGATCACGAAGGTTGCGGTACAATTTCATTACTCATTGTGAAGCAACGAGGAAGTACGTTTCATAAGGACGATACCCTTCTAGGTTTGCATATTTGAAGAGGGGTTTTCAATAGATACACCAGTATCGCAACGTCGATCTCATGTAAATCACCTTTAAAAACGATCAACTAATAACGGATATAGGATCAGCCTATATAAGTCTGCCAAAAACTTCCTATTAAAAGGAAGGATTGATTTGAACATCGAACAATTACAAAACAATCGATCAACTTGCAAATATGCAAATATATTTATATCAGATTAGAACCAATCAAACGAATAGAGAACAGAAAAGGAAACTCAATGAAACGATATTTCTTGACACAATAAGCATGAAGCAATCGGCCGTAAATCAAAAAAAAAGATTATTGAAAATTGCGAATAATGAGATGAGAATTGAATGCCGTATAAAAGGCGCAGATGGGACTTTTCGACACTTTCGACCCACCTAAATTCTTTTTTTTGACAAAGCAATATGAATTCAACGTTGAACACTGAGCTAAAACTATAGCTACGAATGGTCGTTTTTGAAGTGTACTGGTCACTCATATACGCTAACTACTACTTGCTTATATGTAATTCGCACTGAACTTGGACTTCTTGTATTACTTCATCATCACTTTGGAGAGGTGGACAGACAATCTGCATGCATATCACCTCATTTCTGGATCTCTCTCTAAACTCTTTTCACTCGATACTCATCCAGCTCTTGGAATTCACAGCTACAAGAATCGTCCGCATTGAGGATTTTCAAAAACGATCGTTAAGAGTAACCAAACATTTCAAGGGTAATGCCACATAAATTTCTTTCTCATTTAAGCAACGTTTTTGTTAAGAGTTCCCTCTAATTTAATTGTCCTCACGTATATTTCGATAATCCACTAATGCGCCATATACCATATACTATGAATTTTAAAGAAATAAAACATGCATATAAACAACCACACATACAGCTGCCATAATACACAGTGGGAACCATTATTGTGGACATGAAAAGCAATCGAAAATGTTCTTCTAACATAAAAAATACAGAAATGGGCATCAACTGACGATGAAAATGGAGAAAGGGAAGTACTAACAGCTCAGAAAGGGAGGGAGGATGTGATAGGTGACACAACTTCAGACAATGTCAGGATCTTTTCAGTACCGTAGTATATCGCCATATGAGAGCGTAGTAATAATCCCTTCCGCTAGCTGAATCCCTCCCAATAAAGGTCTACATTACCCTCAAACTTAAGCACATTTACCATTCCATAAGCACAGCTTGGATGCCGACTGTGAAAAACTTGAGCTTGTTGCGAGCAACGTTGTTCACACCGTCGTGCACATTGTCACGCATCGCCCAACGAACCTCCCTCATCTAGAGGAGCTTAAAGATCTTCTCCAACAATGCTGCCTTCGTTGTATCGCTGAGATTCTTGTACTCCTCCGTCTGCTTCAACGCCTTAATATCCGTTGTTGTTTTGAATGTCCGTACGCAAACGTCCTGCAAATAATATCAACCTCCACATCTTTCTCTGGATCACCCTCACCATTTCAAAACACCAAAAATATTTAAATATACCTGCAGTTTAGCGAGGCAGTATTGATCTGCCCAAACGAGTTTCGTTATGACGGCGATGTCATCCGAACGCATCAGAAACCTTTCACATTCGTCGATCACAAACTGAATTTCGAACTTATCGCCTAGCTCGAGAAGAAATTCCACATTTTCGGCTGCAAATAAACAACTGCAATATTATCCATACAACACTGACCACAGTTCAGCATTTCCCTCTCCCCACCCCTTTTCCTCCGACATCAAGGATGGGCATAGAAATTTCGGAAATGGGAGACTAGCATGGAAATCATGGGAAAAATAAATTAGCACATAGAGAAAAGTGAAGCAAAATAAAGTTTTTGCGAAACGCTTCACAGAAAAACGATATGCATTAGCAAAATACTAGCACCTTCAACAAAAAAAACCAGTGAATATGATTTCGAGAATGTTAAAATATTCTAACAAAATGGCAATGAAATGAGTTTAGATCTCAGATAAAAGCGCATCAATATGAATGTTGAAATATCTGCGGAAGGACTGACGCAAAATTGAAGAGATTACCGCTATTTATGCTGGTAATAACAAGTGTGCAATTTGTTATAACATCATAGATGGGTCTTTAACAGCAACTGTGTTGTTTTACATCAATTACTCTCACCTCTTTTTAATTGCTATTGTAATCGCGTTGCGTTGTGATAAACAGTGTTTAACCACTCAAGAACAACTGTTAGGTAAGTGGATCGCTCACATCAATTACTCTTCGATGATACACTCGAAAAACAAGCCAACACTAAAAAACTCCTCACACCAACTCTCAATATTATCGAATTCATACTCAATTAAAATTAATAAAGTGAAAAAAATCAATTTTGAAGCCTTTAATAGCGCATAATAAATCGGCACCAATAACAACTGAAATCTCTCAACTCTTTAGTAGTGAAGACTTCGCGGTGAACATTTTTTAGGAATATTCATGCAAACGTCTTTGGAAAACATATTATGAGAGCACTTGTTGGCCGAGGTGTTAGCAGCCACCAGCATTGCACTAGCAGAGATTGCCTTAGATATCTGGATATATTATTAAACAAAACGATGTAACCTTTAAAACATAACTTTTGAAATCTACCTTAGGGTAGTTAATATAAACGAAACTATTCAGTGGTTCTATTAATAGAAGACTGACCGGATACGGGTTTGTGCGAGGGATAGACAACGTTGAGCAGCTCGACGAACTCCTCTAGAATGACGTCTTCTATGGCGATTTCCTTCTTATCGCGTTCACTGAATCGCGAAAAGAACATCGCATGAAACACCGGCGAATAGAGTGCAAGGTACTGCAAGTGAACAGCAAATTACGCCAATGTCAAAATTGTGTCAACGTTGCTCATGCCTTACAACCTCGGTTAGGCCTTTTAAGAAAGAGAGAAGGCAAGTCCGTGGCAGAACTTAGGTTCATGCAACACCCCGAAGCGACCAGACCAGGTAAATAGTTTTCTCGCTTATAAACTACTCACGAATACAAGCCTCCTAACTCATTTAGTGCTACTGAATTCGTTACTTGGCATATTAGCCGAATGAGTTCGGAAATAGCCATCAAATATGAGACGCAGAATGTTTTCAGCTAATTAATGAAAATTTTTCCAATAGGCATCCTTTCAATAGCTATTACCTATCCTTCAACAGACGTTCGTCCTTTGATTTGGTCACAAATAAATGTCCATTCTGAAATTTGCGGATGGTACAAGCCAGTTGGCAAATGCCTTGAGGACTTATAAACGCTTAAATACAATAATGCAAAGAAAGATTAGCACAAACCACAGACGTCGACGTAATTTAAACAACAATCTCGACAAATACCATGAAAGAACGGTACATCCTAACAGCTATCCTGAATTATAAATCTATCTCTATCAACAGAAATATAGCCTCACTATACTAATACGATGAAAACTGTATAATATCAAAGACAAATTTCAACAGCTGTGAGAGCAATTATCACTCAAATATTAAGTACTGGATGTAAACAAAACTCATTAGCCGCATCTCAACGAAACATCCCACCGATGCTTCATTGCGCAAATAGGCAATCCAATACGTGCTGCAAACTATTCAAAGATCTTACCGCCTTGCTGACATGTAGACGTATTCCATCAATAACGAGTACTCCATCCGACGTATGCGGCTGCGATACCGTAAAATCGAACGTCGGATTCTTCCTATAATATCTATTTCTCTCGTTGAATCATTCCACCGATGAATTGCTTCAATCAAATAGGTGCATGCATCCCCTAAGAAACACAGCAAAACTAGGGCTTCTGGGCAGCAAGTGATGAAAGGTGAGGTGTGGGAGAGTGGAGGGGAGGAGGGGATGGAAGAGGCAGGTGGACGAGTTACCAACACTTATTCCCTTTCTGCCACCATCTCCATCTGTACCAGCGTGTACAACCATGAGTCTCTACCACATGAGCGCTGAACAACCCATAACTTTACCGCTAAATTACAAGTTCGTGTCGTGTAGTCTAAAAAATCGTATGGATGGAATGCGAACATAGACTGAGATCTAAAATTCAGAAAACCCGGAATTGTTATATTAACTAAAGCAAACGATCATCCATAAACGCGCAATTTCGATTTAAAAAATCCTTTTCTTGCAGACATTTACCGCGGAAAAGATAAACTTCTAGATTTACCCAGCAAAGCCTGAAATTTTCCTGCCACCACGCCCAAGTTATAGCTATACGCAGCAGAACTCCTTTCCCACCTCCACCTCTTTGATATCGCAGCTGAGATGGTTGAGAGAGTTGGTGTTCGAATATGGTTATAAGTATACCACTAAAGATGAATCCCTTTATCGGATAACTTCGCTATGGGGCCATAAAAGACAAAAAAGTGAAGCCATTAAGTCATCCAGGACATCCAAAAACAAAATTTCAAGATAATCGTTCAAGGATATAAAATAATTTAGAGGCCAATTAATCGTTCAAGGATATAAAATAATTTAGAGGCCAAAAACATTCAATGAAATAAACAAGAGTTTGCATCTTGCAAATCCAAGAAACTTTCTCTTAAGACAAGAGCACACCTCACTCCAACGACCTTCTGAACCGTGATATGTGCCTCGACAACGACCCGATCACCACGAATGAAGCCTTTATCGACGTTCAAAATTTCACTCCACTCCATGAACGAAGGAAAGCCCCAATTTTTTGAATTGTAGTTGAATTTGTTGGTAAACTTAAACATTTTCTTTCTTTAGTTATGGGTGTAAAATTACTGGATTTCAAGTGACATATTCCAAGACATCCAGAATATAAATTCAGGAAAACACAAATCGTTTCGGTATCTTCACCATGATAAAACGATCCTCAAATTACTCAATAACGTTCCCCTTTCTCCACCAAAAACACACCACTGACTCACATGGCTCTTTAAAAATCATGCCATAGATAATACTGATTTCGGAAAAATAAACAAGTATTTCTACTCACAAAAACCAACTAACAATCAACCAGAAGAGGGATATTCGCGAAAATCTGAGTGGAAACCTTCTACAGCAAACAAATGAAATAGAAGCACATCTCAAATTTTATTGAGAAACAATGCTCTCATTATTTGATTTAAAACTTTTTTAACGATCCCAAAGTTCAACAATCAGCAAATTAATGATTTCATAATCGCTGGATTATATAGGCGGTTTAATTCATATTGCGCCTCAAACGCCAACCTCTGATCACAGAATGGAAGACGATCGCAGAACATGCACTTTCTCATCTCCCATCTCTTACAACATAACGCCGATAGATACCCTCTCCCCCCTCCCCCCCCAAACCCATACAACAAGAAGAAATCAAAGGACTCCCTCTCCACTTCTTAATGTAAAAAATGAAAGACCTGACGGCTGAAGTTCGGGGTATCTGGCTTCTGCGAAATCAATCGAAACTCCACAACTGCATCACAACTCCATAGCGTCGACTCACTCTCGGGATTACAATCTATATAGACACTGAAGAACTTCACATTGCTTGTACGCTTTGTGCACTCGGTCTTTGCAGCAAGGCGCCTGCAATATATCCAACCATTGTTACACTATGCCACTTTCCCGCACACGTTGTGCCTCGGTTAACCCAATCTAAAATTGGTAGTAGCTTCAGAGTTAGACCTTCATTACCATGGTGCTTTGCTATCAATCACTCTTTATCACTGATATCCAATAGGGAAAATCGTCAAAACTGCATTCGGTAAAATTTTCCGCCATTAATTATGCTAATTGTACTCTTGATGAAGCCCAAGCGTGATCTTGAAAGACACAATAGCATATCTTTCACTCTATGGCTCTATTCAATTCTAACTAGAATGAGACGAAGCCCAACAGTGAAGGACAAAGTACTAAGCTCGCGTAAAACGAGGTTCGATCACTGAAAAACGGCATACTTTGGTTGTGGAATCAAGGATTATAGAAGCATTCGAGTCGCTTCATACATCCAATCGCACTACAATGTCACCCTGGTGAGTTTTGTGGTGCACATCGAATCAATACTATATGTCCAATTTTTGATATGCAACATTTGGAATGTTTAATTCAGGAATACTTACATGCAATTATGACATGGTTGAATGTGAACAAACCAACTTGTGAAAGAAAAATATCTATTCATTCAGTGAGAATGCGATTTAGAGGACATATAATGCCATGACATCCTAAAAACACCGTCAACAAGAAAAATACGAAAACAAGGAACGGAAAACAAAAACGATGCCTATAAAAATCCTCACAGGCAAAACGATTCGATAAAATGGACCGGGACAAAATTCCATCATAGAATTGATCCCGTTCTGAACGAAAATAAGACCAAACAAAAGACTGATGTGTGAACCTTCAAACAGAAGATCCTCGTAATCTCGATATTCAAGACATCGAAACGATACAATCCCTATCCCCATCATCTAAGAAAAAACAAATTCATGAAATCCGTGATCAGCATTCTAACAGAATACATCTTCATTGGTGGTGGCAGATAAGGAACCTGTTCGCCACTGGCTTTGGCAGCTCAATTGCAAACAGATTACGTACAGCATTGAAACAGAATAGCGCAAAGGGAAGGAAGTGGGTTGCGGAATATAAGATCCACGCTTGAAAGAGGCAAGAACATACTAAAGGATCTTGTTCTAGGCTTTCCACTGAATGCGATGGAGGACTGGATTACTTGGACCTCCCCCCCCCCACTCCTCTCCTCCCTTCAAAAAAAGGTTTAGCGGAGGTCACAATGCGCCTTAAAGCATCAAATTTTAAACTTATCGAACCTGGCACGCCTTTTCTGTTAGCACTTCTGAGGTGCTCTGAAACTTCTTCATTAAAAAAAAAGAACTGAAAGATGAACTTATTTACGAACGACATTGAAAATCAAAGTACAAAATAATACAAACGTACTAATTGGCCTTTTAGGGGAAACTGTAGGGGAAAAAAAAAAAGCTTAAAAAACTCACCAAATCTATTCGACGCATAAACGGCGTCCTCAGGAGAGCGTGCAAACTCAGAGCCGCAAGCAGCCGAGTCGATAGAAGCACGGCTGGTGAAGTTTGCACACGTTGCATTCGCCGGTGAGAAAAGTCGTTTCGGTGGACCTGATAATGGTCCACTATGACTTGACGATCCCGATGCACCTCCGTTGGCACTCTGAAATACATAGAACAATAAAACACTTCGAAACATCGACATAACTGCAACATTGGACCACCACAACAAATCAGTGCTGCAAAAACCACACTGTATCGCTTCAAGTGGAGAGTCGGGTTATAAGCGTTTCATTGAAGAAACGGTTCAAATAGAGTTTATACTACTGCAACCACTATACTTTTCCTTCAAAATAATTAGATCATCGATGCACAAAAATGTATGCTATTTCAAATAAAAGATAAAAATTTATACTAGGAACGGGGGGGGA
>QEWY01000432.1:1371266-1445058 GCA_006503575.1 Baylisascaris schroederi | reverse complement strand
GGGGGGGGGGGGGGGGAGGAAGGGGAGGAGAGGGAGGGCATGAGGAAGGGTGGCGTGTCCCTATATAAAGTATTCCCTGTTGTTTCTGCAATAAAAACGACGTTTATAAGCCTTCGTCGAACAACACGCAATAACGCTCTACAAGCTGATCGATTTAGCTGAAGTATGAAGGTTGCCATTTTCTGATCGTTATTATTTTTGCTCTCTTTGCAAGCAATCGCCTAAACTACCGCCAAAATCATTTCAAATATTCATAATGAAAATAGTTTTATATGAATAAAGTATGCATGATAAGGCAGACAGAGAACCAATAGTAAAGCAAGCAATTATGAACAAATGTGGGAAAAAATTGCACAAAAAATGATATAAAAGAGGAATAATTCTCCAGTGATGAATGCTTAAATGTGCCCGTTTGTGGGAATGCTTGAATATACTTCATCTAATAAGCTCAAAAAAAATATTGCGATACGGTCGATTTATTTAGAAGTGAACTGTGCAATAAGAAAAATGGCAGTGGAGTTGGCTCATTTCGTCGATAGAAACGTTCCGAAAATTAAAGACCAACGACTAAGACAACCAATGGGCTTGCAAAAACATCAACAATCAATCCACTTCGATGGCCGATGGATTCCCACATCCGTTAATAATGCCCCTCCCCCTTCAAAGATTTAGATTAGGAGGAGTTTATGACGTATGAGGCACTCTCAAGTCGGTAAACAATACAATATACACATGATGATTTATGCGCACATTTGCAGAGAATGAAATTGCATGTGCGATAATGTGCCAACAATGCAAACCGACAGCGCAACTCAATCGATTCCTCTCATTGTTACCCAGCATCGCATATGCAACGACCCACCACGCAATAAAATCTGTCCCAAACGAAACGGTGTGTTTCCCAAGCATATCATTTACTTACACTTGAGGGCAAAATCTAGGATTATCTACATTAAGCTCCTAGACACTCAGCTTTCTAAACGAAAAAGATGATTATCGAGCATAGAATAAATTGCTATCTCATACCATCCTTTTGCAAATGCTGTACTTTCTGAAGCAAAAAACTGAGAATGTGTTAGAATTGTTCTAATCACTGCAGTAGCACTTCTCATCACGGAGGTGCCAAATACGACGTTCCAAGAAACCCAACCATGAGAAGATTTTTTGATCGCGCCGCGATGTCGACTTTAGGATTGTTCAGGTCGAGAATTCATAAAACATTGTAATCAAGGGACTTTTGAGCTCAACTCTGCGACAAGGTTGAAAGGCTTTTTCCTTTTTGGCGTCTTTGTGTTCGAAAAGCTCGCTTCAGACTACAGTGATTTCAAGAAGACCCTCCCCCTCCCCACGACCTGCCTTTACAAACATTATCTCCTCCATTTCTGAACTCGAAAACCTTAGCATTTCTAAAATATATCCTGCGATGAGTCAAAAACACCTCCCCTCTTATGGTTTTCTCCTCCGGAAGCTAAGAAAGGTTGCAAAAGGCATGAGGATTTGCTTTAAAAGATGTAAAAATGCAGAAACCGAAAAGTAGCGTAAAAACTGTTTTTTCGTATACCTAATTTTCTATTAAGCTCATATTATCCGGAAAAAAGCGTAAAGCATTTTTGACACCATTCAACCGGTTCCCTCCTCTCCTCATTAACTAAAACCAAGCATTAAACCCGCGAAAATCAGTTAAAGGCAACTACAATCGGCTACATCCCCTCCCTCCGAACTAAAAAATAACCTCGGCAACGATTTCGTTAAAATGTGCTCGAGTGAGATTAAAGGTAAGCAGATAACCAGATTCCACCGCTAAATGGGTGATGCAGAGGCACTCTCGTCGAATGCTGGACACACAGAATTGATGGCTTACCCCGGATGAGGTGACAGTGGTCGATGTAGACGATGAAGACGACGGCTCCGCACCACCTTCATTCGAATGTACACCACATTCGGAACCGTTCTGAATGTATTATCACATTATTTAATAATTGATTCCCTCCAACTAATATATGTAATAAATAAAGTTCCTCATAGAGAAATAAAAAAGCCCTTCACTAAAATAATATCCGTCGATAAGCAGAAAAGCCCCGAGGCTATATTAATAAAACTTAAAAATAATATGGTGACAAAAATTGAGTCGGATCGGAATCGAGTGGTGCTCAACTGACTTAACCAATGATTCATTCTACAGAATTAAAAAAATGAACGATAAATAAACTCTTCGTTAAGTATGAAATGTTTAAATGGGAGCAGTAATAATGAAAGAACAAGAATAAAAGAACTTGGACCTACTGAAACAGACAAGACCACTTTGGAAAAAGTTGAAAAACTTAAACCTTATCAACTCCGATAAGATTAAGTTCTATGCAAACGAAAAAGGAATGGAAGTAGGCGCAGAGAGGTAGGAAGGGCGGCGTCCGACAGAGAAGCATCAAAATATAACTATAAAAAAGATTCCACGAATTGCAACAATCCACATTCAAAACTTCGATCGAAATTACCTTCCGTATCAAACAATCTGCCTTATCTAAATTCTAGCTAGGTCCGTTATTGACAAATAAGTGGATAGTAATTAGGGCGTTTTAATGGTGCAAACTTATGAAAAACCCATGAAGGGGGGGGGGAGGTATTCAGCTTTTCAGCAAAACCTTAGATCGCCGGCCGCTCATTACACCATTAATTAGGTGAGCAAAACAAAGGCAAATTGAAAAGTTACCTGAAGAACGCCACTACCGGCAGCGGAATCGGCGTCCCTGCGATCACCCCGCTCCGCGAACAGATTGTCTCCACCTGCGTCTCCAACAAAGAGCTCCTCATCGGACATCTTCAAGTCGGCGATTTCGATACCGCACCAATCACGAGACGACGTGATACGAGGCGTAAACACTAACAACTGCTCAAAAATGCCCTTCAGTTTCCTTTGGGTTCACAACGCTCTTCCCAGTCGGCCAATCAACCAATGATATATCCGCCTGAAATATTTTCTTTTCATATATTTATTCAGCGCTTTATGCACAGCAACGCTAATAAAAGCAACATGTATTACAAACAACGCAGAAATACTGAACATTTAACGCCATAAAGCGAATACAGAGGGGATGGTGAGGCAGCAACCAGCGACACGAGGTCGTACATATAAGTTCGAGTCTCTACAGCCACTATCTTTGCTCAAATTAAAGAAAAAGAGACAATCTGAAGGCATGGAGAAGGAGAGAGTGGGTTCTTAAAACTGGAACTACTCGACCACTTCCAACAAACTAGGCTACCTGCTTGGTAGTGGGCTTTCGCGGAAATATTCTATAGACGGATGGAGTGTGAGGACAAGGTGGGAGAGAGTAACGAACATAGATGAGACTTCATTTTCGACACACTCTGCAGACGCATACCCAACTGATTTAACGTCATCCATATTACATTGTGCACCACTAAAAGTTATTAGATTGCAGCGAGGCGTTATTGCGAAATATGGTGCAATGAGGTTCGGAGAATCCAAAAATCAACAGTTTTAGGGGATGAAACCCCGACCTCCATCTCATAACGACTGAGTTGGTGCCATTGTCCTTCTGAAAACTCAAATTATGGTTAATTCCACAGAGCTCGAACTCCACCTTGACTACTTTTCAATTATTTTCCTACTCATTTAAGTAGTTTCTAGTCAAAACGGTCGACTTCTAGAAAAGGAATGTGGAGTGATAATTTTTGACGAACTGCTA
This sequence comes from Baylisascaris schroederi, assembly GCA_006503575.1. NCBI lineage: Eukaryota > Metazoa > Nematoda > Chromadorea > Rhabditida > Ascarididae > Baylisascaris > Baylisascaris schroederi. Next base: position 1,441,354 of record QEWY01000432.1, on the reverse strand, counting down.
TTTTTACATATGTAGAAGGTTCATGGTACACAGTCAAAGCAAGAGTGAGGGTGGGGGGAGGGGGGGGGGGGNGGGGGAGGATGGGAGGAGGAGGGGAGGGAACCGATGGGGTTGGGTAAAGTTAGGATAAAGGAGGAAGTTAGGATAAGGGAGGTATGGTGGACGCATTTGGTAATTTCGATATGACGTTCCGTGGAACTCAAACATAACTAAGTATCAATAACGCCCTCCACATTCAGCAAAAAAAATTTGATATTTCCAAAAAAGGAAAAACAGAGAAAACAGTTACTACCCATATTTAAACAACTCCCACAATCTCTAATATTATAGCTGTTCTCTTCTGAAGAGGATGAAAACTTTTTCAATAACGTTTTTTGACAATAATACATCAAATAAAATCAGACATTACTATCTCATCTCTTCCTCTTTCCGCCCCCCCCCTCCCTCCATTTCCCTTTCTCACCTGAAATTAATCAAACGATATCAATTTGGATAATAAACAAAAAATCAGCAAAAATCATTATACGTCTATTATCAGATATAAACAACATTATAAAATTGTATGATAGATAAAAGTTTGAATAAAATGGTTTCCATTTTTTGTAATGGTCGCATTATTACGAAAGAATGGAAAAAAATTAGTGACGCCATTCACTGCGAATATAGTTGGGTAAATTTGAAATATTCCACATGAATATTACATCCACATAATATACTTTACATACAAACAATCAAGGTAGAATAACCAGGTATACATAGGTACTTATATTACCTCTGCATAAAATAAGCGCACAATATAATGACCGCTGAAGATAAGGTAGAAACAGATAATAAGAACTCGTTGGCGGTTTTGTTAGCGTAGCTGCAACACTGCTAAGTAATACAAATTCGAAACGTGATTCTATCAAAGACGGTAACTTCACCCTCTAGAACCTTGAGCTCAAGACCGAAGAAAGACCCCAGGCAAAGGGTCCATCTAAAAAATAATTCGACAAGTCTGAGTACACTAGTCACGAATGTCATTCATTCTATCAGCAGTAAAAAGGCCGAATGTTCACTTCACCGTAAGGGTTCCCTTCAATATCAGACTTTTCCACTTGAGACAGTTGAGATCAAACAACGTTCACCCCTTTACTCATGTCATGTGCTTTCATCTCTAAATGGGATATTTTCTCTCGTCCCTTCCCTTGGCCACCATAACGTCAAAAACGTGAACACCTTGGCCATCATAACGTCAAAAACTTGAACCCCTTGACCATCATTACGTCAAAAACGTGAGCAAATAGATGATTGAAAGTAAATGGTTATTGATTAGCTTAGGTATGGAAGACTAATACCTCTCTTTGCAACGATGGAATTACCTATTTAGGCGGCAATATGAATGATAGATAAGTTTACAAAAAATTCGCCTTAGAACCTGTCGATTTTATATAAGAAGAAACAGAAATGAACAACCTTCGAAGTGCATCAGGGCACTACATTTCTCGACTCGTCAAATCTGATCTTTAAAACACGTTATCTGTCCGCTAATATGGCAGCGGTTTATTAAAATGAAGGTGATCGTGAGGATCGTATGATTTAGCAGAGAGCTTATCGTTAGGAATAACTTGGAACTATGTAGAGAAAAACGTTGCAAAATTTGTCATTAAATCAAAATCACATCAGTTCCCACTTCTCGAGCCTCAGTCACAAATTAGGAAAATCAAAAAGGATCCCGATCAGAAACTAGACGAGGTCACAGTCAGGAACAGGAGTGGTTAATAAGAAAGCGTTAAAGGAGTTTCTAGACCAGAAACTAGACGGGATTGCGAGGATCCCATCGAAGCAAGGTATTCCTGTCAGGCTTAATGGAGATGAACTATGAGCTGCTAAACTAGGTCATAGTTACAATGACAATGATTACCACGAATATAGTGCAAAACAAACACATAAAATTAATAAAATAAATACGAATGTGATGATGAGATAAAAGAATTCCCATCGAATCACATATTCAGAAATTAAAAATGACACTTTCAACTCCTCATTATAAAGGAATTCGTAAAGAAATTGAAGGAACTGAAGGAGGATTCAGAAGGAAAACGAGAATGAGGAGGATTCAAAATTCTTCCCAACTAAATGAAATGCATCAACCGAAATACTCGTGCAGTCATCGCAATCCCTAGATGCAGTCGTTCTTCCTTATTTCCATGCTCACATTGCCGTAGGTTAAATCCGATTCCGATTCGTTTAAAGCCACCTAAATTGTTTCGGCCGAGACCGGGTTTAATCAACCTCCGTATTCTTATAGGTTAAGCAATAAATCCAGCCACTGTTCCGGTTCAATGCAGATCCCATTTCTCACGGACGATAGAGTTTGCTGAATAAAAACAGGAATTAGATCAAAAACAACCGCATAACATCCACAAATATAAAATAAACAATCGATACATAAAAGACGCAAATAACGACTAACAATAAACACATCAAATGCATTCATATATGATATTTACATCATTATTGGCAATACCATCATATTTTATAAGTTTAGCAATATAGCAATATCTTAGCATCAATTCTTCCTTCTTCGCTTTTATTTATCTCATCTGCGAATATAATTAGCTGAATCTTATGATTAAATTAGAGAAACATTTAAAATCAGAGGATGGATTTTCTTTGTGTAATAAATGCGGCAGGTTATTCCATTAAGCGAGAACATCGTAAACATATGAAAGATGGAGAAAGACTGAGTGAACGTAGATGCAAAAGAAACATAGAACAATATCCTCTGAGAGAAAGAAAAAAACGCAACAAGTATTTCAAATAAAGAAAAAACTCCATTTCCCTTACAAATCTGCGCAATTATGGTCTCATTCGAACAATACTACATAGATGGATATTTCAAATAGCCAATATTACTACGTAACATGGGAATATTAACAAGTAAAAAGTAAAGCACTAAATGAGATAGTGTCGATCAAAGCAATTTGAAGATCTTCTCAAGGAGGGCGCTCTTTGATGCGTCACTCATCTCACGGAATTCATCTGTATGTCGCATCCGTTTAATCTCGTTGATAGTCTTCAATTGCCTTAGACACGCATCCTAAATTTTTTAATGTCATCTATAGTCAATAAAATATTAAAACAATTTTAAATAAAATAAAAAGGATAGAAATTGGAAAGAAACGTACAGCCCATTGGGGTAAATGCTTAAATATTATGGTAAGTGGAAGAGGGTTGAGGTAATCCATCGACTCCAGCAGATATTCAGCATGGATGCACTATACTGTATTCCTACAACCCCCCCCCCCCCCCCCTCTCGTCCATCTTTGAATAAACCTCACTTATATCCATATTTATGAGTGGCCGGAAGGCTTATTTTATACTGCTTTGCATATGTTTTACACCAAATATCGCTACCCTAGCTTGCCAAAGCTTTATGAACACAAAATCCTTGAAAGTTCCCTCTCCTCTACGATCCTAGAAAAATTATAACCCCCGGACGATCAATTCAAAGTATTACGGTGAGCAAATCACACAACAATTTTCTTTAAAAATTGTTGTTGATATTCCTTACTAGATCACATAGAAAAATTTCCGCTAGATCATGACTGTAGAAAAATGAATAAATGCTCCTTTCTGCGACGTTATGATGCGACCGAAAAACTGACGTATTCCTTGCCGAAATGACGTCATCTTTGTAACGTTTCCTAAGAAATAGTGCAGTAGATGTGACGTTTCATATCTTCGCAGAGAGACGGGTGAAAATAGCATTGTTCCTTCACGCGATACTCACGTGACCATCGCTAATAAATCAAAGAATTAATAACTAAGCAGGACATTACGTACTTTGAACGAGGTACTATGTGATCGCCAAATGAGTTGTAAATAAAAAAAAGGAATCTGAATCAGAGGGGAAACGGATATTTCGAAGGAAGACAGATAAGATTTACCTGCAACTTAACGAGACGATAATGATCAGCCCAATAAAGTTTCGTAACAACTGCCACCTGTTCGCTTCGAATAAGGAATCGTTCGCATTCGTCAATCACAAACTCGATCTCGAAACGATCACCCAATTTGAGTAAAAATTCCACATTCTCTTCTGAAAATATTGATTGATCACCACTGATTTATCGATCAACCAATCACTAGTTACCCCTTACTTCATTCTATCCCCTCCCCTTCCGTTATTTCACCTTTCGCTTACATAGGAAAAGCAAATAGGGTTTGTTGAATTTGAAGATGAGGTGGATACCCGTAACGAAAGTGCTGCTCAATTAAACATGACGAACAATCGTCTTAAAACTCTAAAGTTCCCTATCAAAAAAAAGCACGCGATAGGTGAAGCGCTCTTTATAGCACATAGGCTACGGTAATCTCAACGCCTAACACAACGTTCAAGTAGAAGGTCATCGAGCCAAAATGACCTAGCAGAAAAGATACAAAAAGAAGGAAAGAAAAGACCTGTCACAGGTTTGTGCGATGGATAAACGACATCAAGAAGTTCGATAAATTCTTCAAGCAGAACACCATCGATGTGTACTTCACGTTTATCGCGACAGCTACTGAATTCAGCGAAAAATATCGCATAGAAAACGGGTGAGTATAATGCCAAATACTGCAAAAAATATTGATTGATTAAACAAAAGTGATCAAAATGCGCAGAAATAATCACTATGTGCTTTATTTAAAAAAACATCATGTGTTTTATTAAATAAGCTGAACTTAAATTTGTAATTCCACACAACGATCCGTCGTTGGATTCTTTAAGCGCCATGGTTTTTATCCAGAAAACACCGTTACTAAATAAATTATCCAGGATTTGCTTGGCAAGTGATGTTTCAAGCTTAAAGCACATAACCGTATCATGCATAAAAGGCCATTTCCAGTCTGTGATTATCTCAAAATGCGAAGTCATGTCGAGAGCACAAAAAACTTGGGATGATAGTACTGCAGTAGACCCAAAAAACTTGGGATGATAGTACTGCAGTAGACCCAAAAAACTTGGGATGATAGTACTGCAGTAGACCCGTTACAGCCGCAATTTAAGCATAAAATTGAGTTGAAGTGGATGCAGTTTGAGGCGAACTTCCGTTATGGTCGAGTGAATGCACTGCATAGGTAGCGAATATAGGTAGCAGGACAGCAGTGATTATAAAAATCAACCACTACTGCTCAAAATGGCTGGGGGACCTGGAGGAGAAGGTGAAGAGGGGAGCGAAGGGGGGGAGGGGGAGGAGGGGAGGAAGGAGGAGAAAAAGGCATCGTGATACCATCAAAATGGACAATGCAATTTACGGATGTTAGAGGTGCAAAGTACCGTTAATGATCCCTGAATTCAAGGCAACAAAGTTCATCACCACAACATCACCTTACAAATATTTCTAAAGAATAAGATCCTGCTGAATGCGATTCAAAAAAATTAGAAGCCGTAAAATAAATTAGCTACAGGAAACCGCAAAGAGTAATTTCTCTAAAAACTTAGCGCCTTATATCTTTGAGCAATTTGAACATCACAGAAATCTGAAATTTCCGTCACGATCGTAGCAAATGAAAACCTCTCAGATTCCCAGATTAGGGAGCTATTCGATAGTAATTTAATAACAGAAAAAAACTAAAATACACTATTTTAGCTATAAATAAAAAAGAACCTACGAAGAATCTATTAATGAAATCTCATAACCTGACCACAGTAGAAAAATACATAAAAAGGGAGAATATATAACAAATAAAAGCATAACGTTGAGTTGTAACCGATAAGCAATTACCATCAAAATCTATCATCTATGAATCAATATGAGGAAATAATATATGCACATCGGGCGCAATAAAGTGAAGCAACTAACCGCTCTACTCACATAAAGTTTGGCACCATCAATGATGAGGGCACAGTCGGCTGTGTCGGAACATGAATCAGTGAAATTGTATGAAGAACACCTAAACTAGATGAATGTCAAGCATCAAACATACATATAAAACATGCAATATTTAGTTGAAAGGCAAGATTGAAGATATTATTCACTATGTTATCATGTGCACCTCACTAATAAAGTAGGGGAAATCTCGATCAATTTTTTGCGCGCTAATAACCAGAAGAAAATAATAACAATTAGTTATAATAATAGCAACGGCAAAAAAAGAAATGAAATGAACGAGTATTAGATTTAAAAAAAAGAAAGAAAAGTGGCATGATCATTTGCAGGTGAAAAAAAGGACCACGATGACATGTCTGCATTAAATATAATCGAAGTATTTGAACCTTGCTTCGTGACGCATTACCAACACTTGGTCCCACAGACAGTAATTAAAGGAATTTAATGATTCCCAGGTTAGTGGGCTAGTCGAATACTCCAAGTTCGAATATCGATCCCTGCAAAGATCACTTTTGAGAGAATTGTTTGTTATTTACACGACAGACGGTCATAAAAGAACGAACATTAAAGAGGCCGATTGCACTTACAACGATTCAGAGGTCACCTCTTGTCAATCTTCACCATCAACAGCGAACACTTATCTTCGCCTCTCCAATGAGTGAACTCAACAATTTAGAGACATACGATGACCACTCGAAATGCCTTCAAATATGCACTTATACAAACCGACATGTTCCCCGACAACAACCGACAAATACAACTTGAATAAAATATGAATCCAATCCCCATAGCACTCTTTGATATGACGTACAAAAGTGAGCAGCTAATTTGCTCAACATTCTAGAATGCCTTTTGCCTCATAGAATGCGACATTATTATATGTTGCTGGGAGCAGGTGGTGCTATCTCTATAAGTCAACGATGTAGCTATGCCACAAATGATGCTCCAAATCTAGGAACACTTTGTAGCTCCCTTTCGTTCGCCTCAACTTATTCAACAGAGCATTATGTTTCTCATAGGTAAGCTTTGATGCCAGCCTTCAAGGGTGGTGATATGACTAAAATTCCACCATTAAGACGGTATTTCTGCTAACACCACTATCCACTTAATGTTCCCATAACTGTACAGGGATGGTCAACGATGATGGAACATTGTGATCTAACCGTTGTATCATCGACAAATTTTTCCTATGGAAAGATATCAGTTGAGGGCTTACTAATGAACTGTTGATAAAGCGTTAGAGACAGCCGCATCCCAAAGCGTGAATCAACAAACCACAAATTTAACATACGAAAGCACTATGATTTAAACAAATGGCTGAACGTTGCAATGATTAATCAAAGTTGATCGAATGATCACTAATCACTCAATGATCAACGTCAGAATCCGGTTGATTTTCTACTCATCATTTGAGTGTTTTCTTAGACAGCTGGTATGCAAAACAATAAAAAAAAATTCTTTCAATGATGATTGAATGAAAGATTAATTTATTTTCAATAAAGAAAGTGAAATACTTCAGCAATGAGGGCTGTTTCTCCAATGAAAATTTTCTCGACGTTCACCCCTAAAATGAGCTCAAGTTGAAGCAATCTGTCCACTAATGCTTAAAATCGTTGCTTCGTACAAATGAAAGAATTTCAGCTAACTAGGCAGATGAACAAGCAATTTAATCGCAAACTTAATTGGAATTAAAATAGTCGATAGCCTGGTGACCACCAAAATTGAGGGACACTCTACAACTCTTTTTATACAGAAATATATAAAACAATCTCTTTTCAACTTTATTTCAATACGCTTCTTATTGTTCCATAAAATCCTAACCAATCCCCTTCTGTCTGAAACAAAAACAATACTAGCTAAGGAAGCCTATATCTTCAGATCTAGGTTGTGTTTAGTCCGCTAGGCAGATTTTTTGAGGCAAAAGTCTCTCGAATAAATTGATATCAGTGAATCAAATTGTTAGTAAACTATGAGTGCGGAGTACTACTGAATATGTGAATGATTAGTGCCAACCAGTAAACCGCTAATTACTAGAATACTTTTTGCCTCTTTCTTAGCAGCTCAATTACAGTCTCCTCCGGAAAAAAACTTGAAAGAGCATCGATGTGCCTTCCGAAGAAAATCTGATCACCGTAAAACCTCAAACATTCCCTCTCCCCCCCTCCTCTTTCTCCATTGCTGTTAAGCATTTACGAAGAAAACACATCTCATCTAAAGAAAGCGATTTTTCTCCTCTCATTATAAGATTTAGAGAAAATAAAATTGCTTTCATATATCATCCTTACTCTTTTAAATATTTCTCCCTCCTATAAAATACGAGACATTCACAACCACTGGGGTTTTATTCAAGATTGTACGGTAAATATCACCTTTCTTCATCACATCACTTATAGTCTGACATAACGGACACACCACATTTTAGAGTGACAAGAATTCAACTTCAACGAACGAAAGCATTCAATACATCATCATTCGTCAAAAGTATATGTAACCACGGATGTGACGTCATTATCGAGCATCAATTTTGTTTCAATCAACGTAAAAACAAACGGTAAAATGTGCAAAGTGAAAAGACCCTTGTTTATTTGGCATGATTCCAGTATACAGGTGATGTGTGATCAATGAAGCACTAATAACGGAAATACAGTCAAACTAGATCCACTTATATGGAAATTAAAAATACTTGGTCATTGAGGAGCAATAAGCACTCAACTTGGCGGCTAATAGAAGAACACATTTTAAAGAAAAACAGCCAACATTTCAATCGCTTTAAAACTCACTGATAAAGAATAGGAAAATATAGCCAGCCGTAAAGGATAAACAAAAAAGAGATGGTGAAGAAAAGGGGAGGAAAGATATGGGAGGGCAGATGGAGGAAAGGGGAGGGAGGGAAGATGGGAAGAGGGGGAGGGAGGGGAGATGGTGGGAGGAGAGAGGGGGGATGGAGAGAGGAGGTGGGAAAGGAGATAGGAAAATGAAGGGGGTGCAAATGTGTAAAATATCCATTCAAACGAATAGATTAAAAGAACCACGCAGAATACCTCATATGATTATTTCGCATACGCGAAGTTGAAAAAAATCGACATTAGTTTTTATATGTTAGAAAAAAATTGCAAGAAGAAATATTAAAAGCATCAATTATGAAGCAATGCGATAAGCGATATTTGAAAATAAAATATGCAAATATGCCGAAAATAAAATACTAAAAGATTGCAGATGTTGATGGAACTAAAAATTTACAATATGACGAATCAATTCATATTATATTAAAGTTGTAGAAGAGTAACTCAAAAAATTTACATAACTCAAGAAATTTGCATAACTGAAGAAACTTGCATAATTGATTCATCATAGTATATCACTTCAAACGATTGTTATTCCATACATAATTAAGTTGGCTGATATGCAAAAACGTATCGACTAATACTGCCTCCAAATTGCGCTCTCAATCTAATTGATAAGCTTGTTACATGTGTTCGATACTGCCTAGAGTTTTACAGGCTAAGCTAAAATAAAGCGGTAGAAAGCTTAAGCGAACCACTATCAAGTACCATCAATCGGGTAACATTTAACAACCATATGAGAGACTAGGAAGTGCATTGCAAAGTGACCACAATAAACGCCCACATTTTCTTGTCGATGCTTGTTGCATCATCAACTCATTTCTTTCTATTGAAAGAATACGACCACTTCGCGAATGCGAACAACGCTTTATTTTATTTATCTAATAGCCCGCTCGTCATTGTCGATGCTTAACCTCTATTCCGCATTGTGCATCGCAAATAACCGAATGTTATGCCGATTCTTTGTATAAACGAGAAGCATAATAAACAACTGCGTGGATATTTTCAATCAAATTTCCAACTTAACGCTCAATATCATATCTTAAAAAAGGGGAGAAGGAGAAAGAGAATGGAGTATATCATGACATGATATAGAGTATATCAGCTAGGATATCATGACATCCACAAATCCGATTCGATAGGACATCGCTAGCAAATTCCTACTCGCTTTTTATCACAGCTACCCAATGATCTATGAAACCATTATGCAATAATCCAATTCTACAAAGAATTCCATATGCAAATAGAAAATTTTTTCGAAATTTGATATGATGTCAAATTTCCAATATATTCATCGATGACTTCAAAAAATCTATTAATTTGATGATGCAAACGATAACGATAATGACAATGAATAAAAATGGTTCATATTCATTCAAATGATGAAATTTTAAAGTAAAAACGAGTATCAATTCAACGTTCATCGAAGCAAAAAAAAAACGTGGTGTTCCGCTGTTCCGATGTTACAATCAGCGCTTAACGATCGCACAATTTTCAAAGAGATTGAGAGGTTATAAATCAAAGGTTTATTGATATGTACTTTGTTAATGAGTATTTTTGGTGCAAGAGTGATATCTACGAATACAATAGACGTGAATGTTTATAAAACTATTTGATTAAAAATCTGATGAAAATATTTCGACTGAAATATATTTCATTTAAAAATACTGCTTATTCACTTTTATCGGTTCAATATCAAAGCAGTATCGTTCGAGGAAACACAAAAAGGAAAGGGGATGGTGTGAGAAGAAAACAGAAATAGGTGTTCAATAAGACCTGGACTTTAAACAAAGTAAAACAATTGCCACGAAGATAAGATCCTAAGTGTCGAGGTCACTATGTGCAAACATAACGCGCTAACTCCTTACCTTTATGCGGGTATTCAAAATACCTGTTGGCATACCTGTTGTACCTGTTGGCAGATATCTGTCGATACCTGCCAATAGGCCTTCAGAATTTATCTGCGAATAAAAAGATCGCTTTCTTCTCAAAAATTATCGATATCTACAATTTCCATGTAAATGCGCCCATTAGGCGATGTCTCCTCATACTCGAAACGATCATTAACGAAGTATACTTCAATAAACCATTGCGAAGTTTATAATAACACGTCAATCTTTTCGAAATTACACAATCGATAAGCAGTGAATGCAATACCGGAAGAATGAACACCACGTTTTCTTAATAAACATTGAGCTGATATAGCGGCTAGGATGCATTACATATTAACTGAGGGTACATCCTCTTCTACTGATCTCCCCTCTCCTCTGATTCGTTCTATCTCAATGTTGCCCACTCTCCACACCCGCCTGGTTCTCTTTATACTATAACACCACTGAATGCTACCCTATTCCATCTAAAACTGTTATAGTGATTCAATCGCATTCTACGATCGACAGTAAAATCGAATGATTAGTGTAAGGGAAAAATAAAATAGCATTCATCTGCATCAAAATCCAACATAGTTTTCATACTTATAATCTTTTGTGCTCATTGCCACACCAATAATTCCCGAAAAACCCAAACTCATCATAAAATAGTCTAGATATTTATTAGCAAGAAAATAAAAATGTGAATTTCACAATGCGATAGATAAAATTCAAAAGAAACAACAAACAAAAACACATTATAATAAACTTTCTAGTGAGGGATCTTTAAAAAAAATCAAGTCGGATAATCGAAAAGTTAATAAATTCTTGGAATCTATGAAGTGACTGAAATAGAGCTAGCGATAAGTTGAACTCCTAAAATGGGTATAATTCAAGATGGCAGTACAAATGATCCCTGTACAATTCTTAAACGCAATAGTACTGTCAAGCTATCATCTCATAGTGCTGTTTTTAGCGATGAGCATAGAACCGAATGTACCATGTTACGAATACCAACAACCATTCGAGCGACCAGCGAACGAGTGTGTGAATCAGACAGCAACATCAGTGCATCTGAGTGTTCGCCCACTCTATGAGCACTCACCGAGATTAGGCAGACAAACGGCTGCCCCACCCCCTTCGACAAGACACTCGAATGCCCTCAATTCGATAGCCACTCCAACTGAAACATTTCACCTGTTGACCTATAATCCCTCAATCTTTCCTTTTTTCACCTTCACTCTTCTTTCATCTCATTCACAACTTCAAATCACTTCATCATCGAAATAATCGTTGAAGTACGTAGTAAGCCATCTCTTTCGTATAAATAATACAACAGATCGCGCAGCAGTGGCAACATATATTCATTGGTCACTAGACGGTACTCTTCAAGTTCCCTAATAAATCACACCTTAAAAGTAGACGAAGATCTTGAAAAGATTCGCCATAATAGAACACTGGTGGATACATCTAACTAAAGAAGCACGACCAAAAAACCGTCGAATTGACGGTAGCATATTCCCCTTCCCCTCCTTTAATGATCTTCAATTAGTAATGAAGACAAAACTACGTGCTATGAGCAAGAAACAGATAAAACCCACTCCACGCACGCGGATTATGTCGAACCCACAACCTTTCCCTCACCAGCTTAGTGCCTTACCACTGAGCCACTCTATATGCATCCACCTGCTCCTCCTTATTCTTTGCCTAGATCCCAACAGTTCTAATGAATACATCAAGCAACATTTTTGATGCATATGTAGCACCAATATTCAGAGTAGCACTGGTATTAGCTGAAAAGGATGCCTCACAAATACAGACTCATCAAAAACAATGGCTATTATATGAATCTAAGAGAGAATAAAAAAGTTAGCCATAACAAAAGATGTTCAAACAGATAATTTTTTGTGTCAACTGCCCAACAATAAGATCGATTTGAATGTTTTTCAAAGAAGAAATGATTAGTGACATAAAAAAGTTGTCAAAATATTGCATCGAAGTGATAAGATGTGAACGTATTACGATTATCAATAAATATTCGTCAGCGAACGCAAAAGAATGTGGTGGATTTCTTTGATTGACGGCGATGTGTCCATCGAATAGGCATTGCAAAGCAAAAAAATTCGTTGATCCACTCGAAACATCATCCCTATTGCACTCACTCATCGCCACACACTCCATCGCTCACATTACCAACAGGATGGTACCAATAACACTCACTGCGATCCTCAACTGACATAGTTCGACTGCTTTCAATAATTCTCTCATATACTAGTCGTGATCGATGACTTGAAACCGTCCATGCTGGGAATCTCATCAAGCACAAAATTACGAAAGTTGTTATCTCAATTTTTCAATAAAATTTAGCATGAGGGTATCTTCTTCATAGAAAACAGCGCAAAATATCAATAAAGTATTGCAGCAAAACACATGATAAAGGCATTATTTAAATGCTATGCTAAAATAGGAGGTGCATCCATTTTGCGAAAATACGAAAGGGCGGTGATTTCGATGGAATATTCAAATAAGAGTTGAATATCGCTATAAATTGATTTCATTTCGACGTATAATAAGAAAAATCCCTATTTGCAAAAAATTATAAAAAAGTTGAACTAAAGATCGAATAGCTCAAAGAGAGCTGGAGAAACTTTTTACGAAAATAAAAGAAAGACAACGCCTTCACTGTTCACCGTAAAGAGACGCTTATCAACTTCGTGCTTTACAGGCGCGCCCAAATATTTCGAATATAAAGTATCAACTTTGAAAATAGACGCGCTGTTTTAAAACGCGTAGCGTGCTTTATTTACTGCCTTTATATAAATTGATATTTCTACTGAATTTGATTAAACAAAAATAAATTAAATACATTATGTTATAATAAAACAATGAAAAGATAATGTACTGTCAAAAGCGATTCCACAATGCTAGCTAATCACAACGACGCTATTTGAATAACGAATATTCTATAAGCTTAGAAAAAACAACCTTCGCTCATCACAATACCCTCCCCTTCTTTTTCGTTAAAAACGATATGCCCGCAAATTCTCCAATTTTTTAAGACAATATTCTAAGTCGGAGAGCTTCGAACAAATTTAGGATAAAGCAAGGAATTCCAGTAATATTAGGCAAAAACAACAACAACAACAACAAACAGAGAAAATTGTCTTCAGTAAGAAGAGGAAATTTTCGATAGCGAAGAGCATTTAGTTAACAAGCCAATTTAGGAAGCTGAATTGTCAACATTCATTTTCAACGAAAAACTTTCTTTTAATTTAAGAAATAAACAAAATAGACATATGAATTTAAATCAAAAACAGACCCTCTGCAAATTCTAAGTACAGATGTAATGATGTGTAACGGAAACACCAAAAATGCTCGAGGTCATGCTAGAAATGCATCACAACTGGAAGAGTATTTATGACGTTTTGTGGGTGCTTTAAATCGGTGACTCCATGACACTTGGTGAGTGGCAGTTGAAAGCATTATACAGCAAAGGGTACACTCGATGACACGAACCGTGCAAAGTGCGAGTTCATCAGCGGGATTCTTTCAAAGTTAATGGGTTGATTAAGCAACAGGCGATGTTTGTCGGAAATAGTCATCTCAGGTATTCCTCTATCCAAACATTAGAACTACCTCATTATAACGTTACGATTGATGTCGAATAATCTAACCCAATGTGTCTGATCGTTAATGCAACTTTTTTTCTCACTATGAACACTTCATGACTCCGATCGCCAGGTAAGGTGGCAATAAGTTGCAACAGCCATCCACGTTTACATCGTACGAAAATACCACGAGTTCAGGCATTATTTGTTCACTCATGTTTCACACGTTCCCCGCATAGTTATTCCCATATGCTTCTCATTAACGCAGTTTTATTAGAACTTACTTCTATTATAAGTAGTACCCCGCAAGGGTAGGCAAGTTCTATTAGAACTTACTTTTATTGCAAGTAGTACTCCGCAAGGGTAGGCAAGTTTTATTAGAACTTACTTTTATTACAAGTAGTACTCCGCAAGGGTAGGCAAGTTTTATTAGAACTTACTTTTATTATAAGTAGTACCCCGCAATGGTAGGCACAGCACAAGTATCTCACAACGCATCGACCAGAAGCATTTCCGCATCGATGGAGGAGTTACACTGCATGCAACGTCAAGCAAGAGTCATGTCTGCAACGATTATGAGTATAACAGAGCAATTGCGTTTTATAAAAACCCAAATGAGTGCTCAATAATGCCTGAGGAGAAATTATCGAGTAGTTACTCTTATACTCTTCTAATTACATCTTTACTCTTTTCTGGAAAATGTTTCAAAACATATCGATGAGGCATGGTACAGTATTCACCTTCGAATACTTGACGCTGTCAAATCAAAGAATCTAAACAGCGATCAATAACATTCATTGCCATCAACGATACTTATAAATAAGAATTATTTAAATCTATGTGAAAATTATTAGAACAACGAATAACCGCAACAGACACCATTAACAATACTCATATATGTTCACAAGTTTTTCGATCACAAGTTTTCGAATTTCAGTTATGCAGTACTGCACGAATGTAGAGAACATTGGCGCATCCAGCAAGTGCTCGTGCTTCGATGAGCTGATATTTAGCATGGGGAATAATTTAGCATTCTAATTTGGATGATGGAGAAATCTGCACGTTCCTTTTAGAAGTATCCGAGTCTCTGAGGTGAGCGTTAGTATTCGCTTGCACAGACTGCAGAATAACCGTAGCGGTGCGTACGCACGGGCGAGCACGAGCATTGCTCTTTTTGCGGTTCGCAGCGAGTGCGCCAACATTCTCTGCAGTTGTGCCACAAATTTCATCGACACAAAGAAGTAATAAAACAATGTTAAATATCGTTACAAAGAAAAGCAAGTGAAATGCTGTTCAGAACCATCCAAATTAGATAAATGGAACCCCCTCCCTCCCCCTTCCACCTCACACCTCCTCGCAACAAAGGAGATCCACAAATCCTAGTCTTTAAGGGGGTCTTCGCAATGAACAAATCGGAATTTTTTGGGAAAAAACAAGGAATATATATATCTTCATACATCACAACTTACGTATCCCGTAAGCTTTAACCAAACACGTTTCTGCAAACGCACTCTTTCTCCAAAACTTTTGGACTCGGCGGTAAAAGCGAGAAATTCTCAATCCCTCTGAATTCCTGTAAGACAATATATTGCCCCAAGTTTCGACCAGAACTGATCCTTTTCAGGATAGGTGGAGGATGAGAGGGGGGAGGGAGGAGAGAGGGAGGGGCGGGGGAGCGATGCGAGGTAGTGGCAATGCGTCATTTAAAAACACCCGTCAATGCAGAGAGCAGATCAATAAAAAGTGAACAGCAACAACAATACATAAAAACTCCGTGACGACACGAACAAATGAACTCCAGCACTAATATCAATGAGTGAACATCAATAAAAATTTAAAGCAAAATTCATCAATGCTGAAAGAATGCCCAATTCTTGGGATGTATTACTTGGCTATGACGCACCAAAAAAACCACCAAAATTGCTTTAAAATCCGACATAGTTTATACGAAGGTCTTACATCAGTTTATCTCACTGATACACGCTGATTATCACAATATAATCGAATTCCATTCGAATCTCCTTCATATAGAATGCCGTTTTCAATGACGACTTAAAAATTCTTCGATGATTATGAGAAACCATCTTTAAACATAGCAAGTGCGCGAATACACAACAAAACGCGCAGAGCGGCACAGTGCAACGGATCGCTAACGATGAACGCCACTCAGCATTCCTGCCTAACAGATATGAGAAAGAGTGGTCAAGTGCATCCCAAACGATTCCAAAACATCTTATTTAGCTCATCAATTATAAGAAAAACTCACCGTATTCATACAAATAAATATAAATGAGAAATTGTAATTACAATGATCACTCACAAACTACATGATATTTTATCACTATACATTTAAATCATATTATTGAAAAAACCCCACATAGGCATTCTTCTGATAACAAATGAGAAAAGTCGGAACCGCGACGATACGACATATGCGCCCCACTTTTCAAGGATATCTTTGCCTCTATCATTAAACGCAGTATCTGACTGCCATCATTAATAAAAAACACAAATTTTCCTCAACAGAGGTTCCACGAACTGCCAGTAAGATATAATGAATTTCTCTATATTTACACGGTTTCCTTTCCAACCCCTGTATCTAAGGGTCAGGGATTTGAAACAATTTAATTTACAGATGAAATCATATTTTACTCCAGATCAACATTCAATCGAAAACCATGGGTATTGAAATTACTCTAAAAACAAAAACAAGCAAAAATATTCACTCAAAGTGAGCAACTAGCCATAGGATATATCGGTATATCTTGATAAGCGAGCTTACTTGAAAACGGCGACTCCAGTAATGAAACATATTTAGCGGTCGTCGACTCCTTTCGTTGCTCAAATGATCTATCTACCCGATTCCCTCTTTCGAGACACACTCGCTTACGTTGAGGGATTAGCAAAACGCACGATATACGTACAACGCCTGCTGTCGACCACACATTACTTTCGATGAGCACATGTCCTAGGAAACGATGTGCTTGCATTGGTACAGATTTCATATCCGTCTTGCGTGGACGAAACAATACATACCTTTGTGTCGAATATGCTATCTGCAATTGAATGTATTTTGATGAGAGATGTTAAACCACCTGTGAACATGCGCAAAACGCCTTAAATATACACCATTTGGATCTTTTAAATAATAACTCACATCCAGATTAAACCCATCGTCGGTTAAAATTTTTTCAACTCAATGTCAGTATACGTTAACACTCTCTCTTCCCTGCGAAAAGAAAAAAATACCATAACACTCAGCCATCGTCTCTTCATACTTTCGAGGATAACATTTAAAATGCAATCAAATATTTTTGTTTGGTCAATTAAATACCTTTAAAATTAACCGTTGAAGTGGTTGACAAAGAGATGGACTACCTTTATGCGAAAATTCTCCACGTCCTCTTCGTTGAAATTATGTAATAAAATATTGAAGAGTACTCCCAATGGTAGGCCAGCTCTGAATCGAACGGGATCCTTGAATGCCTCAGTCGGCTCCACTATCTACAACATAACCTTCAACTAGTAGTAAAATAAATACGAATCAACTCAAATTAAACACAAAAAATAAAGAAATAAGCTGCATCATTTGCAATGATATCTATTTTTACGCACTTTTTACAACCAAGTTTTATGGCTGTCAATAACGAGATCATCGGTTGAAAATATTGATTAAAAATAAATATTTTGTGCAAGACTTATGAGACCTATTTTTATACAAACTCCAGCAACATCCCTCAGAGACAAGATGGAAAAGTGCTTGGAAAGAAAACTAGGTGGCATACAATTTTCACAGGCATAAATGGATAACCTTTCGGTCCGAAACGCTAATCATTTAGTACGCTACGCATCAGATTATACCACCTTCAAAGGTAATTGTCCGACAGGTGCTTCGACGCTCCGCTAATGGCGGAATTAAATCGATGGCATACAGTTACCAGCTTTGATCGAAGATGGGCTTGCTAGGAGGCATTTCGCAGTTTACATGCCAATAAAACGAGTTTTTCTCGCATAAATATACTAGCCCAAATTATCGACATAATTCCAATCCAATTCCACTTCAGATTTTGTGTATAACGTTAAAATTAGTTATTCGAGAAGTAATTCTACAACTCAGAATATATAAGCTTATTCATTCACAGGCTCTCCTCCCCACTTTCCTCTCCTCAGATGCCTAGCATGATCTCGACCATATCCTAATTTTAAAAATACTGCGACAAAAATAGTCTGCATAGCATAGTCGAAATAACAGGATATGGAACAAATGGAGGAAGCATAGTGTAAAAACGCCTGCGCTGTAGGCAGACCATATAACCACAACCTTGTTGACAGCGCTGTATAAGTGAAATAAAATACTAATACTGCAACACAAACCGATTTAAACAAAAACGCCCCTCTCGAATATAGGCCCCCGCCGCTTAAAAATTAAACGTCTGCCTCACTTTGGATTATTCGCATTTTACTTTCGAACAGATGTTCATTTCCAATCACTTGAGCACATAAGCTCCCTCTTTTATAAATTCCTTAATGCCCTAGGGGCTATGAACTGAGAAAGATATAGCGTATCATAAAGACTCACCTCCACCCATTTCATAGCAATAGTGCTGAATGAAGCAAGCTTTTCAGGTGGCGTAAGACCGCCAGGTTGGAATGCTGCAACGATACTTCGTCCTCCGATGAATTTCTTCTCCACGCTTTGTTCCACTTGCTCCGTAATACTCGTCATAATCACAGTAGTGGCCGCTGTTGGCACCATGTCGAGTGCTGCCAATCGCCTATAAAATCACACTTTCTAGCTATGCTTTAGATCTTATTTGATTGCCCCCTCTTAGCATTGATTACCCTTCCCCACCTTGAACATAGGGGGCATTTGCCTCAGATAAAGACAAAAAAAACTTCAACCACTGGTACAGAGTATTTTATTCACGAGTAATCAAGAGCAGAACTAACAGCACTCTACTCAACGTGCATAAATATAAGAATGTCAACTCCTCGAAATTTTGTTCCAAAAACATCGGAACTGATCTAACTTATGCACAGCACGTTGTACGAGATGAATGCAAGAATAACTCTCACAACGGTAATTCAATATTGGAATAAATTAGAGCACAGCCGCTTCCTGAGCATTAAACGAAGAGATCAGATGCTTCTAATACAAAATTAAAAGTTCCAACTTCAACTGAAAATTAGAAATGGATGAACTAAATATTCACATACGAAACAACTATCAAACTATTCGTTTCATGTTTCACGTTGCTGAATAAAAACTATATCAGTCATGTTAGCAAATGTTCTCTCAAGTCCCAAGGGTTCTTCAGTGTGAGCGTTACCTAACAACGCCCGGTTAAGACCCAGGTTGTGGTGATTAGAGTAGGATGGGCACAACTCTCTTTTAGAAGATGGCCTCTATCTGCTTTCCGTCATAACATTTCTCTCAGTAACCACCAATGCTTAGCATGTCACTCTTCAATCACCGTTAATCAACACGGCGATTTACATATCGCAAAAGAAATTTCAATATAACAAACAATTTGGTGATTAGAGTAGGATGGGCACAACTCTCTTTTAGAAGATGGCCTCTATCTGCTTTCCGTCATAACATTTCTCTCAGTAACCACCAATGCTTAGCATGTCACTCTTCAATCACCGTTAATCAACACGGCGATTTACATATCGCAAAAGAAATTTCAATATAACAAACAATACAGTGAAATATTAGTGAAGCACATGAAGCACACAGCAGCCTTTGCCCTCCACTCCCAAAATGTTTGACGGTTATTGGTTTCATATAACTACCTTACAAAATGATTGTTACCTTAAATAACTAGGGAATAAAAATACGCAAAAACTTAGTGCATCCTAATCCTTTTGAGCTCTTTTCTGGTGTTCTCATCTCCGTGCTTCAAAATTAAAATAAACAAAACAACTACACTCACTCCTTGAGGGAATCGATTTCATTGGAAAGTACTTCTGCTACACTGACATATGCACGTGGGTCTATGTCCAATTGTGCACCGACTCTCAGCACACGCAGCCGGAAACGATACTCAGCCAATAATCCAAGAAGGGCCGTGTCCACTGAGCAGAACTCGTTCTCGCCATGCTCTACCATTTCAAGACCCTTAATTTAGATATCCGTTTATGTCACCACTTGACCATACCGGATCAAAGATCATGCATCATTGATGTCAACCGTTTCAAGCATAGATGTTTACCACAACATGAATATGAGAGAAAAGATCACACCAAAAGCTTCACGAAAAAAACAAAATGAAATGGTCGGTAATAAAGGAAGAGGATGTTACCTGTAGGGATTGGGATCTATTGTCTACAATAACAAACGTGCTCGAATATAAACAATTTAAAAAGGGACGCGCAACGTTAGCAATTGTCGCCAAAACAAAGAAAAAAGACGTGAATGCTTTAAAACGATGGCTATGAGAATACATAGGGACGCGCAACGTTAGCAATTGTCGCCAAAACAAAGAAAAAAGACGTGAATGCTTTAAAACGATGGCTATGAGAATACAATAAAATATGAAACAGAATGAAGATTGCATATAACCTCATCAACGACGTTTAATACCGACTCGAAGTCACCAAAACAGCTCATTTTCTGCAGCACGAGATCGTAGTGCACCAACAGCCGAATAAGGTTTGCAACAAAGCGCGCTGTTCCCGCTATACTGCCGTCCGCAATACAAAGACCATCGAAGTCACTGCAAACTCTACCGCTTAGGATGCTTGTACTGAATAATATTTAACCATAGCAACTGTTGAAAAGCTCGTTTGATTCACCTCTATATAGAACATACCTTTCCATCCGCTAAAAGAACTCAGTGAGCGAGAGTTTGCAAGGAATTATAGAATGTGAGAGGAATATCGCCGTTAATAGTATCCCAAGCACTCCATAAAATATCAGGAAAACACTCAATGAAATTCACTCAACTGGATCCATCTGATTCACTCGCACTCTCTTACTGATCCGGTGATTTCAATCAGCGCAAAATCCCCATCTCCAATTAAATGAACTACACAATTCATATCTCTGTAGTACTGAGCCGAATCCAAAGCGCGTCAATTAAGCATCATTTCTCTCATCGAAACCCATCCTCCTCCCCACCTCCTCAACTGTCATCACATTCTCAGAAATGAACGTCGATTAAACGTTCGCCCTTCTTACTACTGCTTCATAACACCATAAACAATACATAAAATACAGAGGTATTACCTCACAAGTCGCTTCAACATCGCGGTTCTTTCCTTGTATGAATCCATTCCGCATGCATCACACATTTTCTCGTAGAGTGATTCAAGCAGGGATAACGTCTCACGTCTTACCGCCTTCTTCTTCGTGATACGCGACGTATCATCCACATCGGCCATTTCGCCATCCGACAACTTCTGTAACTTATTTCCTTACAATAGCAAAAAAGAATAGCCCATCGCAGATAACACCTCTTCAACATAATAGACTGAAGATCCCCTTTAATTACTTATCCCTACTATCAACCCCCTTCAGTTCCCCTCCCTTTAGAACATCCTTCAACACTTCAAGAATGCAGACTCCATAAAACAAGCAGATGACCGCTGCATCGTAGAATCCACTCAACTTCTTCAGTACAGCCCGCACCAAAAAATAGCTTCAAATCCTTTTCTCAGTAATCATCACTCATTTATCGCTTATAGCATTCAGGTAGGCCCTCTAGAGGACGATGTGAAGGTCGGGTCATTCACCTTCCTTCATAGCATCTCACAAAATTTGTAAAATATACAAGACTGAAAAGATAACAGTTGTGAAAGATGAAAAACTGTACAGCAGCAAACAATGCGAGAACAAATAAAGAAAGAAACCTGGACGAAGGGAATGAGATCGGGCATCGAAGACCTCAAATAGCGATAGTGTCGCACAACAAACTCGGGCAATAGCGAGCACAATGGATCATGCACGCTAGCCGCATTCAATATCAGCATTAATTTTGCCATTTAACGAATCACTATAACCGTTCATTGAAATAAACAACGCTATTTCGTTGAAACAGATATTAAACTTCTATTTCACAGCATTCGAGAAGAGAGTTCCAAATAGACGGTCATATATAGCGTCTCTTTTTAAATTATTTAAATCAAAAAAGAGGTTTCAATTTGCGGCCAACTTTGGGAAAAGAGATGGCAACTTCTGCTCAAGTGTAACGAAGCACAGCTCTTCATATATAAAGCGATTTTCAAATGAACCTTAAAAACAACTTCAACGCAAAACTCTCTCCGATTCTCTTCGACGAAGTTTCTAACCTCAAAACCTTTCAAACTGATAACTTGGGGCAGCCGAAAAGAACAAGAAGGACATACTTTCTTCCCTCACCCTTTCCCCGTCCACCCCAAACGATCGGAACAAGCGTAGTGGAAGAAACGCTCATAACGGGAACAAAAGCTTCTCGACACACGCACCTATCAGGCATTACAACAAATGAAAAGAAATGGAACTTACAAATAGAGTCGTCCAATTCAGGTTCTGTTATTTCGAACATTGGATTCAAGTCAAGCAAGCCAACTACCAGTGGCTGCACGAAACTGCCGTGACGACGACCCAAATCGCCTAGGCATCTTAACAATAACTCACTATCACTTGAGTGCTATACCTCGAGAAGCATGCAAGAAACATTCGCAAATTCACCCTCTAATGTAACCATATGCAACAACGCTCAATTGAATGTAATAACACGCCAGGGGGATGGTACATCCTGTGCTTTTTGCAGCCCCTCTTTAACATGTTTTCGAACTCATGAAGTGCTAAAAACCACTAAGTTATGTAAGATAATGACCTGGCATTTCACTCAAACTGGTCGTTCATAAAAACCGGTAAGATTCATTTATAAACGCAATATGCAATTCTATCGCAAAAACAGCAAAAAATCTATGTAACTCTCCCTTAACCATCCTCCCATTTTCAATATCCCATAAGTCCTTTCAAAACTAGGAAAGTGACCTGAAAGATGGTTGATAGGGCTGATCAATGGCGGAGGTTACTCATAATCGCATTTTTCGTTTATACGGACCGCGTTCAAGGTAACATTTTGATGTGCTTAAAGGCGTCAGCCGTCAATCACAATGAAATTTAGGATAATACATCACCTACAAATTAGGCTGCAGTATTCCAACGTTTTAGAAACAAAAACCTTCAAGTAGAAACCTTCACAGCAAAAGCCTATACCTTTCGGTCAATCTCTTTGTTTATGAGTCACAAAACCTAACTTCCTACCCTCCCTTATCCACCTCTTTTCCCATCCTAAAATGCTGTGCACCTTAACCAAGGACAAGCAAAACAAAAGCTAACCGGAAAATAGACGACTCGTCAATGGGAAAACGTCGTAGGCAATTCAGCAAGGCTCTTACCGAGTCCCCCATGCATTCCGGCGAATCCATTGTGGCCTTCATTAGCAGAACACGTAATGCTTCTCTGCTATCCGGCGATGCGTCCTGAACGCAATATACATATGTCATTACCTTCTAGCAGTCAATTTCAACGAAGGTGAAAGACCGTTCTTGAATACTATAATCGATGCGGAACCATAGCTTTCAATAAATTTATGGAACCACCTTCCCCTCTGAAGATAAGTCACATCGGTCACACCTTCAAAAACCATTTG
Source organism: Baylisascaris schroederi (assembly GCA_006503575.1). NCBI lineage: Eukaryota > Metazoa > Nematoda > Chromadorea > Rhabditida > Ascarididae > Baylisascaris > Baylisascaris schroederi. The sequence continues at coordinate 1,417,533 of QEWY01000432.1, read as the reverse complement.
GCTCGTTATACAATGCAGGCGGGAGCATCACTAACTGAAGTCTCAGACCCTTATAAGCCGTTGATTTATAGTCCACCTTGGAGCATTTGTTCACCTTTCCAAAATTCTCCCCCCGCTCGTCACTCTAAAGGAGCACTGTACCGCCTTATTTTTCCCATCCGCCCAATATAGCTTTCCCTGCTACCTACGCGTACCCTTCCAATCCGGGTACCATGAGAAGAGAGTTCTTAGGCATTTTGCAAAGAAACCGGAGCACAAAAGCAGAAAACTGATTCATGTAATGCGTAGGAATGAAATCTACGCATCGAAAGCAACAATTTCACAATAAAGGCGCAGTGTTTGATGATCAATGAAGACATTTTCCACACATGAGTGCGAAACGTCGGTCGCTTCGCAGTGACTCAGTGATATAAAACTTATCTCGCAAGCATGAGGCTGGGAGTTCCAATCTTTCTGCAGGCAATGTCTTCATTGGCCATCTCAAACAATGATTACATCTGAGTGTGATCAATGCCTCTTAAAAAAAGTTGGTTATATGACATGAAATACCATCCCAATAAACACGTAAATGGAACCCCCAACCCCCTCCCCCAAAGCAAACTTCCACTTCGAAGAATGCCTCACATTTCGAAATTTTTAAATTAAAGCGACGATTTGAAAAGCTAAAAGAGTGCCTGAGGTGAAACTGCTTCAACACCAACGTTCATTACTAGCGCCTGCATAAAGTATTCAGCGTCGTATGTTGAATGCTGCGAGTGGAAGTGATGAAACAGATGAAAGAAAGATTCGATTGCTTCAATACAGATAAAATACGTTAGCACAGATAAGCTTATAATCAGGTGTATACTACAACCACATATATAAAGTCAGGTATGTGACCGCAATAAAACGTGATTCGTTTTCCCGATGTTTTCCACCTCTCACATACAAATATTCTCTTTCACAAGTATCTGTCCACCGAGAAGCACTTTTAAAGGATTAGAATGGTGATGCACCCGCTCTCTTCGTCAGAATCTAAATCAACTTACATCCAGAACAGTGAGCATCGTATCGAGCTGTTCTTTGTGTAACACACCATGCACTACCAGCGGCGTAAGTGCGTAAATTGCATCGAGACGCACCTAAATACTTAACTTCAATCTCCGACATTGGATGTTTGCCCCTCTACCCCTCCCCTCCCTACCGAATTTTTAAACATAAATTCTATAAGTCATTAATAGGTTATCGATTGCAGCCGCAGCTAAGAACGATCGATCTGCTGCCAACCGTCCTAATGAGTAAACGCCTGCCTGCCGTACCACTGCAATCAGTAAAAGTGTAAAGGTCCGCCGTTCTTCACCACCAAAAGAATGTCCCTTTGGCCAAAAGTTGCACTCCCAACAACAGTGCGTAAGATTCGAATGACCCAGTTAGCACGATCTCGCCTTTCGACTATCTACCATTCATCGGATCAATTGACCAGTAAATGAAAAAAATGAGCAATTGAACTGGTTTGATTGATCAAAACTAATAGAATGCTTTGGTCTTCCACCGTTGGCATCTTAAATCACTTAAAACCCTCATCTGCAAAACTTTTCGACGATCACAGCATTTGAACTCGATTCTAAAAAGACATCAGAAACCACTCCTCCTTGCATAATTTCTTCCTTCAAGTGCTGCCCTGGTAAACCACATTTCTCTTGTCTCAAAAATGCACCATTTGGAAACAGATACTATGAAGATTGTAGAAAAGATAATGCCCAATCGTAATTTTCTAAGTAGCAAACAAATATTGCATCACCCAATTTCACCAGTTTTTTGCACAACCGATTACTACAATGGTTTTCTTACAAAATAGTGAGGATTGTGTAATGTTTTCGAGGAGGTTAAGCGCTTTCCCATACATACATGGGCTGATATTCTTCCGATTTTTATTTAAAATTAAACACCATTGGTTGCGTCCAATACCTCTTCCGAACGCAATAAACACTAGATATGAAGAATTTTCTTTTTATACACATAACTGGAATCCACTATATTCCAGAAGCTTTTAAACAGCAATTTTCCATGCAACATTTTCCTCTCTCTTCTCCACTGCTTGTTTCCACCTTTCAAAATGGTATACTTTCTTACAAGCAGACGTATCGAACAATCAAGCTAACGCGAAGATGGAGGAAAGTAGAACTTTAAAACAATGAAATTTCGCATGCACTTGACTCGCAAAAAAACGATCACATGCTGTACGAATATTCATCACGGCAGCAAATGCAGTAAGATTCTTCGTTCAAAAGTTGCCAATGCCAACTGTTGCGCAATATGTTACACTCCTTTACCACTAAAAAATACTCCATTCTATTTCAGTTCATCCTGCTCCAATTCTCCACTCCTATGATGGCCGAAGAACATCCTCCATCTGACATCGTCAGACCTCATTGGCACCTACGATGACATCCATTGCCTTCCCAGGATTTCGGTAAAGGGGAGGGACTGCAATACTGAGTGCTGCAATTCAGAACTCCTCTCGCAAAAAGCCATAAAGATTAGACTGCAAAAGCCTGCCTATTTCTGGTCATATTGTCTATTATATGTCTCTCTAATAAAGGGAAGCCCTTCTGCCACAATTTACCAGTAAGTTGCCCCCAAGTGCACGATAATCCTGTTTAATGCCCGCGAATGCAATCCCCTCTTTATTACACACCAATAAAAATCACGTAGCATTTCGATAGGGAGGCATGCAAACGCAGACCACCGTTGAGAATGTGATAGAACTACTTGCTACGATCGATGCATGTCCTGCATGCTATTCAAGATAATCATTATTCTGCACGATTACCTGATGCAATAGCCATATCGAATATACCATAGCAATGACAAAGAATAGTTGCTACAACTACGCACAGTATACCTGTCTAAGCTCTGTGAAGTACACGCAAGGCCCTCTCAGGCTAATTATAAGGAAACAACAGCTACCTTACGCTGAACTTCCCCACCCCGCTCCCCCTATCCTCGGTTGATAGGAACGTGATGAATCCATCCCCCACGACATTTCTCGCGGTTTTTCCACACTCTAGATGTACTCGACGAATGTATTCAACACAATCACTTACCCATGAACTCGTCCTCTAATGCCGTAATAAGTGCCCCACAAGCACCTGTTGGTATAATGCTCGCCTGTTCGTCCTCGACTTCTTCGGCAGGTACATCCTCACCTAATTTCTTGCCGGTTGACCACTCCGTGGAAGCAGCATACCTCTCGCGACGCACATTCCATTGCTGCGGCCGACGCGATGCACTCTGCCATGTTTTGGACATCTAATGATAACTAACGTTTGCCATCGACTAGGGTACTCGCTTTCGGCTCAAATCATCAAAATGAAGAAAAAAATTATTTTCGCGATGTGTCTTTCTAGACAGTCTGCGGTCAACAATAAACTATTGTTTACTCAAAAATCTAGACCAGTTTTGATACTGGTCAATATTGATCAAATACCGGTCAATAATATTAACATACGAATTAATATTTCACTGTCAGCTGTGCAACTTATGAGCGACTGAAGGTGCTGTACCACCATAAACCGACAGATAATAATGAACGAATAACTGACACTACAGTAACGGCCAATCTCATTAAGGAACAGATTACTTCACATTTAACGAGAAAGATCCCAGTGGCCAAAATGAAACGATTAAATGATAAGAAGGAAACATTTAAGAATTTGGAGAGCAAAGGAAAATACTTTGCGTGGCAGTTGTGGAATAATGCAATCAACATCGGACATATGCGCCTTTTTGGACAAGCACACTACTAATCCATAGTAAAATATGTGGATCTGCATCAAACGCAATCACAGTCGAATGATCGAGTTCGCAATTTTTTTAACTTCATTCAACAAATCATCGTTGTCATATTTTCAATTTTTGCTCTCATCGCATCGAATTTTAGACAAAGGACTAGATATAAGATTTCATGCCGATCGGAAAAGCAGGACACATTGTTCTACCACCATTTCCTTCATTTTGCCAAAACGAGAACGAAAACAAGGAAGAACAGGAAGGAAAGAAAAAAGATACCCGCATTGCATTGAGAAGCTTCTTATCGAGAGTCTGATCCAGAAAACAATCCGATACTTGCTCAAATGATCCCAACAATTTGGCCGCTTCCGCACGAACCAAAACCTTTAATGAAATCTTCATGTTCCAATCTATCTCCCTATTTCCCATTAATCACTTTCGTAAAACGATAGCAATAAAACAGAAAAACCAAAAGAATAAAAAGACAAAACTGCACTAATTGCCCACTCGTTAACCCCTTTTAAATGCTGCCTAAAAACGCAATCTCAGCAGTTAAACCCTTACATCAGAAATCTTGAATAAATATGGCGCAATCTCTAAGTAACTGTTTTAAAAGCACAGCAACTAGATGGCCATTTACTTCATCAACACCCACAAATGAAATCATCAAAAGATATCAATAGGTGTTGTACAAGTTCCTTTATCCCACAACAAATCGCATCTCAAATATTTACCTCGATATCATTAATCGCGTGACATACAACCGAGAATGCGTCATCGACAAGTCGAAGCTGCACATTGTTACGACCCTTCACTTCCCTTAAAACAGCACTTTCTGAACACAGTGAACCTCAACGATCGCAACGAATCTAAACTACTATTCTTTTTTAAATCCGTACGATATTAAGAACCGATCATATTGTAATAACCTATGTGTTACATAGATGGGTGCTGCAGCGCTATATGTAGCGAAGATGAGTTTTCAATGGAGCAGCAAAACGAAATAAAAACTGAATATGGATGGCTATGTTCTAACAGGCAATTCTACATCCTATACAACTATGCCATTGATTGTACAGCGATACAGTGATAAGTGTTTTCATCAATTATCATTTATATAGCCATTTATCACAGCAATCTTCCGCATCTATAATGCGAATTGCTAAACTCAACGTAGACCAATGACCAACACTCCACAAATAGCCTTAAGGCACTAATCTTTAGATCGTATCCAACAGAGATGTGATAGGTGGCAATCATATTGTCAACGAGTAATCTATTATGATCAATTAAACTCTTGTGATCCCTGTGATCGTTGTAATGATCTTCATTTTGTGTGTAACAGGTTGCCTTGCTCACACCTGTGTTGACTTTGATGTTGACCTCTCCCCATGTGGCTTATGGTTTGTCTTAAGGGTCACAGCCTAGGACATAAATAAGCTACGATGTTGCCTGCTAAGCAGTGTTCTTGCTTTCCTATCGTCTCATGCTTGTTTTTGCTCCTAGTAAACGAGTTTTGCTCCTTCAGAGAGGTTCTTCATACATCAGAAACGCTCGCATACATGCAAATTATATGGGAAGAATGTTGAATAAACATGGATATGTGGAACCAAAATTTTGCACTAAACTTCCGATTCATGTTCTAATAAAATCGTTATTAGCTAAATGCTCCCTATGTAGGAGGCTTGAGTTTTAAAAACATTTAATACAACGTCTTGCATTCGTAAACCAGATTATTTTGGAATAAAAGAAGAGCGAGAAAAAATTGCAAGAAAATAAGAGTAAAGCTCGTTACGTTTCGGGAATACGATCGGCAAAATCGGCAAAATCCTTTAAAATCCTCAATGCCTCGATTCGCACAAATTTCTCTGTGTTTCCCGATAGCTGAAATTTATTCATAAATTTATATCCCGAAAAAAAAACTTTACACCTCTTAAAAGGAATGTGGGATATCTTCAAAACTACCTTCATTAAATGAAAAAAAGGATGCCAGACCTAAAAAATTACAAAAAGGAAGGCTAATACGTCCTTTCGATAGTGAGACAATAAGCGTTCAATCGCTATGAAAAATAAGGCATTCCAGCTCCCCTAACCTCAAAAAGTTGAATGCTGCAAACGGCAGAAAGATACTCCCTATCACTTTTAAGGGCGCATGTGGCAGATATCTGTGCTACGGATGTTGTTCTGAGAAGTTCAAAACAGAAAAGCAAACGGAAATGCAAACTCAAGCATTCTTGGATAGAACTGGCTTCATCAAATCGAACCTGAGCTGTTTTGAAGAATGGGCTTATTTTCGCTATACTGTCCCCATTCCCCGGGTAAGAAGTTGTGAAGGAAAATATAACCTATAACCTATGAAAGTGGAGGAAAATAGTTTGAAGTGAGCTCATCTGTGGTATAGTTACTACTGTTATGATGATTAGAGCAATACAACGATAAACAATGCATCGAAAGGTGTGATACTCGCAGAAACGATCAGTGAAATCTCATCACTAAAAAAGTGGAAAGGTATTAACTCAATTCGACAATAAAATATTGATAACCGCTTTGCAATGATCGGCACCACAAATACAATGTGCAAATTTCGATGTAATAGAGATGCTTCAAATATTAGCGAATAAGGTAAGTAATACCTTTTTGGCGACTGAATAAATGTAGAAACTGAGTGATTTGCTTGATTCCGATAGAGTTGAGAGGCCTCTGATGGCAGCATAACGCACTCTCGAATCTCGATCTTCGCATAAATCACATAATAACCTCTCCATCGCTAATATCTCTTCCTGGTTTCTTCTGCCTCCATCTTAAACACAATTGATCGAACATAACGCTACATATGCTCAGGTAGAATTCTCGTGCAATGTAAAAACAAGAACCCTTTTAGTACAAATAATGAAATGCTAAGTAATAAAAAAGAAAATAAGACCGCGTTAAAAAGCAATAATATAAAGGCTTTTCCATGAGAAAGCAAACTCATAAGAAAACGCAAATAGGCTATGAAAATCATGAATAAGTGGCGACACACTTCATAAATGGAAACTGCTACAAAAATAAACTTCACTCGATGAATACCCCAAACGATGAAGATAACAATTAAACACCCTCCCCCTCCACTCGTACCAACATTTAATAGCCTAATTCATTAATTACCATATCATATTATAAAAACCACATCGAAGGAAAGTCAGTGTTCCTTGGAGAAAAACTACAGCCTTGAATAAATACAATGCACTGACTACGTATAAGCAAGCACCCTCTAAACAGCAATATGAGATGACGAAGCAAAGTAGTATGAAGGATATAAGATTGTAAAAGGTGAGCAAGCTTCAGAAAATAGAAAGCAGCGATCGACAATACATTTAGAATTGGTGAAACGAATACTTGAACAAATAAATATTGGAAAGAAATTAACAAAATTTACACCCCCCATTGCCTTTCGAATATGATATAAAAGAAATTTCATGTTGCAGGTCTTCTCAAATGTACAGCCAGAAATCGTGAAAGATACGCGCAAAAGTTGAAGAACTGAGTTCTTCATCCTTAATGGGATCTCTATTGAGAGGTTAACGGCTTCGAACTAGAACACTTGAAATCACATATATGAATTACTCAGACTACGTCTTAAACATTCTAAAAAAATATCCTTGCAAATTATATATAAAACACTAAATTCACTTAACGACTAAAATGGAAGGCAAAAAATCTCGTCGCCTCTCGTTTTTTCCCGTTATTTTACTATGCCTAAAAATTAGTCGCAAACTCCAACCCCCCTCCCTCTTCCTTTCCACTGTCCACCAATAAATTCGATGGTCTGCTTCTATTTCCATCATTATATAAAGCATCAAGATTAGAGATTTTTCATATAAGCTTCCATTAACAACTCAAAGACATAACAACAGTTACCTCCAACGATGTGCGCTATATAGAAGTGGATGGCAGCGATGCGCCTTTCACAGTCGTCCGAATACAGACTCCGGCCAGCAACTTCGCGAGCAACCTCCAACTGACTGTGCGATAGTAGACCGTTTGACACAGCCAGCTGGAAGATTGACAGAACAGACCCATCAAGGGTGAAACGCTTCACTATACTGCAAAAAATGCATTTTTAGTGCATATACATATTACTCCAATCTGTTAAAACATATTTCTGCTTCTCCTGATTTCCATAGGCACAGACGACAGTTCCAAGCTTAACTGCATGCTATTATTGCTCATATTAGCAATTCATAGACAAGTGAAGAAAAGCAGAGAGCGAGATGATTACCAAAGTACTAACAAAATTGATGTAAACCAAGAAAGTAAATAAATAGTTTATGTGCCACACACCATGAAAGCTTTTCCTCCCCTCCCTCCACCCCCCTCCCCCGCTCAACAAAAGGCAGCTGATCCTCTCGAAAGTCAAGTATTGCTTTGTTTCAGTTCAAAGGTTAGGGCTTAAAATAGCGAATGATATACCACATTTTAAATCAAAGCACTTGGCTGTGATCTGTGAAGCATACAAACAGAACGTTTCTTTTCAATGAATATATAGAATTATCCCCCAACAGTTCCCATCCTCTCCTCCCCTCCCTTCCCCCATCTTACACAACAACCTGAAACATCCTAAAAAGTAGCACAGGTTTTGAAAAAGTCGAAAATATCTTCTCGCCCGAAAATATCTTAAGCCCACTGCCTATCAACGTGCTGCTGTAGTATTTTAAAGAACCTCTTTCCTTCTAGTTTCCCATTAATTTTGCCAATTCCTTCCACACCCGAGTCTATTTCTGGACAACTGCAGCAATACCCTCATTGAGCTTTTGGTACATACCAAATATGCATTACGTTGAATGCGACAAACGTTAGTGTTGCTGCAATCTCTCTAATCTCGTAACATTAGAGATACAATCGTTTCGGTGTGCTTTATTGCCAACCTCATTCACCAATCTCTCCTATCTTCCACCATTTGAATTATATGATTTCACTGTAAAAATACTCTCTTCCTTCCCCTATATTCCCATTGGTTCAATAATCCTGCGTTCTCCACCGTATATCTTTTTCCAATTATCGTTCATCTAACTATCTGGATTGTCAACTCACCCATAATCCTTTCTCTTTTCATCGACAATACGAGGAAATACAGTCTTCCAAAACTCGCTCATCGATGGAGCCGTCTCCATAAGACAAAGCGTATATCGAAGACACGCCTCGGATGTCTCAATCGAACGACATACCGCCGCCAATTGCAACAGCAAAGAGGCACATTCTGCATGCGAACTTGGCAGTGCACATAGATGCTCTGTCGAGAATTCACGTACACGCTGCGAACCACTGCAATTCGTCGACTGTCACTCAATGTCTAATCACAATTGCAAGTCCTCTATCATATCTCTCCCTAGGAGCGTATCACCGACAATTACAAGCGTTCTTTCAGACAACCTATCTACCAATAGTGACAAATTTTAATCAACCTTGAACACAGATCGTTGTACTCTTCCACTCTGAGGGCGTTTCTTTTCTATTAATTTCCTGCACAGAATTCAGTAGCCTCAGGCCAGGGAGAAGTATGGGATTATTCGCTTGTGCTTACGTATTTCCTCTTTCTTTCAAATGTGGTTATATCAATATGGATAACAGACATAGGAACACACATGAAGATGTGATAAAAAAAAGACCCGCTATACGGTGATATCCTTCTGGAAGTAATTCCCACTGGATAAAAATAAGCAAGCTACTAGATAACGCAAAATAAGTGACGAAAACACAAACGTTTGCCTATCGCCTGCATCCCAACTTTTAAGTGCCTCTTCTAGTAGCTGAACCGCATCAAGTGTCGACATTTTTGTAGGCCTTTCTCCAAAATCCGTTAACGTCATCTCAGCCGTTAGACGTGGTCTTTTCACCTCCGACGGTCCAGAGGTAAAAGAAGATGCAGTCATCTGCAAAACTATTCTCTCTTCAAAGATGATTCACATTTTTATGATCAAGAAAAACGAAGGATAGAAGCTTCCTTCGTGAACGCCTTAAAATAGAAAGGAAAAAAGAACTGCTTGTTAAATTTTCATGAGGTTCAATATCATATGCCTCAATCAAAGCCATTTACTTAAGAAAAAGAAAGAAGGAAGTTCATCATTTACCTGCTTTTGAAGAAATAAACTTAGAACAATGAAAAAACTTGGTTAAACAACTTAACTCAGATTATACACTTTAATTAATAAAATGACCACAGCAGTAATTGCAGTCAGCAATTAATGTAATGTCTTTTGATTGGCTCACTATCATTTTTAACCGAGTATGCAAAGTAACACTCAGAAATTACCACATTTGATGTAAGTGGAGTCGGTAAATGGTCGGCGGGTCTATCGCGTTTTATCGGATGCCCAACTTTTTTGAGACTCTCCTTTAGTGATTGCTGTGTAAGCATCACAACTGCCCTTTTATCGCTCAAATCTGCAACTAAACGACAAGTATTTCACTTACATTTTCAATATAATTTTATTCTCGGAAGCGTTTGAGTACGTTTCATAACACATTAATCGGAATATATTGAAGAAATGCAAAGAAATACTTTAAAAAAACCAGGAAAACGCCGGAAATCAGGTAATAAGGGATAAGACAATGCCGCTATAAAACTCTGAATATCTTCCTCACTAGCTCTTCAAAAATTTCACTCCAATTTGTAATCTGCATACTTCAAAATCATTATTAGGCTAAGTCCCTACATTTCAGTCACCGCCAAATTGCAGATCGAGTGCGACCTAGACTAGACCGGACACAAATGAAGTCAACGCTAAAGGTAATATTTATAAATGTCCTCATTCATTTGAAAGTAATATTTGGAAAGTTATAACTCCGTCGATACGCAAATTTGAAACAGAATTTTCCAATTGGTTTCTCAAACGACATAATACAGCGGGACGTTCATCTATACTCCACGACAAAAAAAAAAGAACAAAAACAAAAACAAAAACAAAAAAACAAAGGCATTGTTTATTTAAAAAATCGAATAAATTCTTCCAACCTATGAATTTTCAATCTCCACCCACAATATAAAAGGCAGTCGCCAATATTTAAAAAAATATGACAGATGATACAATAAAGATATACCACCTAAAAAGTACGAAAAAAAATATTGCTCCCAGAAATGGAAATAACCGACAACAAGACAACTATGCTTTGTCATATACAACTGAAAAACATTATTATATGTTCAGCACCGCATCAACGCAGGAATCTTTCATTTCCTAATATTTAAAGAAACAACAAAAAACAAACATATGAGAAGTGATTAAATGAGGGCGGAAGGGGAGGGGAAGGAGGATGGGATGCATCGAGAATTAGTAACGAGTTTTAAGCAATAATAATGACTTCAACCCGTCACATATAAATTAGCAATGCTCACAATACCATTACCAAAAACCAAGCTTAAAGAGCTTATAGTTAGGTTCATATTCCAGCATAGAACTTAACGGATGTAACCAACAGATCACCGAAACTAGTGGAAGACAGACAACCAAAATCAGACCAAACAACACTGGGCAATTGAATGCCAATGAATTGAAGGAACTTGAAGTAGACTTTTCAAAAGCACTCTAAAATATGCAAATTTTCTTCATTTTCAAAAAAAAAAAAGCAATGGACCTGTAAAAAACCCACAACGAAATCAAACACTGTCCAATCCTGATATCTTAGGTAGTTTCAACAAGCTGGTTGAAATTCACCAATGCGCTAAATGAACCCGTTATGCAAATGTAGGCAGTCGAATGTAAACAATAAGGCATCATTGAAGCACCACTACCACGCGCATGCGAATATTTTGACACCGATAATGAAGATATTTACACCGATCACGCAAAGGAAGCTTTAATGGTCAAACACAATCATCGAAGAAATTCGCGAAAACAGGTATTCATTGCAAGAAGTAATGATTGCAATAAACAGGTATTGCAATAGGCAATAGGCTAACATTATAAGTGATATGCGACCATGAATCATTGCAAACAAATATATACCATAAATTATATCTATTGCATATGAACACAACGAATAAGAGTGAAGACAACAAAACGCAATGGAGGTGCGCTTGCATAACAACAAAATGATGCAATAACAATTTGCAATGCCAAAATGCATTTTAAAATAATGCACAGAATTTTTGAAAAAAATGTTGCAGCATAGATAACAACATGTATCGAAGCCTACGCAAATATGTCAATATTGCTATCTAACCAAAGACTCTAACTTTCAGTCCCTCAAACCGACTCCCTCTCTCTCTATCCCAAAATTGGTACTTACCTCTTGTCCTACATTTACATACAGTCAAACCAAGTGCTAGCACTTTTCTAAAGAAATGAAAAAACGAAGAATACTGAACTGTTCTTTATCCAGCTTTGCTTTAAACAGCGATCCAACCATCATCGTCAATGGCGAACATGCCCGACTCATCAATCAACGAATAAGTAACTCGGCCAAAATGTTCACTGTTCGAATCATTCGCGACCATCTAAATAGCGTTTCATTTACTTGCTATCAATTACCTCGATCACATCGCAATACTTAACACCTCTTGCGCTAATCGTCAAATGCAGATCCACAACTCCTATAATTAGAATTTGCAATCTATATGGCTTTGTGGCTGAGTGGAACCAAGATAACGATGAATTCGATAGGTAAAGGTAATAATTTTGAAATGTTCGTGTGACTTTTTAGTTCTAACAAGCAGGCAGCAAAAATATTACAGTCTATAAATTTTAGTCACTAAACACATTCTCCGATTTCGAGTGCAACCGAAATTTCACAAACAGTTCTGTCATTCAAAATGAATAAAGAAACCTAAAATTGGACGATTCTGATAATTTTAATACCAGCATACGCATTCTCGCATATATATACTTTATATGCGGCTTGAGCGAAAGGTCGTGCGTTGTCATTAATATCAACGATCTCGATTTCCACCGCGGAGCGAGCTCTTAAAGGACGCGTTCCCGAATCCACGGCAACTATTGAAAAGCTCAAAATATGAGAGACACGTCATAGGGACACGTCATCCACTTTATTTATTACTTAAAACTGCCATGAAAAATGCGATGAGATAATCAAAGTGGAATTGTTTCATTCTCATGATTTCTACCATCGATCAAAGGCATAAATGAAGAATGAAAAACAAAGGGAAATCAAACCACCTCTTTTATAATTGTTAAATAAAAAAAGAAATCATTGCTAAAAAACATTTGCAAAATCGCAAAACCAAAAATTTTTTAAAATCTAAGATAAAAGTGTACTATTGGTTGCATATCAATAAAACATTCAATCTTGCATATACCTGTTATGTCTCTTCGCCACTCTTTGCAATACAATAGTATTGAGTAAGACTATAGAAATATCGGTTTATTCAAGACGAAAGTTTCTTTAGGAATGAGGGACAGAGTACTTTCTTCCCACAAGGAATAAAAATTAATGAGTAAGCATACTCATAAGGGAGTGAGGGTGTTTTTCTCAGGAAAGTTTACAAAGGAGTCTGTATGAGAAGCGTCAGTATCCAAGATTGTATTCGTGAGGAAGAACGATTACTAATGCGATAAGACGATTTATTCAATGCATAAAAATTTACTTTTTTTTTCTGGAAATTGACGCAATTTTTATGAACAAAATAAAAATTGTAAAACATTCACCGAGTGAAATTTCATAAATGAAGAAAATAACCTAAAAATATTTAATTGATTTAATATGTCTCCACTTACTTTGCAATAAAAACGCATTATCACAATGATTAGCGTCAACTTATGTGTACACATAGAATTGCATCCCTATTGATGATTTCAGCGGGCAACTTAGGAAAAAAAACAGTGCAATCATAAAGTCGGCTTGACCACTTTGAGGCAAATCAACAAACCAATTCTCTCTTCGGTTCAACAAATTCTGGATCAACCCTCGGTCTGGCTAAATGTTTTAAAAATTTTTGGAATATGCAGTTGTTCGAGGCGATTGCGTGGAATCGAAACTTGCCTCGATTGATGAGGCAAATGAGTCTATTTCTACTGATATAGTTTGATGCTGCAAAGTTCACAGCCTTCGTTTTCTTTAACCACAAACGAACTTACAACTGACTCTATGGTCAACCATTTAACTGACATTTATGCATCCATACCAACATCAACCGCCTTCTTTCCCATTAAATAAATAAGATATCAAAGAATTTAAAAAGGGGGTGACCGATGAATTTCTAGTTATTTAAAGAATGTTTGCTTCAGTATTAAATTTTTTTGATGAACGAAGTGATTGAAGCCAATGTAGTGGAAAATTGATTCAATCAAGCCTAGGTATATGCATATAAAAGTTGATTATTTAATTCAATTTTTTGTGCCAAAAATCTGACAAGAGGTTTGAAAAACGACGAATTAAAGAGTTTTAAAGAATGTTTGCTTCAGTATTAAATTTTTTTGATGAACGAAGTGATTGAAGCCAATGTAGTGGAAAATTGATTCAATCAAGCCTAGGTATATGCATATAAAAGTTGATTATTTAATTCAATTTTTTGTGCCAAAAATCTGACAAGAGGTTTGAAAAACGACGAATTAAAGAGTAGTGGAAAAGAGAAAGAGATAGGCGAAAGAGTTAAGCGTAACTTTCCCGATGGACAACTAGGCAACCAGCCATCCAGCCGGCCAGTCAGTCGATGTGGCGCTACCTGATTATGACGTAATGGGCAACAAAACGTTGATTATGTGCAATGGAAGCGCACAAACGCTTCAAAGCCGTAAAGTGTGCACACGGCTGTCATAAGTTTTCTATAAACTTAAGCGTATTTTGCAATTGATGTGTCGCTCAAACAAAGTCTATCACTAGCAAATAATCTACTCCTTGCATTTCTCTTATAAACTTTTTATCGGGCAATAGTCTTATTGTCGAAGGCTCTTTAATGTATAAAAATTTTCCAAAAGTTCCCCTCCCCTCCACTCCCCCCCCCCCCCCCCCCCCCCCCCCCCTCTGCGTAAGTACACGTTTTTGATTTAGATGATTTTTCTTCGATTTCGAAGCGCCCTATTTTTTTGGCATCCGCTCCCGTATTTCGAAGCGCCCTTCCAAGTCATCATTGCTCATAAATATTTTGAATACCATTTTAATGTTCAAAAACATAATTGCACAATTTTTTGACGACTCACTGTGACTGCTATCGATATGAATACACTATCTTAAAATTGTTTAAAAAATTTTCAATAATTTAGTTCAAAGACTGAAAGCGAAATTTTCTAAAAAAAAGTATTCTCAAGGGTGGGAAGGGGAGAAGAATGGATATCGAAAAAGAGACGAATCGACTCCAAAATGGTTGGAGCGAACACACTCGGAGTCAATACAATAAATTTATGCCGCTTAAAACCTTCCATCCATCCGTACAAAGCCAACTTTTTAGATGAAGTAAATGCTCTATTTAAAATGCTTTCATTCGTCAAATTCGGTGATTTATTGTTAGTAGACACGAAGGAAATCAAAGCAAAAATGCATACACATTAGAATAAAAGAAACAAAACAGAGTGAGAACGGCTCGCGAGGGCCGATTCGCATCGATGTTGCATACTCGAAAAGGCGAGACGACAGTGTACCACACGGCTGCCACCTCATCATTTTACACATTGCCCTCCAGCGTTTAAATATCTACCATTCACATTTCCCTGTAGAAGTGATCTCCAGTTCTTCTCTCCTCTTCCCACCCACCCCTTCTACCCCTCATATCCCCCGAGACGGTTGCTTATTTGGTGGACACGAGAATGTATCTACCTAAGAGGTGTCTGCGTGAGACGGTCCCCTTCCCCTGTTCCCCTGTAGGAATGAAGGAACATTTGCCACTCCATCGAAATACCTCTCCTCATGCGGAGGTCTTCTGACCATTGGACACCACTAGGACCCGCTTTTGGGATTGCATAGGTGCATCAGTGTTCTGCGAGGAAATTGTCGGGAAGCACTGAAGGGTTTTAGTGAACAAAACGCTTCAATGCTTCTCGACAATAATTCTCATGCGAAAAGAGAGGAATGAAGAGAAGTGGTAATGGTGGAAAGAAAGGAACGAAAATGAACGACATAATAAATGTGGTCAAAACTTGAGAGGCGTTGCTGTCTCGAATTATAAATAGTTAAAAAGTAGTAAATCTACAATACACGGAAGAGGAAACACAAAAAGAGGGTTGAAAGTTCAATGAAAAAGAAATAAGACAGAATCTAATTGATGTATTATAGACATCAACAAAATCAAAAAGAAACTTTAAAAATAAAAATGCGAAAAAAAGGAGTGAAACAAAAAAATGAAATCATAACTGCTATGGCAGTCCACTCTACGCATTTAATAAGACCATCGAATGGTCGCTGTTTTAATTATCTTGCCAGCGGAAAAATTTACATATTTCGTAAAACGCAAATTTATCGACCGTTGATATATCTATCACCTTTCCACTGTTGGTCTCATAAATGAGTGATAATTTTTCTCATCGTCTAACAAACTCTCTACCGATCCAATTGAAAAACTAACATTTTTTAACTATTGCATCCATAAAAGATTGAAAATATAACTACAATAAATTAATGTGTGTAGTAGTAAAAAATCAATTATAATTTAAATGAATATATGATTTTTATTATTTTATATTGGTTTTACACCTTGCTAGTTTTATCGAATTTACTTCATTGCCCAATAATTCCAAAAATATGAGAAAAACTAAAAAACGGAGATGCACTACAGAATTACCAAAAATCTAATGACGGAAACATTCAGGTTTAATGAACGAATAATTACTATATTACAACGATTACACTCAAAATATTACAACGATTACACTCAAAAGAACATGTAGCATATAGACAAATCGTCTATGTATGAAGCGTATAAATCAACAAAGAAGTAGCGAACAAATTGAGAGGTGGATCGCTTGATTCAACAACGCAATGAATTTGATCGTGATGGCCATCTATGAACGACCGGTGAGAATCTGAATTGAGGTGGTTGTCCGATATGTGAGACGTTCTCTTTGAGTGGTGTTGTATTCCAATCGAATATTGGCAACGGATTGTAGGTGGGACCTGATATCCCCTCAAATAATTGTGTCGCCATTAAAGAGACGTTCGTTGCCTCAAGAAATATTTTCGTGAAAATGGATTATTAATTGTAAGCACTGCTGTTTTATATGGTATATATGGAATTTTTTTTCTCCAGAAACCTAAACGACAATCTCCAATATAAATTGAATTTTATACAATGAATTCCACTAGCTGTAATTAGCTCATTGCAAAAATTTGGTGAGTAATCATTGCGGCATTACAAAGTGTCACTTCTCAATTTCTTCTTATCTCAGAAGTAAGGAAAACAATGAAATTCTGAGAAATCAGTATATAAAACTATTTAAGGATTCATTTTACCGTTCAAAAACAAAAATAAAACGGATTTTTTTGCATTTATGATGAGATTACTTGTCTAACCTTCTTATTCAGCACACTACGATTGTGCATATAAATAAACTTCTCAATGATCCCTATGTTTCGTACTCATTTATTTCGTCTAAGAAGGTAACCGATCAATCAATCACGTAACTCTAAACCCGTTTGATGGACGTTAAAAAAAATATTTTTATCGTAATACAGTCTTCTATTAATAGCAGCAATAATCGATGACGAATCCTTAATGGGGCTATAATAGTATAGCAATAGTAGAAATGAGATAAAGCGATACTTTCATATCAGTAGCTCCATGATCACGGAATCCGAGTGCCGGAAATGGATAAGTACCATTGGGTGGATTCAGATCACTTCGGCATGCGATCGCATTCTCCCCACTATACGGTGGTGTACAGTTGCATCGACTCAGCGGATCGTGTTGATAATCGTTTGATCTTAAATCACTTTTTACAATCTGCTCCATCTTATGCGGATCACTTAGAACTTTGACCTCAATATATAATACCACTAGCAATTGATAAGGCAATAATGTCATATTATGTGTAGTAACGTAATTTATATGTAAAAAATGTGATTAATATCAGGGAAACAGGTATAATAATATGCGTGATAACGCACAAATTGATTACGATATTATGCAAATCTATTATACGATTTATTATATCGAATTTACTATTCGATCAAGTATCTAGTTCTTCATGCGCTTTCGATTAATTACTGATCAATATTTTTTAATATATTTTGGCATAAATTATTGAAAATTTGCATTTCGTTGTTTTTTTTCAGCAATGAAAATTATAAATTGAAAAAAAATATTATTCAATCATCACATTTTATCACTTATCATTATAATATCTCATACTTATCAGCTAAGTGATAAAGACTTTCAGCCAATAAGGATTGCAAGATCAACTATTCGATTCATTTAAACTGTAATTTGAGAAAGCTGGAAACTAGGCTGGCTGCAGTATTAGAAAAAGCCGCGAAGTTAACCTCAAGCTGACCTCATAAGCTTACGAAGCGTTTTCATATCAGCAACTGTCGACTGATCACGTAAAAAGATCAACGCACGTGGATTTCTTTCATAGGTGAACCAATCACCGAATTTTTCCACAAATTTCCAACTGTCACTACGATTGAAGATACTTGAAAAATAGCTAAAAATTGATCGATTCACATATTGAAGGGAGAATTAAAAAAAAAAAAAAATAAAAATGAAAAATCCCTACAATATTAGGATTTGAAACAAGCTCAGAAATGTTTAAGAAGTTCTAATTTTTAAGTAGAGGACCCTTAAATGAAGGCCTTGCAACACATGAAATGCTATGAAATTCGAAAATAAACTTCGAGATTCACCAAAATTTCGGAAGGATTCCCTCTGATATGTGATTGTAAATTAACTCATTAACTCGATATAACTGAAGAAACGAAAATAACAACTAACGGAACATTATAGCTGGCCCAATATTTCTTCTTTGCAATCACATCGGTGAGGTCGGAATGTTTTATCAATCCTCTGTAATGATAATATTAATCCATTTTTGATAAGAAAATGGAACCTTTCACCATTGTATTTGATCAACAACTTTGCAACTGATAACACTGATGGCTTATCAGGCAAAGAAGATTCCTTAAAATGAGTCATTCCAGCAACGATCCTTTCATTTGGCGATAAAGGAAAAACATGAAATAATATTGAAGCAATCGTTTGCAGCAATAGTAAGGATTTATCACTCAAGATTTACTAGGAATTAACTAATATACAATCATCATAGGGTGATATGATATGCATGAGGGAAGTTTTGAAGCACTAAAATAAAGCATAAAATAGCATGCAAAATTTTCATAGAATTTAAATTGCAAGAGATTTGCATATACCATTAAAATATAAGGTGAAACAATGCTGAATGGAAAAACATTTCACACAGAAGACTCTTATTTGCAAACTTTTACAATTATTTTTCACCAATATTTTTTATCTTCGTTTCATTTATTTATATTCAATCTTAGTAGTAATAAGGCTCTTTCGACTATTGGCATATTTATTCCATCTCTTTGCTTTGCAATCGAATTTTTAGCTGAATAAATTAGGTTTAATTCTTGAAGTTTCAAATTTAAAGATTAAATAACAACTAGTCCCTTCTAAAGTTAAAAGCAGCGAATCATCGCCTAATAGACTAAACAGTTGCTAACTAACGGCAATTGTTCAAGAACGTGAAGTAGTCCAGTGCTGGGCAACGGCTTATGCGGAGAGAACTTCTTATAATCAAGTATCGACCACTGATTATTATATGTACCCGAATCGAATCTTGCGAACGTTTTCGCCCATGATACACCCGTATTTGCACTGCGATGTGCCACCTACAATACTCTTTTTTAGCGTTTTAAGGGATCTATTGATTTCACTTCCGCCTTCGTTGTTCCAATCACTTTTCATGCCCATTCAACAGCAGAAATTGCGCACGACAATAATACATACACAAATGAATTTAGTTGAAAAACTATAGATAAATATGAAGGTGGTAATATGTAAATAGGAAATATATAAATATATAAATAAAAAAATTTGAATGAAAATAAAAATAAAATAAAAAATGTTAAACGGATGGAAAAACACTTAAAGATGAAGCGAAATTATTTGCATTCTTTATTCTGAAATTCAAGATGGTTATTATCCCTGAATATTTCATTAAACGTCTAGTAGCATATATAGCATTCAGAAGGAGTTTTCCCAGAAAGGAGCCTTTATGCCCCTGATTTATATCAATTTCCATCATGATCGATGGAACGCACTTTGACGGATCCTGTTATCAAAGGAATCAATGTTTGGTGTTTTAGCTACAATAACGATAACCTCAGGATTTGTGATAAGACTATCAGTCAAGTTTTATCTGATATCTGATGTTTCCTGAAGAAGTTTTCCCATATAGCGACGATCAAAACGTAAATTTTAAACTTAATTAATTAACTGCAATTGAAAAAAAATGTAGTGAAACCTTTAAACTAAAAAAAAAAACATAAAAGAAAACACCTGAGAGCGTATCCATGTAAGTATGGATGTTGGTGTGATCAACTTCAAAGAACTTTCATTGTAGTTAGTAATAGTCGTTTCCAATATTGCAAGTTTAGCAGATGTCAAGACGAAATCTTCATTTGATGCAAGTGTACCTAAGTTATTCTTATATCAACCATAGATTGTACTTGAAAACTTAAAAGGGCATTACTAAAGAACTAAAATGAGTAATAATTGGAAATTCATTAGTTATGTCATAACATGGTGCGAGTAAAACCCAAATTACGATTACTGCTCGAAGATACATCGCCAAATTTTAGACTTTTAGAAACAAGATTTAAAACTCTATCAAGTTTAACTGACATTATTTAATTTCTGTTATTACTACTAAAAGCATCCAAAAGTATATATGAAAGCTGCTACGATGTCCGAATATAAAACCTGGGCCTCTAGTTTTGATCCTTTTTCTCTATATTTTTATTAGCCATATCTTTCTCCTTCTTAGTTTAATGTGCACGCTATTATTTAATTTTAGCTAATATAAATTCGGATCTTATAATTCATCGATAATTTTTTCAAAAAAAAAAAAATAAAAAAAAAATTGTATATCTGAATTCATAAGTGCGAAATATTTTTATCGTTTTCTATGCGAAAATGCCTTGAATTTATTATTTAGTCGAAATGGAAGAAGAAGGTAGCCTTTTCTTTGGTTTCTGAGAATCGAAAATGCAATTGGAACTTAAAAACAGAGAGGTAGGAATGTATGCCTCATTTCAACAAGAAAAGGAAGAATTTAAACTTAAAAGAATACAACTTAATATATAGAATCGTAAATATGTAACCTACCAAACTAATGACTGTATTAGGAATATAATAAAAATTGAAATCATCATAGGACGAAAGAACAGCTAATCAAATTGGGTTCATCAATGCAGCACTGTAGACATCAATAAGCAGGACAAACATCAAAGGTAATGATGTTTATTACGTTGCGACACACAATGATGCAAATAATAACTGAATTTTTTTACTCAAAAGTTGCTTTGGATGCATCGTCAAAAAACATTCTTTTTGATGGTTTTCTGATAATTCAACAAATGCGTGAAGTTTCCCAAGAAATATCCCGATAGAAAATCTTTAAATTATTTTATTAATGATTAAAACAACTATTACCTGGATAACCGGATAAGGTAACAGTATGTCCTGGATTACTGCCTCTACAAAATTTGAAACTATATCGCTTTTGCATTTTTAGCATTGTTGAATAGCTAGTCCATGTAACGTGTGAAAACAATAGATCTTCGTTACTATCAAGCACCTGAAAGAGATATACTCAACTATTTATCTCAATTATGCCTCAACAATATCAGAACCAATAACAAATGGAGAATGCTTACGAAAGAACAGGCTGTGTTTAAAAGGATTACTTTTAGGCCATAACAGTCTTGTAGATCGATCCCGATCGAGAAATCTAATCGAAAAAGCAAATTGGAATAAAAGATTGCCCGTGATTGAATCAAGTTTGGAAGGTCATCGTAACACCAATAAAAATCATTGAATAGCTTATTTTTTATTTCCGGGGAAGAACTGCTGTGTGGGCGAATAGAGAGATATACATATAAAACTTGCAAATAATGAATCTTTTATACCTTGATAAACGCTGAACAATGTCCCGATCCGAATACTCGTGAGGTTAGATGAGAGGGTCGTTTAAATTTCGCTTCTAGATCTTCCACATCTCCAGCCAATTGTAACATACTAAAATTGTAACAAATGAATTATTGCACAAGAATTGGGTAGTAAAATATTTATTGAGAATATACAAGGGAATTTGCAATATACAATTTGCAATTCGCAATTTGCAATATCGAGAATTTGAAAAGCAAAAGTGGGTAATATATAAAGGTAAGAAGGAAATTTGCAATCATCCTCTTCAAATATTTTATGAAAGCAAAAATTAGCACAAAAAAAGAGAGAAACTAAACAAGATGAATTGCGGAGCGCCTATATCCAGTTTTCGATCAAGTTTCTGCATGCTATACCCTTCTAGTTTGGTTCATTTTTGCTGACTCATTACAGATCAACACCTTATAACCGCCTCAATCGTTTTCATTCAGTCTTTCGTAAGGTAAAACTTATAAAAAGCTTTAGAATGAATCAACGATACCGCTGGTTGGGTAGAAGTTATTCAATATCGACTATAGAACTTCCAAACAAAACCATAACAACTTTATTAACGGAAAAACTGTTTCGTAAATGTCTCTAATTAGGCAACAGTTCCCCTCTAATGCTGGACTATTATGCAGGAAGAAGGTCACCTGCTAAAAAATCTGACTTACTATATAGGATGGATTGTGAGTTCCTTTGGTGATTTAGCATAAGTGGAAACTCCATCATATCCTGCAACCAATCCTTCGAGTTGATTCAATGTGAAGTTAACCTACAAAACGAGTGGTTATTATGCTATCAGCCTGGAACACTCTGTATCAGTGCAGTTGCAGAACCTTAGACTCTTTCGAATTTACTATTTTGTTGGAATCTCGTCAGCAAGAGATTCATAAACTTTTTTCTTTCATCGACTTCCTTGTCGACATTCATTTCGTCTACTCGCCGTCCCCCCCCCCCCCCCCCCCAACCTCTCCCCCCTCATTCTGTGGACATTCCCTCCCTCAGAAGCGGTTGCACTTTCTGCATATGATACGCAACAGAAGTATTGATCAACAGATTTTTTTAGCGGTGATAAACAAGCTGTGAAAGCTTAACGATGATAAACACTGATAAGCACTACGAAAAACAACAGTTAAAAACAACCTGCTTCCAATAAGCATCATCGGGATTCGCTTCAATTTTCGTTTTCATCCATAAAAAATTCTTAAGAAGGAAAGTAGCCAATCGTTCACAGTATTCTTCGGCTCCTTTACAGTAATCGGATACGGTATTTTGTAAATGCATTTTAATAAGCTCACGACTCACTTCACCTAAATAGTTGCAATGTTATCAATCCTTTGTGCAAACCGTAACATGATCAGCAGCAATCATCTGTCAACAATTAGCAAAACCAATATTGAAGGCTAAAAAAGAACAATTCAAGTCGAAGAGTGAAATTACAGCGTTTTGCTACGAATATCGAACAGGTGGCGCACTTGAAATAAATACAAATACATCTAATATAGGTCTTAGGCACATGAATATCCATCAAAAAACCATTTAGAAAAGAATAATTTGAAACTTAGCTTCTTGAGTCTGATTCACCCAACTAATATTACGAGGTGGGGGGGGGGGGGGGGGGGGGGGGGGGTGGGGAGGTGATAGGGAGTTATACACACCTGTTATTTGTGTGTGTGCATCCAAATCATTTGTGTAATAGTATCTTGTCATTTGTGTAATGCTATCCGAATAGTTGACTATTTTCTGCTAATTCAAGTCTCTATTTATCTACTATCGCTTGCATTTCTTCGAGTGAACTTCAGTGATGAAATGCTCATTTATTAAGCAATAATTTCCGGTCAACCAACACTATGGGATCGTTGATTTTTTGATCGAAGATAGCAAATTTGGTAGGTTTTCAAGTGAAATACAAAACAAAGCAATGCAGCATTTTTTTTTTCTAAGGAGAGAGAGGGGGAAGGGGGATATGAAATATGAATATTATGGAAGAACGTTATTACTTCAAAGAAACAAACCTTCAGCAAATCCTGCCGCATAGGCTAATGTATAATCGGCAACATGTTCATCAAACGCATCCACACTTATAAAAGCCCATCTGAAATGATGTCCGATAATCTCGATTTTAGTGCACATTAAACCGTAGACAGAATGTGCCACTCTAATGTTTTACATCTTTTCGCTGGTCGAATATTCATATGTTTAATTAATATTCAAGTAGTTGAGTTGTTTGCTTATTTAATTGGCTGATGAAATGCAATAGATGCAGAATACCTGTCTGAGAACATTAATATGAACTTCGATACACATCAATTCGCCTATTTAATTGTAGCCGATCTTTTCGATGAATTACTCTACGATAAGTCTAAACAACACAAAAAATCCATCTTTTCAATCAACCGCTCAAAAAAAATAAAAAATATGGACGGTCAAGTTTCCATTTTGCATAACAAACATCATTACCGATGATGCCCTATTAGTTCACTTGTAATTAATGGGCAAATCTCCTTAACGCTGAATTATATTTTACCAACTAATGGGCACAGTTACTATTTTACCAATGAAACCAGTGAAGTCACCATATTTTACTAATCAAAAATTGTACAACTAACCTAATCGTTGAGCACTTTACGATATCATCGAACAAAGCAGCATTAATAACAAAATAAATATCCTCAAAAGGAATTCTTTGCATTTTTGCAAGTGCAGCAATTTGCAACGAGGCGATTTTTTTGTTTGTTTATTTTATTTTTTGAGAAACCTATAATATCGCGTTAGTATCTAGCAATTACTATAACATACCGTATTGACATCTAGAAACTACAATATATACCGTATTAACATCTAGAAATTACTGCAATATACCGTATTAACATCTAGAAATTACTATAGTAATCTCATTATTGAAAATACGTCAAACAATACATGAAATGAGCTTAATGTTGAGCTTGTTAAGCTCAAACTATGTCAATTGCTTTAAGCGTAAAAAACATCTCACCTGAAATTTCTACCACTTATTACAAGTAACTTTTAACCTACCCAGTAGAATTAATTGAATTGATAAATTCAGCCTTTACAATATCCCTCACACAATTTGCAGTACCAGCATCTCTTCGTTGTATTTGACCATCCGAAGACACGCAAACGATAACCTAAATATGATCCATATTTATGACTTTCATTATCTGTGACTGCTATTCACCTGCTTCCTTAGTATTCAATAATCTTCCTAAGCCAGATATTCAAAGGTATTAGATCTCGACGGTGGTGGCTATTCTATATGAATAACAAACATGAAAGATGATTTAATGAAGGCAACGCTCTAATAAGCTCTAAGAATATTTCTTATTGTTCTAGGTTGTTGATAATATTTCATTTGGATTTTACCCATAAACTGATAGCTAAGAGGAGGATAATTTTTCTCACAGACTAAAATTAATTTCAAATATTAGTACAGTTAATTTGAACATCGGTGTTATATTTAATTTTCGAGATAAAATTTCGTAAAAATGTACAGTTTTTGCCGAAAATGAATCGACGAATTATCAATGGGAATGCGACTGGAAATGACACTTTGTTTAATCGAAAATTGAGGAGCCGTTTTGAATAGAAAAGATTCCGCACATTTCTTATGCACAGCTCAAAAAGAGACGTGAAATATATCTTGTGTGAAGTGAGTATGAAGCGGTTGCGTGATCAATTCTACAAAATCACTGTACCGTCACACATAAATTTGCACCGTCAGACACAAATTTATACCGTCACACATAAATTCATACCGTCAGACACTTCCTGAGAAAATTAAACTGCATAAATACTATGTACATCGTTTCTTACATATACAGCTCAAAATTGCGTTATAAAAGTGGTAAACACAACAAGTAAGATGGATTATTTCGCTTAAGCAGTAATATTAAGGGGGTGATTACTACAGAAAAGAATGATAATTGATGAAAAATAAGATTCTGAAATAAAATAGCTGTTCTGACTTCACTTCGACAATTCTGATTCGTTCCGGTTTTTGAAAAGCTTCCGATGCAACACTGATAGAAATCCTGAATCGAACCTATTTGTGAGGCATCCTCGAAAGTAACTCTAAAACATCGTTTAAAAATTCTGATTTGAAATTATTGTTACGGTCTACGAAGGGTAACACAAAAAGAAACATAGGAACAAAAGAAATACTTCATTTCTTGGATCCTGATGAAATTCAGGATGTTTTTGCTGATGAAATTGGGGATGTTTTCCACTAACAGAAGAGGCTTCATCGAACGCAATAATGCAACACAACACAAGCACAAGCATTGTAAACGTTTGCTGAACGAATGAATGTGGCGGATGCAACCTGAAATTTGCCTCTCACACTAGTCGGCAATGAATTTGCACAAAGTCAGCTGGTAATCATCATCATCATCATCACATCATCATCACATCACCCTTGGAGAGGGCGTGCAATCTTGTTTGCACGCCCTCTCCAAGGGCAACGGCATATATCACACCTTTACATCACCTACCACGCTCTCCACCGCACTATTAGGCTACGTTTCTATAAAATCCCCCCTTCCCCCTCCCCACTAATTTGCATATTGATAGCCCATTCTGGATCGTCTTTATTGCAAAGTATGGGTATCGCTCTCAACTATCAAAGGAGATAACAGAGAGTTAACGAAAGAGTCAAGCATAACGACTAAGGCTTCGTTAATTGGTTCTAGAAATTAAATCAGTAGATAGGCGAAATTCATTCCCTCACAGCTTTGTATCATTATTGCATTCGTTTATACAAAAGCACATCTTTATGCCTATTTTGTGCAATCCCAAAAGTTGGAAAACGCATCACCCTAATCGATGTATTTGCACTGATATATGTAGGAATGCGTTCTGCCCACTTATGATGAACACTTGCAATATAATTGCCTCACTTGAACTATGCAAAATATTGGTAATCAGAAATGAGAATAATTTATTCAAACGTTTAACTGACATATCAGTTTCATAAATAGAGATCAAGAAAGCATAATCCACATGGTAGCATCTAAATATTGCGCAGAAATATCATAGTTAAGCCGCTATTCTTTATAATTTTGGCTTACTATTTTAGCTATTCCTTTTGACCGCTACATGCAACTATATCTTTTATGAACTTTATAAAAAATTATACTCAAACAGAGTATAATTTACGCCTCATAATCGACAACTTGCTCAAGAGTCTTAACGGAGCTAAATTCAAATTTGAGCGATTGAAATTATGGCGAATGTCTGTATTTCAAAAACCCACTGAAAATGAGTCAGTCCCTCGTTTTTTGTTGAAGAATTAAAAAAGGATAACGGAAACACCTCTTGAACTGACTCTTTTTTTCCAAAATTCCCTGAAATTCCGGTTTTCTTCAATTTCTATTTGTTTTCTGATATGCAGCTTTACCTTGCTAGTAACCCTTCCCACCTTATTAGGTGTGAGGTGACTGCCCTCACTGATATAATAAGGAGTGGCGAAATGTGAGAATTGCATATGTACAATTCAGCGAGAAAAAGGCAATCTTATCCATGGAATTAAATTCTGCACAGTTCGATTAACACCTTTAAAAAACCAATGTTTGCAAAGAATATGCAGAAAAATAGTTGAAAAGAAATGTGATTTGAAAGAGCAGAAAACTTGGCCAAACATGAGCAACGCTTAATTGTTGCCAGCTATATTCCCGGCGAGGATGTGTAAAGCAAATGTAGCGCTAAGGATTGAGCACCATCACACGGAACACTGAAATTGCAGAATGCACTTCCAATACGTACGTATTCCTCCCTAAGTTTAAACACGAAGATGTTCGCACTGCCTGCACCGGGTCAGACTATGCCAGCTGTTGTTGCTAGATCTTGAGGCTGAAGTATACTACCGAGTCGTTTACTTGTAATTAAATTCTGCACAGTTCGATTAACACCTTTAAAAAACCAATGTTTGCAAAGAATATGCAGAAAAATAGTTGAAAAGAAATGTGATTTGAAAGAGCAGAAAACTTGGCCAAACATGAGCAACGCTTAATTGTTGCCAGCTATATTCCCGGCGAGGATGTGTAAAGCAAATGTAGCGCTAAGGATTGAGCACCATCACACGGAACACTGAAATTGCAGAATGCACTTCCAATACGTACGTATTCCTCCCTAAGTTTAAACACGAAGATGTTCGCACTGCCTGCACCGGGTCAGACTATGCCAGCTGTTGTTGCTAGATCTTGAGGCTGAAGTATACTACCGAGTCGTTTACTTGGTCATTTATACAATGACAAAAGTTTCTGAGTGAAGTGTTAAGGGGTGGTCATCAGTTTTACTCGTTGGATGTATCCGAAAGCTGCGTGTTCCTGAGATCGTTTGGATTCTTTCTTGTGGAAATGCAATGACAGAGATAAAACCTTTTAAATAGACGATAAAAACACGCTGCACATCTTTGTCTAGGGAATGCAAATCGACGTCAAATAAATTCGTAAACAACACTTTTCTCGATCGATTCGAACAGTTTTAGGCATTCTATGAGAAAATATAGTTGTTTCAATAAGTTCCTACAAATTGCACACTATTTCAAGATAACCCAATTCGACTGCTGCAATAAACGGTCTCAATTAAATGGCATAGGAGTCACAATGTTCCGAGAACACTCTTTACCGGTTGCGGCTAGTATTCTCCTAATTTTTTGTTATTTCTATCGAAACTCGCAGAGCGATGAATAAATCCTGGCTAAGAAGAATGAAATACAAAAAATTCAAATGAAACTTATCGAGGCCATGAGGGACGGTTGCCGAACTTTACTCGAGCATTCCCACAATTCGTACATGCCAAGCATTTAGTTCTGTAACGATTTGTGATCGTAGAGCAGCTCGACTGTGACCATAGAATAGCGCGCACTACGTTTTGATCTTGTAAGTATCGCTTTGATACTTTGAGTAGAGTATATAAGAGTCGTTATTGCACCCTTCGATTCAGTGTATTTGTTCTTTGGCACGTTGAAGGGTGCCTTTATGGGTTAGCGAATGACGCGAATCTATGTGGAGCATAGTTGAGGGGGAGAAGTAGATAAAGCGTAGCACGTATTAATGTGCTCAGCACTGCGCTTTTTTTAAACCCCTGTTGCTTCAGTTTCCTGATACACGAGCTGTGAGTTCACCGAGCACAGCAAAATCGTTCATACGCTTGAGCACTGAATTTCGCCAGAAGTCGGGCGAAAGGCGTCCAGTTCTCAGCAAGGCGCAATCGGTTATCGACTCCAATTTCCCGCAAAGCAATGGTTAGCATCGCACAAATCAACTCTTTGTCAGTGTTCATGAAAGCTTGAGAACTGGTTTCTAGAGATGGAACAAGGTGACGTGCCTCGGGGTTGGAATGCTTCAAGGATAGGATGAGGTGAGGTGCTTTTCAACTGGGATAGAATGGAACGCTTCAGAGATGAAGTAAAACAAATAGTGAATTTTTAGAATAAAGTGAGTTTTCTTAGAGCTGATCTCTTATGCAAGGCGAGGTAGTGAATAAAATTTTAGCGAAGTTGAATTTTATGTTTTCTTGTTACTGTTTTTTATATTGATATCCCATCGTTCCTTTTTGTCTAATCTTCTCGTAATTTTTGGAAAGCTTCATTTTTCCTCTATGCTCTGCATAGTAAATCTAGTTTAGCCATAATATGATTCTTGGAAAGTTTTAGAGTTGCTTTCTTAAATAAAAACTGATCAATTTAAAGAAGAGGTGGGATAGAACATCTTGATTAAGTTTTATTTGAACGTTTTCAAGAGGCGAATGTAAGGATTCATGTTTTGTTTAATCCGAGGCGTTGTGAAAAATTGTTTTACATCGTTTCGCATGTACCCTCCCTCATAAATATTCAAATATATTTTGCTGAGGAGGATTTCCAGATGGGATAGTCCGTTCTCACTAAATCGAAGAGAAGTAAACAAGGTATTGACGACTAGTAAGTAGACAGATCACTTAGCATGAATGTTACGACTAGTTGGAATATTATAAATTGGTAGGTTTGGGTTGTTTTTTTTAAAACAGTGAATGGTACCCAAAATTGAGGATAGGAAACAGTACGAAGAAAGTTAGAGGCATAAAGCGAATGAGTCATAAAAGAGATTTTGCTTAACGGTGCTGATGATTTCGGTATTGAAAAAAGGTGGATGAGTATTAGTGTTTTCAAAGATGAGATCCTGATGACCCAGGCGAGATGTCGATAGTTTAACGGAAAGGTGGTGTGAATTGCAGGATGTTAGAGAGACGGCGTTTTATGTACTTTGAGGGGTGAAGCTTCTAATATTGGGCGGCAGCTTAAGGACCACGCTTATTCTCATCATTTTTCAAGTTTTATAACAGATTTTCAGGTTTTCTTCCATCCTTGTTGCATTTTGAGAGCTCTTTCGTCAAAGAGCCATATGAATGTCATACCTATGTGCCTAAAACTACAAAAAGAGCCAAACAACGCACGAAAACATAGTGGTAGCTTTATTCACCCGTTTCTGTGTCTCTGTTCGTTTGCTATCGTCTCTATCGCGCTTTATTCAACTGTCTACACTTTCGAAAATTGCCTCAAAAATATCATCACATTCATGAATCATATCAGTATTTCGTCAGAGTGTTTCTGGTCGGGAAAAAAACGTTTCTTAGAGACCCATATAACCATTTATTTAAAGGTTTGGTAATATTGTTTTTCTTTGCTTTGATAAGAGGGTCAAAGATGTACACCACAAGTTCTGTTTGTTTTTTTGCCCTCACACTTTTAGTGTACGTTTTGTGGACTCGAATTGTATGGAATGAGAAGTTAATGTTTAACGTCTGAAGTGAGGTTGTTGTCACATTCGTTCAGTAGTAGGTAGTTCCCGATCTAGTAGTTCATTTTCTACTAGATTGTTATTAGGTTAGAAGGTGCGTTTTGTTGATCCAATTCTAGGTTAAATGTTTCTTTATCACCAATTAATTACTACATCAGATAGGAATCGTATCGATAGCAAAAGGTGGATTTCCTCCAGAATAGGGGGAAATAATACGATATATTCTAAGGCAGAGTTATCTGAAATAATTATTTTTGGGTGATATGACTCCAAACCTCTTAATTAATGCCCACGAGGTTACAATCCTTCAAAGCTTGATCTAAGTCGTGTAGCTCTAGAACTCTTCATCTAGGTCATTTAGCTCGAGAACTATGTTCCCCTCACCTTCCAAAAGGATCACAGTAAGCTGCAAAATAAACGCATCGTGCTTACTGTCGCCGTATTTTTTTTTTCTGGTCACTCGACTGCTACTATAAAGAGACTTGAAGTCAGTGGGCAATTTGAAACAATGGGCAAAGGGGAATGGTGTTAGCACCTGGAATTTGACCTTTTATTGGTATTCGAAACGGAAGATTGTTAGGAAGTAGGCGGGTTAGTTAGTGGATTAGAATATGCGGAAGAATTGTTGCAGCATTGCCCTCATTCTTCTGAGATAGGGTTGGGAACTAGACGGGGAGGGATGGGCAGGAGAAGAGTGGAGGGGAGGTGTGGATTCATGTTGAAGTCGGAGGCAATGAAATTTGAGATTTAAAACGCTTTTAGATTTCTTCAGGACTTTCATATCTCTCGATTGTTTTTCCATTTCCCAATTTTCTTCGCTTGATTTTCTTCATTTCGACGATGAAAGTCGGTCGCTGCCACAGAGCAATATGCCCATGATTTAAAGTTTCATTTCGTCGTCACCTTTCTGAGGGTCATCGACTCTTTTTTTTTTTTTTTTTTTGCAATTGGTGCTTGATCTGATCTAGCTAGATTCTTAGACGTTAGGCGACCTCGAAGATTGGGAAATTTGTATGGGCAAGTTTGCAAATTCATTAAACGTGGGTAAATTACAACTTCTTTTTTTGTTTGTGGCAGATCGGTACATCCATTCAGCTTCTTAGCAATTCATTTTTCTGTTTATAGTGAAATGTTGAAACGTGCCAAAGAATTCGCTGCAAAACTTAGTTTAGATATTGTTGCCTTTGGGTATTTTTGAAATCGGTAAGGAAGGCATTTTTGAAATCGTTCGGAAATTATAGAGGGCAAACTTTGTGATGCGTTTTCACACTTGATAACGAATACCACTCTACCGTTAACATCAACTGGAAACCTCTAACCTTAATTTATTTGCTATTGTTGATAAAAATAGTTGAAAACAACTAAAAAAAAACATTTAATTCGTGCTTGAACAAAATTTTTCTATGCTTTAAAATTCGTTTATCTAGATGGAAGAACTATCCATACAGTTTATTTGCAATCATTTTCGAGAAGTCATCTTTAGACACTTTCATGTTCATTGAACTGCTAAAATAAAGGCAATGTTTTGATAACATCTTAGCTGGAGACAATTCGCGGTTGATGAGAGACCTTTTTATCAGTAACTCTTGTATACACCGTTATCAGTCCGTATCACATTCGCGCATCACGCATCTTTAGTGATTGTTGTGTTTTATGGTGGATTGCTAACATAAAATAAGAATGCTTATAGGAGTATGCATGAACTACTTAGTTCGTTAGTTGCGCTCATTAAACTATAAAAAAAGGCAATAATATCACGGCATTTCTTCGGGTCATTTTGTTTCCGTTGTTATTCAAGAGCGATGTTTGTGATCACCATCGGCTGTGCGTATATCCGTAACTTCCACTGTGCTAAGCATAGATGAATATAATAAAGCCAACCCCAAGAGGGAAGCGAAGTGGAAGGGTCGGAGCTATGTACATGACCTGAACCATGTTTCATTTTCTTTTTTTACCGTCGATAATTTGTCTTATAATAGTTTCTTTACTTCCAGCTTTATTCCTGTATGCGGTTATAGCAGATTTTTGTTTTACAAATGGGACATTTTAAACAGATGCTGTATTACCCCGCCTAATGGACACGATTTACAGGAAGTGACAAGCGATCTGTCGTTTCTTTCATCTTAGTTACATGGCATCGCGCCCTTTATTCATCTCACATATATTCCGATACAAGCCATATCCTGTGATCCGTATATTTATTCGAATCTTTCTTCATCTGCAAGGCCTTCTTGGCCATCAGGTGGGTATTTATGGTACTCATTAGTTCAGAATTAATTTCAGGGTATGAAATGAGGTTTTTAGATTGCAGTAGTGGTGTATATGTCGTTCGCTAACATATGGCCTCCACGGGTTGAAAATGCTGAGTATTAATGCTTGCTGGAAAGTGTTTGCAGTGTCAAGTGTGTGAAGTGATGTGCCGTTATAAGCTCATTGTCGGAGGTACTATCTCTAGTAGGGAAGTATTTCAATTGGCAAATGATCAGCCTTATGTGAGTGATGAAACGATACTTGAAAAGTGGACTGTCGCAAAGGTTGAGTGATTTTTTTTTTTGGGGGGGGGGGGGGGGGGGGGGGTGATAAGGTGATTGTCTAACCTGTGCATTTTAAAAAGCACTCTAATGGAGAACGGTACTCAAAGAGATAGGTGTGTTATATTTTGCTGGCTATTTTACCGAAATGCGCACATTTTTTACAGTTGCAAATCAAATAAATTTTATATTGTAGTGATTGTATGCTAATGGAAAGAGCATAGCCAAAAATGACTGGAAAAAGCTATGGAACCTGTTTTGCAAAGTTTGCAAATAAATAGAAAATCTTTGCAAATAAATATGCAAACAAACAGAAATCTTTGCAAACTTACGTTTTATATATGGAACTTATTTGCAGTTTACAGTTTGACTTACAGTTTATGTCTGTCGAGTGTGGGAAAATTTCTAAACTTCTTATCAGTGATGAGCTTTAGTGATGAGATTTGCGATTAGAGGCTCAAAATTTGTTACCTCATATGGATTCTTTATTTATGGGATCTTATTGTTGAAATTATTCGTTCCACCACGCAATTGAAATCCTAATTCTGTTTGCGGAAGTGATTAAACCAAAGCGGCTATAGCCAAATTTAATTGCTTTTTTTATCAAATATTGCGATTATCTGTTGTTGAGCGGCATAATATTACAGTAAATTTTGCAGATTTGGTTTAATAGCCTTGCAGTCCACCTAGGTAGGTGATTAGAAATATCTGTTTTCCATTCTTTTACCATCCCCCTTTACCGCTGGCCGTCCGGAGTACATCGTAGAGAGTTATAGTCTTCTATGGTTAAGAAGAAATAGTACCGTTGCAAAATTTGCAAAAATTAATTTTTCTAATATTGTGATGTAAGCAACATCTTCAAAAATTAGCGGATGCATTTAAATAGAGAATTGAATCTTCCAGAATACCAGCAGAAAATGTTTTGCGTTATTTCTTTTCACTTTTTTTTATTACTGAATAAAGATGAAAGCACTGGCGATTACGCAATTGGAGAATTGTTTAAATGTTTGTTTATTGTTTTGCTATACGGAAAGCGAAACATTTTGCAGGTTTTTTGGTTTTAAAACAACAAGAGGTGAATTACGGAATGGCAGGCAAAAGAGAGAACAACATTGTGTCGCTTGCATCAGAAGAGAAGGCGGAGGAAGGTTACGCGGCAACTAGGAAGGACGACCAGATAGTGTTTAATGGAAAAGGTTCTAATATGGACGGTTCGAAGTCGGCTGTCACCAAAGAAATGCGCATTAAAAGCAAGAAGAAAAGCAGCAGTGTATGCGAGGCGGTACGATCTTTTCTGTTTTGGTGAGGAGTGAGACTGAACTTTTGGGTGAAGTTGACCAACGAACCATATGTTACTTATAAGATTTGAGTATTTGTCCGTAAATCTACTGCTGTTCGTAATATGCTCTCATTGGTTGCTAAACCACGTTATTCAGCCGCCAAAACCATGGTATGTAAATATTATTGCTATCGTTCTGTTATGTATCGTATTTTTGAAGTGGCTTTGGTAATGTGTGATTGGAATGTGCATGCATTCATTACTTTCACATCTTATTAGAAGGCTTAGAGGCAGTAGTTGTTCCGTGGGGTCATGGAACCTTTGCCATTGAAAAAGGGGGGAGGGGCGAGAGAGGGGAAGGTAGTGGGGGATATGGGAGATCCATAAACAAGGCTATAATGTGCCCTAATCGAAGTCGAGAGTCGAAAACGAAGCTGTCCGTAATCTTTGCTAGCAGTTTCATTCTTGTTCTTTGGTACCACTTGTACTGCTACAACTCCGATACAAAAAACTTAACGTTTTGCCAGTTAATTGGGGAAAATTTTCCCAAATCTGCCCAATCATTCTAATTCATTTGTAAGAGGTATTCATCGTGAGCAATGAATTTGTATGAGGTATGAGCGACCAGGTCTAACAATACGCAGTAAGGATTGGTGCAGCAGTGCGCTGGAATTGTTGTTGATGGATATAGGCTGATTTACGTAAGTTGCTATCGAATTTTATAACCTTGGCGAGTATATTGTCGTATGCTGAAGTCATTTGAAAGCTTCATTTAAGCTGAGAGCAGATGAATGTTGTTGGCAGTGATAGAACGATTTGCTGATATTATTTTTTTTGATATTTTATTGTTGTTTTGCTTCACATAAATGTTTTGTTTAGTCGGTATATATTTCCCAAAATCTAATATTAATTGGTCGCCTCTTTTTGATTTATTTAGCTGAAATGAATAGCAGTATCTTTTTTTCTTTGAACTTATAGGTGCCGAATATTGTAAAAGAATTTAAATGCGATGAGATATTAAATTCTAGAATGTGATGGAAAATATTACATGATATAGTGTACATCGTTTATAGAAGAAATTCGATTGTAATGCCCGACAAACGAATGGTACTGATGGCAAAGATGAAGAAGGCAAAATCTCCGTCTGGACGGGTCTGATTCTACATGAAATTCAACATGTCGCCGGAGAGAAACAGAGAAAAGAGGATATCGGTTAGTTATTATTCATCGATTCATTGTAGAGTTGGCATGCATTTGAAGTCTTTTATGTGGGATATATCTTCTGTAAGTCTTATGCATGTAAAAAAAGCATCGATTAAACCCATTTTATTGAAAACATTTAATGAGTTTACATGTTGATATTTTCTTGTATTATAATATAGGCGCATTCAGCGCACATCCTGATGCGCTTTGCTAATATTTCTCCGTTTTCAAGATTACCGCTTTTTTTGTTTCTCTTATGAGCAACTTTTTTGTACACCTGAAGGTATTGCCTCATCCTTTTTCGCCCTCCTCCCCTTTCCTCTCTTCTCTTTTCTCCGAGGCGAAGAAAATTCTCACCCGATATCGCTTTATCATGTTATAAAGAAGGCTACTTATTCGAAAGCTGCCATTTTTGTGGCGCTAAATAGTCTAAGTGGCTTCTTTTGTGGAGAAAATGTTATTAAAAAGCCGTAGATTAGGATGCGGAGTGAGAGGAAGGAATGCGGTCCTTTTTCTGTCTATTCTATCTCCCCGTTTTTGTCTCCCCATTTCTCAATTTATGAACTCTTCGCGCAGATCATTTTCGTCGATTCGCTAATGCTTTGCGTTGTTTGTGTAGCGGAGAATGTGCTATGTCCTATTTTGAGAATCTCTACAATTTGCGTCTTAGTTCCCTTGTTTCCTTTTTTTGTCTTTCCCTGCGCGACTTTGTGTCTTTTAAGTAAGGTTAATTAGTAGTTGCAGGTTTCGTTTATTTCAGGTCTTATAAGGCTGTCTACTTTAAAGATCCGTTCATCAGCTGTGAAGCGGAACGAGCTGTATTCCCCATGCCGTGCATAAGGCTGAAAATCTGTTAAAATCAAGTCTTTAACCCTCGTTGTAATGGGAAAATGAGTGGTTGAAAGGTCTGCTTGACAACTGCGATGGGATCCTCGTAAACGAATGGGAACTCCATATGGAATGCTGTGCTTTTATTGGAGCGTTCAGCTTTCATATAGTCTCGAAGAAAATGTAAATTTTACTGTTTTTTTAATGATGATACTGGATGGAAGTATGTTTAACTCGCTCAAATTTCCACAGATTTTTTTAACAACAGTATATGAACTCAGAGTAGTCAAAAAAATTTTGGCACATATTTTTACACTTATCTCAGTTAATTATGAGAAACTGAGCACATTCTATGAGGGAAAGAAATTTAAAATAAATCCCTTTTTTTAAATTTAAAGAAGCGCTTTTTTGTCTGACTTTTGGGATAGATGTTGGTGGAGGAGAGGGGAGGGGGAAGAGATCGTTGTCAGTACTGTAACTCATTGCTGTTGTTTCAAGTGAGTGAGTTGGGAATTAATTGCGCAGCTAATAGGCAATTTATAAGCGAATATGTGAATGGATCTCACCAAGATTTGTTCGGTTGATAAGTTAACCTCTATGGTCAAAGGCGTGATGCACTAGCATATTATGGCAACATCGCATCCTTGTCGATCCGTTTTCCTGTTTGTTAATTTTGAGTTCAAATCAGTGAAAATAGAGCAAGTAGAGTATTTAATATGGCCCTTATGAGTCCAATTTTCTGGTGAAGTGATCGTTTTCTTTTATTGATTATAAGCAATTGAATGAAACAAATTTGCATATGCAGATTTTTTTCTTGCAGTTGAGTGGGTTGTAAATTCCTTTTTTATAAGAAAGTAGTAATTATTATTTCATCTTTTATGCAATTTATTTCATTCCTCGATATTACAATAATCGATGGAGTATAACTGTTGTTTCAATTATTAGTAGTAATTAGGTGAAATGGTTGGCCGAATCGATGCTAATTAATTTACATATGATTTTATTTATGCAAGCATACAAAGCATTGTGCAATAAGAGTAGATAGTGCTATGAATACGTATATTTAAGAGTGTTTATTTGCATTATATATTATGGGATGAAGTTTCTGAGAGGGGCATCATTAATAGTGACCACTGAAGAAATTTAGCACTTTGTCCTTGATTTGTTGTGCTTTCTCACCGATTTGATGTGCCAGTAACGAGAGATTACCGAATGTGTACGTGTTGTCACTGAAAATTGATCGATTTGAAAGGGAATCAGCTGGAGGCTAATAAATGTATTTCCTCTCTGAATTAAAAATCTTCAGGCTTGAGGAGATCAATTTTAGGGAAAAGATGGTCAATACGTTCGGAAGAGGGAAAAGGATTTGGACAGTAAAGGGATTAAGAGATTGTGTAGTTGAAATTTTTGTTTCCTCTTAGTTTTGACTTCTCTTTTTTTTTGCTTTACAACTTTACTTTTGACAAACAACTACCTTTGCTTCTTCCCTTAATTCATTTTTTATTGCTATTTCTTTTATTAATAATGGTGTCTTTTTCCCGTTGTTCTAAATTATCGTTGACATCGTCGTTTATTAATCGGTTTGTGTTCCTTATAACTTCGTGGAAGTTGTACTTTGTAGAGGCTTATATACGAATTACTTGGCCATGTGTGAAAATAACCTTTCGGTACCGCTACATTTCCAATTGTAGGTATATCTTCTTTATCTTCTGGGGGTACACTATTTGGAAACGCCGGTCGACTTAAAGGTTAATCGTAGGTAACGTTGTCTTATGAATGATGCCGGACAGTTTTCAGTTAAGAGGATTAAAGAGTGGATGAAGGAACGATGTGTTTAAAATGCGAAGTGTTTTGTGCATCATATTAGGGAAGGGGGGAGGGGGTGAAGGGATTCATTCGGCGGGTGCATATTAGTCAACGTGAGTGCATTCGCAACAACGTGAGCGTTTTCTGCGACTACTAGCATTTTTAATTGCATCATATTTTGGGGTTTAAAAGTGCATCAGTGTATGATTGCTCTGATTTTACTCATTCCTTTTTCATCTTCTCTCACCAGCCTACCTATTCCCCCACACCACCTCACCTTCCCCCTCCTCCTACTCTACCCTCCCCCCATTTCCCTTTCTATCCTCCGCTTTAATGACGCCGTAATAGATTCCTGCCCTCTAATTTCATCTTTTCACACCGCAAAGAATATTTATATTATTATCTGAGAAGTTCACTTCTAATTCATTCGGCTTTAAATGTTATATTAGGCAAGAAAATACGTAGAAAGGTTGGCAGAACTGTTATGGTCACAAGCAGTTTCATCTTTCTCTTCGCAAATCTAAAAACATAGCGTAGTTGGCATACATCGCTTCATTTGGTTTGTTTTCATGAATGGCGTAGTTGGCATAGATCGCTTCATTTGGTTTGTTTTCATGAATGAAACTCTCCGAGTGAAGTAAGCAACTGGCATCGATCATAGGAACATGTTAGCGGACGGTTGACCAATGCTAAGTATTACACCAAGAAATGATCGTTTTATTTGAGCACTATTCATGTGAGCGAAAATAGACGGGTGAGAGTGATTTGATATTGGAATAAAGCGAATCTTATGCTTGGAGTGGAGAACTTTAGGGACTCTTAGCTCTACAATTTCGTTTTTTCCGCATTTTTAACTCCACTATCGTCCTTACCGTTGTCTTTTTAAAATTATGGCCTTATAGAGGTACATTCTCGTGGAATCACTTCACTAATATGAGGTTATCTTTATACATCGCCGATGGGGAATCTCTATTAGTTAGATGGTGCAAGGGAAAAGAGTGTATGGTGATAGTGCGATTATCAATGTTTATTGCATCGTGCGGTTAGATGACTTGATTGAGAAGAGCAATAATTGCGCTTATGCATAATGCTTGGAAGACATGCTTCGTTTTTCCGTCGTTTGCTGAATTCCGGTCGCGAGGTCCTGCAATGAATTGACATAATGAGGGTTCATCGAATTTTTAAACTCCACAAAGTGGCGTATTTTCCCTGAATATGAGGGCGGCTGTTGATTTACTCCTTGCTTATTGAAATTAAAAATATCCATTTTAGGCTTGTATAGTTATGTGTTAATATATTTTTGAAATTGGCGCTTTTTACTACTTTTTTTTTTACACGTCATCCTCTACTTTCAATAAGGGATACTAACGAAGAATGTCTGGATTTGGTTTGAAATATGGGAAAAATTTCATTAAATGAAAGCTATGTTTTATTGTTATGGAAAAATAAAGAAAGCTTACCGAAGGGTCCTCGTGGAGGTAGAGGACTTGGCTTATCGAATGCGCTGCCTAGACCTGAAAAGGTAATGCGGCTTTTTAAAACTCTGGAACATGGAACACTTGTTTTGGTTGTTTTTTCTTTGTCTCCTCAAAGATGTCCTCAAAGAATATTTTTTCTTCGTTCATTTTGTTTTATTTCATGCAAAAATTTATGTTCGATTCTTCTCTCCTGCTCCCCCCCCCTCCCCTCTCCTGTTTGCTTTCCACTTTGCTGCCGTGTGATCCGTCCGTAAATTAGCGAATTTGCTAGACGAGGTTAGTGCTATTATTGTATAAAACGCCGGGTACGTGGACGAGGGTTGGGTAAATATTGGAGTACCTGTGAGGAAAAATTTAGGTAACAACGTGATTAGGTACTTACAAAATAAAACAACTGTAATTAAATCATGCTGTTAAACTGTAAAGAAATATGAAACGAATCTTCTTTTCAGTTATAGCTTGAGGATTAATGTCCGTAATGCTATATTTGTTAAGTTTTAAATGCAACTTTCACTTAGTTAAATGCTTTTTTCTGGTTGTCGAAAGTGTTTGTTTATTTTTTTTTGGAGGGGGAAAGGAGGGGAGGGGAGGGAAGGCAGGTTAATTAATTGTATTTGACTACTTTTGATAGTGTCTATTGATATCATTTTGGTAATCATTTTTTTTAATAACGTTAATGGATTATGTTTTAGTGGATTGATGCAAAGATGGTACTTTATTAGGTGGTACTTTAGGGTTTATTAGCAGAGTTATTGAATTAATTGTTCAATGCATTGAATCGAATATGCGCATTTATTTCGTTGAGCTGACCGACCCCCAAACTAAGCAGTGAATACATGAAATTTGCATATACTTTCATGCTTCGCTCAACCTTATCATGAAAAAGATCGTAATGACGTCATTTTGTGTCAGGTTTTTGGTATGCTCGAAAAGGTTTTTTAGAATAAAAGCGAAAGTTTATAGTTGAAGATTCCTGAAATGCTAAAAAGCTGAAATGAAGACGTATTGAGTCGGAAATAAATCCTAATAGCTTGTTTATCAGGTTTTTATTTTCGGTTTTGTGGAAAATTCTAAAACCGGAGCTGCAGAGAACATCGTAATTTAGGTGTAAACTTATTGGAAAAGTGTGGTAGATGAACTAATACAACATACCTGTTCTTGCATTGCAGAGGTTTGTTTTGCAAGTTCTACACAACTTGCCAATAATGTTCGAGATATCGCACGTTGTTGTGCATCCTTTTCTCAATCCTTTAAATAAACAAATATAAATATAAATATAAATGTAAACACAAATATGAGTATAAATATAAATATTGATGTAACACAAATATAAATATGAATTGGTTGCTGTCAGATTGATTGCTAAATGTGTAATTAAGAGCAATTCATTCGAAGATTTTTTTTTGTTTTCTAGCACTTAATTTTATTTATTCATTTACTGAGTTATATTATTAATATTACTATTATCGTTATTTAATTTTTAAAGTGCTTTTATGGCAACAATTTAATATTTTTAAAGCTAAGAAACGCATTTCTTTAGTGAAAAAATTTATTTAGAAGTTTTGAAAGCATCAATTCTGATGTTTCAAAAACAATGGGCGTAATTCTATTTTAAAGCAGTAACTATTAACATATCTTAGGCTGGATATGTCTGATCTTCTCGAAGTGACGAATTAAATTCGAAAGTGATATAAAAATAGGCGCAAATGTCAGTAATTTGTGGCATTGTGTTATATGCGCTGATTTATCTGACCATTCGCGTAAACAGTATTATTTTATGATGTGTAAATGAAAATGGAACGAGAATTCAACTCACCATTACTATTTGGATTATAACTTTCAGCAACGGTGAAACATTCATTATTTGGTGGGCATTCTTTTTGAACTGGAAATGAACAATCCAATTCACCATCACAAACATAGCACCTTATTGTTGAGCCTGAAATTGAAAACTTTAGTTTGTTGAACTACTAGTACCGTAATTGTCTTATAAACACCCCCCTTACCTTTCCTATTTGTTATTACCATTCTATATTGATACTTTATGAGAATAGGTGGGAATTGCTTGTGGTAAAATTGGAAGTGCCAGCAGGTAGTTGAACAAATAGAGTTGTTGAACTCATAAGGGGTTGGATTGATCGTTTGTGAAGATTAAGCTAGCAGTTAATTCCTAAGTAATTCTGAATTGGAGGATTCGCTAACATAATTGGTTCATTAAGAAATAGGAGGTTTTTGTTTATAAAAGTGTTTTATGCATCGGTATTGGATCTTTTTTTTAAAGTATGGATGGTTACCGATACGCAGATATCCTCTTAGAGTATTGCATCATTGCTGGATTAGGGTTGTACTAGCGCGCTGTGGGAGAGGGGGGCGACTAATTTAGCTAAAGTTTTAGTTGAAAAATCAGAGTGCAGTCTAGCGGAGGAAGGAAACATTGGAGAGAAAAAAGTTAATTTGTTGCCCAGAACAATTGGTCTTAACAGGAGATGAAACACTTTCCTATAGGATAGTAGTTTGATCGGAAAAATTCGACAAAGCAATTGATAAGGAAAAGTTGGGATATTGTTTCACTTCGGAGTCCTTGAGATGGGCTTAGGGGGAGGGAATCTTCGGTGTTTGAGCGGAAAAAATAGGAAAAAAGGATGGGGAATCGGCAACATATAAATTTAGGCGGCGTAATGGATGATAGAATGAAATACCGAGTTCGACGAGGAGAGCAGCGCTGAGTAAGTGAAAGAGCATGATAGCAGTGGTGTGTATAGTGTGACACTTGTTTCGTGGAACACCACTTCGGGTTGCTTGCTATGATTCGTAATGACAACCTAACTCAACAGCAAACGTTGCATTTCGCAAACATCCAGCTCGCACATATTTATGACGTCATCTTACAAAACACACCTGCCAATGTTGAGTGCATTATAGTGATTGTATTGTACTCAGTGTTTTTCATCAAACATGTGATTGGTTTTTGGTCGTTTAGGATACTTTTTTAAATGACTTTTTTTGGTGTTTTTCTGACGGAATGTAATTACAAGAGACCACTGAGGGGAATTTGGAGGGAAAGAGATGTGGTACCATTGAGAGGAATTTGGGGGAAGAGGTGTGGTACCATGAAGGGGAATTTGGAGGGAGAGTGTGGGTCAAGGATGTTACTTTCTTCTCCTCCGCTTGGAACCTCCAAAATTATCACTATGACATTCAGGCTTTTGTAGTATATTTAATACAACAATTGTTCGGCCATATCGTCTATAAGCTATTGGTTTCGGCAAGTGTTTTATATAGACTTGATGAGATGCTAACACATTGCAAAGCCTTCATCGATCTTCATCTCACAAAGTCATTGTTAATAGGAGGGGGGGGGGGGGGGGGTCACTATTAAAGAAAAAAGATTATATGATATTTTTCGATTGCAAATTTTGGTAACTAAAAAATTTATGCCTAACGACGTAGAAATGATCGGTGGTGCTTTTGAAAAGTTATTACCAGGAACATGTCATTTGTACTTGTTTAATGACTTAAAGGAGAATAAATGACCTAATTGGAGAACGAAGACGTTGCGTTAGCTGAAAAGGAGAGAGAGATGTGGCTCATAGATTTTTATACGAAGCGAAGTTTTGATGCGCAGGAGTTATCATGTCGTTCTGTAATTGTTGCGATTATTGAGATCATTCTAGGAGGCAATTAAGAATCTGTCATAAATGCAAGTGATAAAATTATGTCGGCGATCGTTGCCTTAAGGAGACGATTGAGTGGATGTATAGTTCCGTATATTCCGGTCAAACTTAACGAATCGCCTTATTCAATGCATATAAAGTTTTCCAATAAAAAGCTCGTGCATTAGTTTTCAGATGCGACGGGTAGGACACGTGGGATGGTACAAGGCGGAGCTAGGAAGGAGAGGGGTATATTAGATGGTTTGCATTCTTTACTTTGAGTAAATAATCATTGCACGTATCACCGCAGAGTAAACAGTGATTATTGCAAAGACAAAAAAATAGCTTTTTGTTTGCTTGACGTTTCCGTCCCACCCACTTGTCCCAAATAATACAGTAATAATTGTAACACCTTTGTAATGTCTATCCTTTACAGTGATTTAATTTGGATGGTCGAAAATAAATTGACTTTTATATTACCGTAATTCTGTTTTAGCTGTAATTAGAATGGATTGAATGAGCACATGTGAATTAAATTGTTGGCATTATAAATGCATAATTAAGCTAGCATAATAGTCAGGAAGAAAGCATATAAAACCTTGAATGAGGCATGAATAAAATGAACAAAAGAAAGTGGCCTAATATGAGAAATGAAAGCAATAAGGAAATAAGAAGGTTCGAGTAAACAGGTGAATTGTTGAGTGATAGATGAAAGTGAAAGAGACATATAAAATGAAAGTGTGCTGCTTAGAGGGGGAACTGCGTTTGGAAGAGTGTTTCGATGAAGATAGATTCATTTTCATAGT
Organism: Baylisascaris schroederi; assembly: GCA_006503575.1. Taxonomy (NCBI): domain Eukaryota; kingdom Metazoa; phylum Nematoda; class Chromadorea; order Rhabditida; family Ascarididae; genus Baylisascaris; species Baylisascaris schroederi. The sequence continues at coordinate 1,373,289 of QEWY01000432.1, read as the reverse complement.
GACAGCAGTGGCGTGATGTGACTTGCCGCCGCACAGTTGTCTCTCGATTTTAACGCAAAACGGAGCAAAAAAATTTGACGAAACTAAACGGCGATGTTGTTAAATCGCAATGCGGCTCTAAGCAATTCGGTGGGAGAAAAGCATTTGTTTGATCATGTAAGTTTTGTAAATAATTTGCCTAAATGTTCTGATTTTTTTTTTTTTGTTTTATTTTACCGTCTTTTTACAGTTTAAGGTTTTTTTGGTTTTTTGACTTATTGTTGTTTATTTTTGTGCTATTGTTGGGTGTCTTTTTTACTATTTTTATGTTTACTTTTTTTGCGTGTGAGTGTTTATATATAGGATATAATCATTGGGAAGATGCCAAGGGGCTGTCAATGAACATATGACCATTGGATGTTGTATTATCCTGCAAGCGTTTTTTTTCTTTTTTTTTTTTGATATTTTAAATCGGTCTCCTCAGCACATTTTAGTGTAGCTTCATTGCTGTAACCTTTATCCTACTTTTTTCTTTAAATGTCGATATGCACTTTTAAAGTGGTGAGTGTGTTCATAAGTGCTATTATGCTATTAGTAGTCGAGTCGTTCGCCGAATGCTTATATTTATTGATGTTTTGCTGGATTGTTGTTTGTTTTGTTTTGTTGTTTTTTTTTTCTGCTATATTTAGTGACGAGTCTCCGTCGCTATGCTTGTTTTTGGCCTGTGCAAATTTCAGGTTCTCTTCTGTAGGTGTTATCTAAATTTCGTAGCAATGTTCCCCCATGAGGTGTTTTTTATAGCTTACGTTCTTAATAGGGGGAGGGGGATGAGGGGATATTTCCTGTTCACCTTTAATAAGTAGCTGTGTTTAGAAAAAAAACCATCCGAATATCCGATATTCTTACACAAACTGCTTTTACTGAATGATAAAAATGTTTGCAACCAAGAAGTCAAAATTAGCGTTCCATTATTTGCAACAAGGATAATGCTGAATTTGCTGTGTTCTTCTGGAATGTATTTATCGTTTACTGGAAGATTTCCTGTCAGAGTGGGATAGTGATTATACCACCATCCTTGATGAAGGTTTATAGTATCTCTGCGTTCTCATCTTCTATTCCAGGAATTATTTGTGCGAACGATCAAAAGTTTGATAAGATCTATACCCAACCTACATAATATTCGAAGAGTCACGACTTTCAGATTGTACCACCTTATAAATATATGTTGCAAGATCACCATATTCAGTAAGGTTTTTCCGTGTATTGACGAAACATTGGGTAGAAAAATTTGCAAGTGAAGATATGAAGGGACTTAAATATTCTCGAGTCGAGCGTTGGAATATTGATAATGCTCTGTTCATTTGATGACAATTGCGATTTTAATGGAATATACTAGAATTTAAGACGTAATCGCAACGAATATAAATGTATAAAACAAATGGAATATTTTTGATAGAGAGAATAACGAGTATGGGGTGTGAGAGAGAGAGATACGACTCGTAATGAGGTGAAAACAAATAGAAAACAAGATGATGGAAAATGCTGAACGTGGTGTGAAATCGTCGATCCACTTAATGATCTTCAGCAACAACAGCGCTGATTTATATTGTCGTATTCGGTGATCCACTCTGATTGCTGCCTTTCGAACAATTGGCGCCAAATTTTATATCGCATTGCATAACAAGAGGCGTTTTTAATTCTGTGATCTTGAACGATTGATTCATGCTGGTTTTGATAAGCTGAACTTTTTTTGCGTTGAATTGTTTCGTTGTTAGGTCAGGATCATCTGTCTGTGTCATCTTCCCATTCTTTCCCCACCTTTATCCAGATTTTTGAGGTTTTTGGGGTGTTTTAGGATCACAAGCTCTTATGCATCCGTATTTGTCAGTTTGTTTTAATTTTTTATTCCTTCAATTTTCATCTTTCTTTTTTTTTTTTACAGTTTTTGCTCTAATACCCAAAATTAGAAAGGAAGGTGAACTGTTAACTACCTATAAGATTCCTACTGAAATTGAACTATTTTCCTGGGGGGGGGGGGGGGGGG
>QEWY01000432.1:1301867-1369421 GCA_006503575.1 Baylisascaris schroederi | reverse complement strand
AAACGGTGGAGGAGAAACATTTCGATGCGGAATGACTGCAAAAAGAAAAGGTTGAATTCTACATGCACATATTCGTTCCTTTCCTTCTCTATCAACATATTATTAGGCAGACATATCGGGAGTTTGAATTCTGTACGGAGGCGGAAAACTTTACTGAAAAAATTGATTGGCGATTCGGATATCTTTCATGCTGATTAAGGCTTATAGATTTTTGCGCAGAGTGGCAAAAATCCCATCGAAAATTATGCATTGCTTGCAACATTGAATATTTCGATCAAGTGATATAAGCAAAATGCACAAAGTTAATGTTGATCGATCCTGCATAACCTTTTCAACGTTTATGGAACGTTTACAAAAGGAGCTCAGAAGAGAAAGACCTTATGGGAAGCATCTAAAAATCGTAGAATTAATCAAATCATTGATCGCATTTTTTGAGTGGATGGAAGAAGATAATCGAAGAGCCATGAATAAGTGGGCATTTTTCGGATGCGAGCAGGATAGGCGTGAGCACGTGTTATTTTGGAAAGGAAGGGCTGCTGCTTATTTGTGAGGATCGTGCTCCTCAGCACATTTTCTGAATTGCTGATGTTTAGGGCAGGCACCCACGAATTGCCACGGTTGTGAAGTTTCTTCTATTTTTTCGATGTTTCGATACATAATCTAATCTATGACTTCTGCATATATTTCGCTTAACTCGCATCGTTAAATTGAGCTGTTAATGGCCAATTTTGTTTGTTGTGGATTTTCTCATGCGAATCTATTTGAGAGTTTCGGCAACTTTATCTTCTAGTCAGATGAGATTCCTTTTCATCAGTGGTGTTAGTTGTTACTGAAAGGTATTTCAAGGTGATTTCTTGCAGGATTCATTATACTCAGGCACTCGTTTGCTTAACAGAACTGTAGATGGCTCGATGGGCCCAATCACACAAACCGAGCAAGCGCAGATGACTCCATTGGTTGTGCATACACGCACACGTTCAAGTGGAGCATTAGTTCATTCACTCGAGCGCACTGATGCCTCAGTTTATATGACGGCTTGGGGAAGCGAATCACAGATTCATTAGATCAAGATGTTCAACAATCTCGCACTCAGAACTTATCGACCACCCCAGCGACGGCACACCCAAATGAAGCGCAAGTGAAAGACGATACGAACGGGATGAGTTTGCTGGAAGGTGCAGGCAAAACCGAGCCTGCAATCACATATTACGATGGAGCGATTATTCTAGTAGCAGACGATAAGAACACTTCAAGGAAGGCTAAATGTGCTGTGACACATTCTTCTGGTGTATTTGATGAAGCAACAGGGGCATTTGCCCCTAGGCTATCGAGCACTGCCACCAAGCCCGAGTATACCGTCATTGATATAAGGTTGGTCCTGTTTGATTTGTCAGTTTCGGTGCCCATTTATGTTCTTTCAAACACGAACAGTAGCAGACTGCTTCTTTGAGAGTTGGTTATTTTCGTATCGTTCTGCCAATCAAAATGATCTAGTGGTCAATCATGTTTCCTCTATTTAAAATTCCTATTGCCCGGAACATTTCTCTAAATTTTCAAAAATTCAGCCACTGCAAGAATTTTTGTAGAACTGGATTTGTGTGTTCCTGAGTGCATAGACAATAAAGTTGACACAGTTGTAGAAGTGTAGATTGAAGTAAATGAATAGCTGTTTATAAAATGCATTAATCCTGTGGAGGTCTACCTTCTGCATCCAGCGTTTTCTTATGTCAATGGTTGTCTTCGACCGCCGGAAATTTGCTTAGCATTGTTATTTCCTTCATGGATTCATGGATGCTGTTGAGATATACGGTGAATTTGGAGGCCATTTATGCGGTTTTCGTTGTTTTCGGTTTTATGCAAATTAATAAATTTTGATAAGGCGAGTAACGTATCATTGCGTTTTGCCAACTTAAACAACGAGCAGAAAATATTGCATGCTTAGATAAGGATATCCTAGTATCCTGGTCGATGTTCGACCATATTTAACGAATGAATAATATAATTGGCCTTTTTCAAAGGTCATGTCTTTGAAATTGTAAAGGAAGCATGTCATAGAGGCCGCGTTGTCGATTTTTGTAGGTCAGAGATCAAAATTTCTGGGATATCGTAATTCTTTTTTTTTATCAGTGTTGCTTTGGGATTGTCTCAAGATGATCTAGGGTTATATACAATCTCGGTGGTCTTTTTTTAGCCTTATAGGCAATTCAATCGATCAATTGTTTGTTTTTGCTGCTGCTGATCATATTAAAACCTCATTTATGAGGTGCATTTGCCCATTGGGTATTAGTGAATGCTGTTTTATGCGTCACAAAAAGTAATGAATTACATCGAGAGAGTGACGAATTTTATGTGCTTGTTGAGTGCAACTGTTCGATATACCAATTAAATGAAATTTTTCTGTTTCCATTTGTATAAATCATCAAAGAAGTGCGATAGAATATCTCTTATTTTTATGCTCTGCTAGCAAAGTTAACTGTAGTTTCTCTTATAATGTTATATTTAACGACATTGTGTTATAGTAATGCTTCTCTTGGTAAATGAGTGGAATTGTTTGGTGTGCTGAATTGCTTATGAAAATATATGGCTTTTTTGTGTAATTAGACATTTCTATTGAATAAACGATGTATAAATTTAGAGATTGTTCGGTGAGTGAAAGGCTTGAACGTGATATGGCAACGAATACAACCACAGCAAACATCGCACCTGTTGATGACGAAGAGCATGGAGCTGCTACTAAAGGGTGAGTTTGATATTGTTTTGTATATTGACAAACAATTCGTCCTTTAAGTTGATTATTGATGAAGATAAAGAGGCTGATAAGATGATCTGTTATCACGTTAGAAGTTGTCTAAGAGAGAGGTGAACAAGGAAGTATTGTATTGCGGTAGTCATTAAGGGAATGAGGTGAGTGAATAATTGCGCAGCTGGCTGGTCATATACACACTTATATGTTTACCCATATGCAGTCTGAAATATACCACATATAGACATGCCTGCCTAAATATATTATCACGTGATCACCTGATGATCCGTTCATTCGCCAAAGATCGGCGCGGATATCGCCAAGGGTCGGGAAGTATATTATATAACTTGTTAAATGTAATATCCATAATTACCTCTTGTTTGATCTATAGACAAATTGGCTTCCCGCCTTGTCTCCCCTATCTAATTTTCATTTTTCGATCTGTTGGTTTTTTTTTTTTGAGATTATCTATTGGCAGTTACAGGAATATGTGCTGATTTGGTTTCAGAATTGTTGAATAATAATTCAGTATTGTTCATATCAATTTTTGCCCACTTTAATGAATTGAATGAAAGTGTTTAGTGTTGTACGCGTTACGCTGAACAAAGAAACAACAACATTTATGCCACGAAGTTATACACAAGGCAATATCGTTTATGAGGTTTGATTTTGTTTCATATTCATTGCTTTTTATTCTTATATCTGAAAAGAATTTAAGTGGTTTCCTATAAGAGCATATAATGTTTTTTTGTATTATTTTCTGTTAGATATTTCTAAATTATATTAGATAATTGCTAGTAGTTTGTGCAAATCGATGTTTTTTTTCTTTAGTTTTTTGTTTAGCATTTTGCGGAAATTCTTTTAGTGCTGTAATTGGTTCGATGGAATTGTTTGTTTTTTTTTTTTCATTTTTTGAGAACAATCGATAGTTTGGGATATTCTACGCTAAATTAAAGTGACTCAGGAATTCCTTTGCATCTCAGAAGGAGGTTCTTTTTTTAGTAACATTTATTTATTCCTGCCATATACAATTTAATATCTAGGCGTTTATGTATGTATGCATACCTATCGATCTGTTTGTCTGTCTGGTGGGTTGAACTCGGGGATGACTAAAGTTTTATGGCGACTAAATTTGGTGTCTATAGTTTGCGGAAATATCCTTATTAGATTTGTTTTGTTAGTGTATGGGTGCCGAAGCAGCTCAAAGACGATTTTTATTTGGTTTTGGTTTTGAGTTTGCACAGCCACTCGCCTTCTTATGGAAGGATCTTTATCAGGTGTGAATATTTGAGTGCTAAGGGTTTTGACCTGTAGTAGCACCTTTCGCACCTTTTTGCCTTCTTTTTAAAGCAGAAATAATTTTTTTGCGATGTTTTTTGTGCATAGAAGTTATTGAAGAAGTATACGTAAGTTCAGTTGATATGTTGATTAGAGACTAATGTTTTAGCTCATCGAGCAAATTTTGCTAATCTCAGAAAGTGGAGCATTATAAGAAGTGAACAAGAGATCGCATGTATTGTCAGTTCGTTGGCTAATTTCTTAGTTTATTGCACGTACGTTGTGTTTAGGTTGTATTAAATTTTAATATTTTATATATTTAGATGCATGCATTCAATGATGGTGACAAAGAGGATGGTATTAATGGGGAAAATAATAACTCGTCAGCAGTAGGTATGTCGAGTGCACGTTCGACGATATTGAAGGATATAGAGAAGAGACAACGAAACACTGCACTTGATTATGATGAGGTTCGCTTTTATTCACTGCGGTTGCTTGCTGTTACCTTTGCCACTGCTATTACCGCATTATTTGTGTAATGTTAAAAGATTGCAACAGTGTTCGAAGAACGCCTACATCGTATAAGAAGTAGTTCTATGCTCGTTTGTATACTTCTTTAGAGGGCACATCACGTTTAATGAAAGATTTTTTTGGGTTCCGTTAAATAATGACTAGAAGCTGTAAGCTGTTGTTAATGAAGCACTTCTTGAAGTTCTTAGCGGAGAAATTGCGGGAGGAATTCTTTTAAAGTATGGTTAATTGAAATTATGAGTCTGATAGAGGGAAATGGAGAGAGAGAAAGAAAGAGGGAGGATGGGAGGGAATGAGTAAGTAAGTGGGGAGGGAGGATATGAGAACGCGATTAGTGTGCGCAAATTTGTGAATCGCATCACACGCTTACATAGTCTTTATGTATATAATCAATGCATAACATTTTTAGTCAAAGAGATAGTTTGTAAAAGAAATGGAGGGGTAAGGAGATTTTTCTTAAATTTTGGGAGAGGGAACATGTTTTCCAAAAATTTGGGAAGAGGCTTATGAATCGCGAATGCCTACCAATCGCGAAAACATGGTCACAAAATTTCCCCTCTTATGTTTGCCAAAAAGTTACCAGTGAATGCCACTTTTGCTTGGTAATTTCTTTACTCTATTAGTTCATAAACATAGCTAAATAGAGATTAGATTAGGAGCCAAATATGTTATACGATTGGATAATCAAAGGAAGATGTGAAACAAAATACGCAGTGATTAAAGTATGTGGGTGAATAACTTGCGATCGGAAGTTAGTCGTCGATTCTGAACTCCAGAATGAGATGAGCGATCATTCGTTTGCTATGTTTCTACTTTATGACTTTGATCTCCACTTTTTCGTCCTTCCGAATTGATCTCCCGCCCCCATTTGCCTCATTCTTTATCTGATAATGAAATGAACTACTCAAGAATTTCTGCATGATTCAAAAAACATCCTTAAATCACCCAGTCATTTGAACAATTTGTTCAGATAGCCGAATGTGGGAGAGGGGTCAGGTGAAGTGCGACTATGCTAAGAAGTCTGTCCAAGCTGGAAAGTGTTAAGATAGAGGCATCTTTAGCTTTTTTATTTCTCCATTTATGGAAAAATGATTTCTCGAAAAAAGCTCGTTCTTTTTGTTGGCGCACTAAAACGTGTCCATTCTTTGCAACGTTATAACTCGAATTTTGATATTATTGCTTTAAAAAACTGTGTCTGACAGCTTGTCAACTGGTGGGTTGCAAAGTTTCTTCATGATTAAAGCGATGGGAGAGAGGGAGAAGGTGGCAGGAGAGAAGCATTGGAGAACACCTGTTTCTCAAAATGAAAGAACGAGAGTCATAAAAGAGGGGAGGGAAGGGGGTTAGGTGGATATAATGTAATGTCTCAGGTTGAGTGGATATAATAGAAGAGGAATGTCTTGCACTTTAATGTTCACTTTTTTGGCTAATAATGATTATATTCTTTTATAGCACAAATGGGTGTCCCTTGATAGCCGCCTGATTGCGAGTGATATTCGCACGATGGCGCATACGAGGCCACCTTCGTGTTTATGGTAATATTTTTATCCCTAACTTATTTTCTTCACTTCATAAGCCATGTTCAGAAGAAGAACCTCCTTAAAATTTGAATGGGTTTTTCGGGAAAGTAAAACACTTTCATGCTGAAAAAGTGCAAGAAACTGTCTTCCTTTAATAATAACAATAATAGTGGTAGTGATAATAATAAGAAAATCATTTTTTTTTTGTGCTGAAGGCCTCAGATGTCTTCTCTGTTACGTTTCTGCTCACCACCGAGGGAGGACTACATCGGACCAGAAAATGCGCCTTCGCCCCCCCCCCCTCCGCTCCCCAATCGTTTAGAATTCATTAGCACAATGGTTAGTCGGATGAGGTAATGGATTTATAGCCTTTAATGTTTAATGTGAATCATCCAAAAGTGGAGTTTTCTTTATAATTGAATAAAACAAAGATCACCCGTCAATTATTTTTTCTTGATTAGATGACATCTGTTTAATAATGTTTGGTTCATATATGAGGTTTTATTTGTAGAGTACACAGATTTGAGCGAAGTGCGCGGTGGTTACGATGAATTCGAAATACTCGAATGATGCATTGGACGATCGACTCTATCAATGCTTTTGTTAAGGTGAGCGGATTTATCCATCGTGGAGTCTCTAACACCTCATTCCATTTTTTTATTCTTGCAGAAACTGAGATTGTAACCGTTGATCGAGATATGTACGAAGAGATCTGTGGAATGGTGAGAGGAAAGGGGGGGGAGGGAGGGAGAGGAGGAGGTGAGGTTACCATGAGTATCATTCCATGTGCACCTCTGTCCTCTAGCAGTCTTGCGAGAGTGATTTTCACTGATTTCGTCCCATTTTCACATGAATGATATTCCCGTCGCTTTTCAAGATTTGAGAGATTTTATATTTATTGAATCCTTAAGAATGGAAAGGTCACCTCAAAGGTTATCTGAGGTGTTAATGAAATGAAAGTCCATTTAAAGGTGGCATCACAGTTTTGTAACTCTTGCGAGAGTGATTTTCACTGATTTCGTCCCATTTTCACATGAATGATATTCCCGTCGCTTTTCAAGATTTGAGAGATTTTATATTTATTGAATCCTTAAGAATGGAAAGGTCACCTCAAAGGTTATCTGAGGTGTTAATGAAATGAAAGTCCATTTAAAGGTGGCATCACAGTTTTGTAACTTTGCTTTTCTCTTTGTAGTAATATGCAACAATGAGAAATTGCATTTGTCATTTTGACAGTTTACGGTATATCACTAATGATGGCTGTATTTTGAACAGTGTTATTTCATGTTTATTAAGAAAATATTGTACACCATCGAATAAAACCCTCATGGTCTATGGGGATGTGCAAAGATATCTGGGATTATGATGGTAGATGAGGAGGGAGGGGATTCGTTCATTGCGTTTTATTTAAAGATATTACGGCATTGATAAAATATCCCGTAAATCTTTCCAGTCGTTTGCTGTAGTATTAGATATAAGATAGGCAGAATTTGCGGAAAGCAAATGAGAAGCCGGAGAGGGGCACCGAAGAGATCTGTTATACAATTTTACCAACAAATTTTTCTTGCGAAGATTGTGCCCATTGCTTAGTGGGATGTATTTATCCTATTATGCATATGCTTTGATTGTATATATAATGAATTGTTTTGTTGCATTGATTTTCTCATGTAGTTGGTACTGTGTTGATATCTTTGAAGAAGTCGATGCTTTCATTGTGCAAATTTGAGCGCTTATTTTGGATAAGCAATGAAGCTGTTTCGTTTCTGTTTGTATTTTTTATTGGGAATTCAAGGTGGAGAGGGGGAGCAAATGGTGAACAAGAACCATTAATTTAACTTGGAGATTTTTTTTATCAGTTCCCCACGATCAACCCCCAGAACCCTTTTGGTAGGGGAAACCTTACCGTTTTGTTGAGCTAGTAGTTGTCTTCATAGTGATCATTGTCGATTCATAAATGGGACAGTCGTTGTTTCGAGATTACGTCGTTGGGACACGTGACTGGAATTGAGGTCGCTCATTCAAAAATTTCTTTGTTTTGTTTCCTGTTCGGGAGGAATTCTTAGTGAAATTGTGAGCAAGCAATACAGGGTAGCGTCGTATTTTGCTCGAGATCCTGAAAGGAGATCTGTTTTTGCTTGAAGATGATATGGCAATCGCTGAGAAACACAACGCAGGTAAGGCTGAATTCATACTAGTGTTACAAATTCAAAAAGGTATGGACTAAGGGGGATCATAAAATCAGAGCCAAGAGCCGCCTTTTTCGATCTTTAAAAAGCATGCCTATGTTATTTGACGATAGGTGAGGGAGGTATAAATGCTAGACGTTCTATTTGGAAATATTTATCTTGTAGAGTTTTTCACATGAAGCAATTGCTTATTGTTAACTGTGCAAAATTGCTAGCATCTCTGCGATGTTTATTGCTTGTTTCATTGAAATTTCGGTTGGCTGTTTAGATGATAGATCTTTAAGTAAGCAGTGAATATGCTTTTATATCAGTTACTTCCTGTGATGCCAAAGTTTGTGCTCGATAAATCTTCAAAATTCTTGGTACATATTGCACAACTCTTTGCTACAATGGTTTTTTTTTAAATTATACACGTATAAGGTTAGATGCATTCTTATTGTAGTAATAATCCACAGTGACGAAGTTTGTAGTTGAGCACAGAGAATATGCTGTTGTGACCTTACATATGCGAAGTCTTTCCCGCCTTTTTGTGAATCACGAATATTTGATGAAATGTTTATGTTATATCTGGTGCCAGTTATGGTAGGGATCTGATCTAACCTGTACCTCTTACAAAATGATCTGAACATGGATTTAATCATGATCTGACCAAGTCCATATTCCTTGAAAGATCAACTATAATGGAGGGAAGAGGAAGGGAGGAGTTGTGCTTGCCAACTGTTTTACCGCTTTCGTGCCATTTGTTATGCATATGTTCGTTTTGTTGGTTTTTGCTGTTGGATTGTTCTGGATACTAACAGTTATTACCTTAGTTGGAGTTCACAGCGCTATCATTGTTTTTTAAGGTGTTTCTGTGCACCTTTTTTATCGTTATTGGCATTCAATGTTTAGGATGCAGTTCATTCGAAATCACGATCACAAGAGGATCGTTTATCGCGGCTTTAAAACTTGTTCAAATATATGAGGAGCAATTGTAGGGGAAGGGGAGGGGGTGCAGGGGAGGGCTATGCATCTCTCTCCGGAGGTCGTATATCCCTTTCTTTCATAACTAGCAATTACGGCAAGTTTTTGTTATATTACTAATAAGGATTTCTGCTTATCCTGCTAAGCGCTGAGTGGCAGTTAGACTGATTTCTTTAGATAAAGTTTTTTACAGCGCATTTTATATCAGCATTAATAGGGCCCCATTGAGAAGACCAAATGTTGTTAGGCTCGAATTCGACGCTCAGGTGTATTGTTATGTTTATCAATGATATGGCAAGATGTACTCCAGACGGGCTAATTTAATGGAGGGAGGGAATTCCTATGAAAGTTGGCGCTCATCTATTACACCTGCAGACCAGAAGACGTTGAAGCATGTCTCTATAAAAAGATGTGCGGTGGCGTCCCTGCTTTCTTCACAGAACGTCGCTTCAATGTTTTCAATCTTTAATTTGTGTACGTGGGAAGTAGGCCATAGTATGTTCCATGGTGGGCAGTAGGTTTTGGTAGTATCTTATTCGGAACCTGAAACATGGGGACTTGAAATGACGCGGGGTCCCGACCGTCAAGTTTGGTCCGTTGCGTAGTTCCAGGGTCTGACAATTTTTGTTGTAGTAGCTGTTATAAAGTCGGTAAGGAACAACGCTTTTTTCATTTAATGTCACAAGAGAAGAAAGGTCATGTTTACAGCGTTTGTACTTGTGGAGGACAACTGAGGAGGGCGATTAAGATAGGATGGAGTAGTACGACAGCGTAGCATATCAGTGGTACGAAAACATCCATGAATGCTCATTGTTGGCGTCCGAAGAGAGTTGAAATGGACGACGTCAGACGGCACCACCAATTGTGGGTTGTTACCAGAAATTTTGGGACTTTACTTCCACTTCGTTGTAGTGATGGCCGTAAAATTCAGTCACCGAAATCACATAAAGCGCCCACTTTCGGGGCAATATTAGAGCTTTAAAGTCCCATAACTTTTACTGTTAAAAAGTAGGGAGCGTGAAACGTGGTTCCAGGAAGGAGTCAAAAATTTTCATAGCCGCGCTGAAGCAGTTTCCCAGTGGTAGTTTCGAGGAAATCGAACTAATCTGGGGAGAAATACCTGCAGATTCACATATGGTGACTCCCAATTTATTTCCACAAATGACAACGGCTGAAGAACTTGTTAACCGATTTTTTTATTCCTTTATTTTTTATTTCAGCGTTACAGCAGGGAAGATTATAAAGGAACTATATGGAAGAAAGAAATAGCATCAATAACAATAACGAATAAGGTAGCAAAATTCTGGGGTCGGAGGATCTCAACAGCAACAACAATCACCGGAAACAAGACGAAATTTGGTACATGAGGTTGGCAGTATTGTAGACATTGAGATGGATCGTTGGTAGCTTGGATGGCCGCTCAATGGACCGCTGACGATACTTTATTGCTTTCTGTAAGTGGGTTTTTCTACAGAGGTAGAGGGAAGAGGTTCAAAACAACATTTAAAAACTCTTAGATCTACGGATGGCGGGGGTCCTTCGTTTTTAATTGTTTTTTAAAGCAATCCTTCTCTCCAGTTTTCGTTGTTTTAATAGCGGATTAGCAGAGAGGTGATTTTATTGACAACCAGATAGGTCTTCATTTACAAGCGGCGTACTTTTCGTTCTGTTTCTCAGTAAGTAGATTAGCTTCGGTGATTACATAGCGAAGGTAAGTATATAAAAAAGGTAGCTAAGAAATGCTGCAGAATTCGTAACTCACCTGTACTATTCTTTTCCATGCGCTATTTCTTTTCGAGCCGCTATCTCTTATAAGTGACTCATTTGTTATCTGCTTCCGTATAGTTTATCGTGTCTGATCATTGCAATATTTTTTTAAAGAATTACCTCGACCCTCTTTATAGGCTAATAGATGAATTTGTTAAAACTAAAAAAAATAAAGGAAAGAAAACGACTTTCAAATAGGCAAATCTTGGAATAGGTGAACGTCGAGCTGATTGCGGAAGTAGTAGAACGCACAAAACAGCACAATGAGAGTATACAAATTATTGACTTCAATGGATTTAGCGGCAGACAGCTGCCCACTGAGATCAGCTTGAGTCGTTTCTACTACTTCGTTGTCTTTACCAATCTTCGCAGTGCTCAACTGAAACGATTTAAATGTTAGTGATTAGCAATATGCCTCCGCACCTCTATCTATGCTGGTCGGTCAACGAATCGTCGCTATGCCCGCGTAGATCTGTCAATGTTCGTCGGCCGGTGGTTTGTCGTCGTATCTCCTGCGGATTCGTCTCTGCAAGCCGGCGAGTCAGCGGCAAATTCATTCAGTCAGCATTCATCTGGTTAGCTACTCACTTCATTGTCTGCCTAACAGATATATTTTGATATATTAGACCACCACTGTGTGGAACCGATCTCTAAGTAAACAAAATTTATTGGTTGCATCGTGGGGCACCCGCCCACCTTGGGATCCAGGGGTGGAAGGTAGAAAGGGAATGTGGGGAAGTCAGCCCACAATGGCTTTGACTGAAATAGTTTAATCTCAGTTTGGGACAATGCGGCATCCATCCCATTCCCTCAAGGTTCCACCTTGGGCAATCCCAACCTGTGTTAATCACCGGCTATGAGGGTTATGCGTAAATGCAAATAATGACATAGTTTGTAAGTTCGACCGTGTGTGTTTATTGTACTCACAGTGGAGACGGCAAAATGCGGTTCCTTGACATGCTTTATTAAAGGTTGATAACAACAACAGACAAAAATTAATGAATAGTCGTAGTGGTCGTGCTGTGCAACAACAGATTACATGATGCAGTTTTCACAGCTCCACGAAAGACCTATACGATTTCGAACACTTCTTTAGAGGTTTTCTTATCCTCTTAGCACCATTTTACATGATACGGTTCCACATCGGGTGCGCCATGTCATGCAACCATCGTGGAGACAAGTGACAGCAGAGATTCCTGCAATTAGATCAACAGGTCAGACTCGGTGGGTCCAATATGAGAGGTAAATCGAACAATACTGGTAGACCAAAAAATGGTAGATTAAATATTTTGTGGTAGGCTAGGCTGAGCTACATCAAATGTTTAGTGGTAGGCTAAACCATGGTAAATCAAATATTTAGGGGTGGACCAACCATGATAGATCAAATGTTTTGTGGCAGGTTGGCCATGGGGGGAGCATGGTGGATTAGATATTAGCGGTAAGTCAGACCGCGGCACGTGGGACCTAGTACTACCACCTGGTCTACCGCCAAATTCTTGATCTACCATGGTTTGATTTACAGCCAAATTTTGGGTCTGCCATTGTTTGTTCTGCCACCCAGATGGGAAATTTGGCGGTAGATCGAACCATGGTGGATCGAACTATGGTAGGTCAAAAATTTGGCGGTAGATCAGAAACTTGGAGGTAGATCGAACCGTGGTAGATCAAAAATTTGGCGGTGGATCAAGAAAGTTTGATCTACCGCCAAATTTTTGATCTACCGTAGTTTGATCTACCGCCAAATTTTTGATCTACCATGGCTTGATCTACCGCCGAATTTTTGATCCAGGCGGTAGAACAAACAGTGGTTGACCAAAAACCAGTGGCAGATCAAATATCAGTGGTTTGACCCACGGTAGACCTACCGCTATTTGGTAGTCCAAATGGTAGTAGTAGGTTCCAGCTGCCGCAGTCTGGCCTACCGCTAATATTTAGTCCACCGTGCTGCGACCTACTACTGTCATCTGATCTACCACGGTCTAACCTACCGCTAACCTGCCGTTCAAAAACGTAGATTGTAACGGAAAGAATCCACACACAAGGGAGGCTGCTGCTCCAATTGAACCCTCCGCCTTGATCCGCGTGCGGCTGGGGCTATCTCGCTTTTGCGTACTATTTCACCGCCTAATCCAATTTCCGATATGCACAAATAGGTCTGGCATCTTATGGAGCATTCAAAAGCAAATACCCCGGGGCGCGGAGTGGCACATTGGACGCGTCTCGGGAAAAGTTTCTGAGCAGAAGCAGAAATATCTTTCAATGCCCTAAAAACTCTTGATCGCAACAAGATAAAAACCACACTAAACATGTCGACATGTCAACAAACCGTCATGAAATTTCTCGCCAACAAAACTTGCCTGCCAACCGGGCTATGTTATCTGATGGAGAAAAATCCCCTCGAAACTCGAAGTTTGAGGACAGTCAAAGTGTCTACAAGCCTCCTTGACTATGGTAAAAAATTTTTCAAAAGTTTCCAAGTCCGCACTCCCAGATTTTGCCTACCAACGAGCTTAGTCTAGGCGCCATGTCATCTAATGAAGAAAAATTTGTCAAAAACTCGAGACCTGAAGAAAGTTAGAGTGTGAAATTCCTCACAATCTTGTGTCTATAGTGTATGTAGACTAACATCATACACACAAATGACCCTACTTCAGTATTATCTGAATATAGCACATTTTACACCGCTTTTGATCTATGGATCTACCCACGCGTGTACAACAAGTTTATCTAACTACGCGTTCAGTAGCTTGTTCGCTATTCTACTTTCTAAAAAATACTACTTAAACAATATTCAAATCCAACACACTTTTGCATTATTTTTTCTACTGGACACACTCTTTACTCAAGCAAATACTACTTTAAAAAATTCAAGACGGAGTCTACCTATACATTTGTTTTCTATAATACTGTGATGTTCAATAAAGCCTATCCATACATTTGTTTCACCTTCGTGAAACTTTTAAGCATGTTATAAAAAATCTGCTTGCACGTTTGCTTTTCCCTCTATAAAACCATAAATTTTAACTGAAGTCTGTTCATACATTTGCTATTTTATTTGCAAGACCTTAAAAAATAAAAATCAAAAAAGCATGACTCAATGAATGGAAATCCTAGGTGCAATAATGGCTAAAGGAAAACCCATTTTGCATTTAGCCTGTCTGACGTATTTCTCCATAAGATTTATGAATTGTGTTACCCCTGCAATCACCCTTTTTGGATGATACGAGAAGTTCTGCCACGACGAGAACCTCTCTAAGGTAAGGCTGATTACAAACCAAACCTTATAGATAAAGCTGATTACAAACTAACTGTTTTATCAGGTTGGCACTTTGTGGGTGAGTTGATGAAGAGTTTTGAAGGTCCGCTCGCCAGCTTGCATCTCACTTCCTCCGTTAGGCTTGCCGCCACACTCGTATAACTTATTTTTTGGAATATTTACCGCTATAAATAGGCAATTATGTCTAATGGGTGCTATCGTTTCATTGTCAGTGGAGGCTACGAATTACTAATTCCTTAAAATCCATGATCCATACAGTCTAACTTATTAGGCTATTATGGAATAGGCATGAATCGATGACACTCATATGGTGCACCCATTGTGCGTGGCGAGCGGTTTCGGCTGTTACCCCTAAACCTCAACTTTAAAGCTGCGATAAGAGTCATATGAAAGGTAGATTGTTTTAGGCCACCTCCTTATCCAGACCGTGCATCCAACTTTTAGAGTCTCTTTACAAATATTGGAACACGACACTTAAAATACTAGGAAAAGCCATAGCGCCGCTGTTAAGCATAAAAGAAATTCCTGAGGAAAAATGTTTAAGGGGTCGGAAACGCCTGTGGGCTGACCAGGTGGACATTTCGATGTGCAATTTGCTATTGTTTTTTGAATAAATCATCAGGCTTTACTCAATTGAGAATGATCGCGGTAAAAACCGTTTTAGTAGATCGACAAAATGAGTAAGATACATTCCTCTCGCAGGCGCACAACCTACAAGGACTAAGGAGGTTCTCTCTCACAGGCGCACCTGTGAAAGAGTTAGATCGCTCGTGCTCACAGTGTCCCCGCATGCATCCTACTTCAACAGGATGAATACCCTTAACTTACGTAGTTCTAGTGTGACATTGCAGGATTTGTCGGGTGCAATATCTCCTGTTTCCATCGGTGTGAATCGCGCCTGCAGCTTACATGAATGTTTTTAAATTTATGGCAAATTCATGGATAAAGGGTGCTTCGACATGGTTGTTGGACCTCTATGGGGACCCTGCGCGCAGCACGGTATACCCCCTCTACTCGTACATAATACGCGAGCGGTGAATGCATCGCACCTATATCACCAACTGTATTTCGGACCAGAAGGATCTCAGGTGGTTCGAGACTGAGGCACATAGGAGGCCCAAAACATAAAGACTCTGTCGTACACATACTAGGGGCACAATTGCAGAAAACGAAGGCACACTGGGCGCGAACCGCGAACGGAGCTGAATGCGCACCCCACATTACGTACGCACCACTAGTATACTCTGCACTATGTGTAAACGAATGCTAATGTTCATCACAAAAACTTGAATACCTCTAACAGAAACATGTAATTTTTCCCACCATTCAACTCAGAATGTCACAGAATAACCCTGTGGAAAATTTCAGCTCAATAAAGGAAAGGGACGGTCCATCGTTCTCTGTAATCGTGCTGCGGCGCAACACGGAAATTCGAAAACTTGTGATGGAAGCACGGAATTTTGTCACTATGCAAATCAAAATATCAAAATATGTCTCACGCATAATTTCAGCTCTATAGAAGTAGGGCAACAGCTGAACGAGGGAAAATATTACATGCTTTCACAACAAGTTTTCGAGATTCTGTGGTGGGCGTCGGTATTCGTTTGCGCAGCGCAGAGTACGGTAGTGGTGCGTACGCTACGTGGGGTACGAGGTCAGCGCCGTTCGCAATTCGCAGCGAGTGCGCCATCTTTCTCTGCAGCTGTGCCACATAGATCCTAATAAGCGTGTAAAAAGAAGACATTATTAACAAACTCGTAATGTTTATCATCTCTGAGGATGCTTTCCTAAATGAATTGATTTCTTAAATCGATAGAAATAGGCTGGTCTAGCTAGCCTACAACATCCTCCCAAATCCGAACGCGTCAGCCACACTGTCACATAATTCGCCCCTCACAAAATTAGAGGAAATACAGGTATAACAAGTACCAGTGCTCTCCGTGACAAATACTATCTTCCTTGCCTTACACTTATGGTATATGAATTAGGTTTTTGTTTTTTTTTTCGCTCCGAAATGATTCGTTGAGTAATATTTTCATAAACATGAAACAGAATGACTTCCGCTCCATAACTCTTAGTGAAAAAGATGTGTAGCGATTCTTTTGACCATACCTTTTCCTTCGTTACAAGACGCTCAGAACACTTCCTTTCCTCATTAGTAGCCAGCAAGAAGATAGTTCCGCAACCTGGGATTCGGGTGTCATACTTCTGGGGCGTCCGCCGAAAGCTTCAACAAAACTAACGATGAGTTCTCTACAATTCCACAACATTGAAGCAAAATCCACGTTTATATCTAATGACATACAAAATGCAAACATATGTATTATGAGAAATGAACAATCTACTGAAATACAAATATGCTCTGATGAACTTTTGGAAGTTTTTGCAAAAACGGATTATTTCACGTCTATACTGCGTCTCTCCGTCCCATACTCTCAACCGATGGATCAAAAATTACAACAATATGAGATGACCGATACAAACAGAATTTTCTGATGTGACAACCTTAAACAAGGTGGGAATTACGTGACGTCATACAAAGCGAGTTCTTGCAGCATATTATGATCCCCCAATTATTTGCCACCATTTAAATGCAACATAAAATTTGCTAACCGCATTTGTTATAATACAAATGGTCACGTGTGACCTAAGAACGAATTACCGCCTTCAAACGAAGCCATTCCAACAACCTCTAAAGGGACTGTATCCTACGACATGCACTATTTTGGCAATGACTTGCTACGTTTTAATTGATAACTTTTATAGTACCTTTCAATTCCGCTCCAAGAATCGATTACCTGGTATGCCGGAAATTTTGATGCTCGATGATTGCGTTGTTTTCTCATCAGTTATAAACCACAGGTAAAACCAAGTATCGAGGCTAGTCGACATGCCTCCAGGAAATCAAAATCCATAGTTAAGTAAGATTATTTGAGAATAAAAAGTAGTTTATTTGAATATATCCGAAAAGAATAGATAATGTATAAATTTATGTATAAACAATCTAATGAAAAACACAGCCGCATAAAATTTTTTGATGATAAACAAAAAATAAATAAATTAATACACACTAGTGTTAAATTGGCCTGAACACATCAAATATCAGCATCGACAGAAACGAACACCACAATCGCATTTCAACCTCACTCATCGCTCAGAAAATACTACGGCACAAAGGAAAATAAGTGGCTTATTTCGTTGTTTCCCTAGCACTCTTCAGCTTGAAGAGACTTCTTGGCATAGTCTCCCTCCTCCTGCCCCCTCCCCACATTCGGCTGTCTGAAAAAATTGCTCAAATGACCGGGTGATTTAAGGATGTTTTTTGAATTATGCAGAACTTCTTGTTTATCAGACAAAGGGGTGGGAGATCAATTCGGAAGAACGAGAAAGTGGAAATCAAAATCATAAAGTAGAAACATAGCAAACGAATGATCGCTCTTCTCTTCTTTTCAAATATTTTCAATAGTAATGAAAAGTCCCCCATATTGTCCACTTCCCACAACAATGAAATCTGCTATCGGTTAGCTACCGCAAAATTCTTATATCAATACCAAGAATCCAGAGGGTGACTAAAAACGCTTCCTCTTGCATCTAAAAGTAGTTAAGATAGCGCCTCCCACCCCTTCGTCCCTTCATTTTTCCCACCTCTGGCGTTCCAGTTGAATAAATTTTATGCAATCAAACCACAGTGTACGTACGCTTTTCGGTCAAAAAATCCCCTGATTAAAACTGACCAAGAATATGACTCCTATATATGATGGTCGATATAACGCCTAAGGTCAAAGAACAAAAAACTGAGGAGAACATCAAAAAGAAGGAAAAGAAATATACACACCGGTAATCATTGTACGAATAAAATCACAACTCCTCTAAGTCTCTACACTAATTATCCATTGACTTTGTAAATTTTAAATAAGTTTTTTTTTGAGTAGATAAATGAAAGCCATTCTACAGTCAATACAGGAGTGAAATCCTGAATCCTGGCTAATTCCTCTACAACTATTCGTTTCGATCCGATTTAATTCACCAATGAAGTAAAGTAAAAGCGCTTAGTAAAGAATGAAATCACCTCTAGTATATTGAATCATAGAGAAAGATATGAAGAGAAAAAAAAATTCTATGCAATAAAAATATCTAAAGCGCTGAAAGTTAAACCGTATAATTAATTACCAGACGACATATATCCAAATAAAAATTGCATTATAATACTCAAAAAAATAAAAATAAAAATAAAAATAAATTTAACGAATAGGCGGTTCATTTTTTGAAACAATGCTAAACAATTTAAGCAGCTCACCGGTAATATATTCAAAATGTCCCTTAATTTTATAGTATTTCAAAGTAACACATCTTAAAAAAATATATCCCCACAGCCGACTTCATCAATGGTTAAAGTGAAGTGACGTTAATAAACACAAATCCCTATGAGTTTTCAACTGTCCCTTTTCTAAAGGAATGAATTTTAATAAAATTACCCCCTCAATTCTCCCAACTTATCTAAATCCACTCTTCTAACACCTCTTCATTTTCTTCATAGTTAAATAAACAAATTTTAAAAAATCTAAATCAACAGTAACTAGCTGATCCAAACCAAGAAATGCGCCGTAATTTACATTTAAAAAAGCGGACAACGAAGACTGCATATGCAAATTAGACGCCTCCATATTTCAACGAAACAAATCTACTATCACCATATATCTTATCTTTATAATATAAACAAGAATCACTACTCCGCTTTGTTACTGTTTTATCCAACAATTAAAAGAATAACAACAGCCACTATATTATGAGCAACGATTACTCTACTATAAACATCAGTTACTTTGTTAATTAAATTCAGCAGTGCAAGAAAGCCACTCCAATAATGGAAATCCCATATTGCATCCACAAATTCTACAATAAAAAAATAAAGGTGTCAACTTGCATATGCAATTTTCGCTTTTTATCCTTTGCAAAGTTCTCTTCGTTTCATAGAAAAGACGACTAACTATCAGCTCTAATGGATATAATGTCTCTTTAAAAATTATACCACTTTTTCTTCTCGTATTTTTCCACAAGTTTTCCGGTTCGTTGTGAGAGTGTCATCGCGTTATCTTTCAGACGTTCTGTTGCATCAACTGTCGCACTCAATTTTTCGCTGCGCTCATGAAGGGCCTGAAAATAAAACATCTTTATTGTAAATGAATTCCACATGCCATTGCCGTCTTCGTTATAAATAATACATCGCACCTTCCACGATAATTTTACATAAAACAACCTTGCCACAAATAAGAATATTCATCTACCTCAATGGAGTTTTCATACGCAGAAATACCAACTCCTTTATCACTTCAACATATTCTTATTGAAGCACAAAACTTTACCAAATATGCTGGTGAAATCACTTCCAATGTTTCTACGAAATGCTATAAACTTATAAGATTCACAGAGCTATCCTTAAGTTCATTACGTCAGAAAAATTTCAATAACCTCCACCGAATGCGCATTCAAAACGTTTACGTAAAGAGGAGTGGCACCAACAGACTACTGCAGCGCTAGAAAACAGACCTCCAGTGATGGTACTGCATCTAATTCAAACATCTCTAAATTAAACATAAATTGTGGCAAACATTTTTTCAATCCTCTTACTCACCCCTCCCCTTCCCTTATCAAAACTAAAAAAAACCCAAAGTCTATGACGATAACTCATCTCTGTACTTAAATAAATCGAATAGACATCACATATGCACATCGGTATAAATAACCACTATAATCTTATCTGAAATATCAAATGAAACAAACAAATAAACAAAAAAATAGTCGGATAAAAATAGTACATTTGAACTTTAAAAGAAAAGAAAATAAACTGATGTGTCCCAATTATTCCAATATATGTGGATGTGCAATTTGAATAAAAATAAATCGATATATGGGCGAAAAGAAACAAATAACTATAAGTGATAATAAAATGAATAAAAGTAATGCTTGACAATAAACGGTCAATCAATAGAAAGAAAAAGATTGTGTGCTCATGCTTTTGTTTAGATGGTCAAGCTTACTTGTGCATTCATTGTTACACAATTCCGATGTCCACTTCTCCATAACACTCTTCGCTATAATTCATGCGAAACGATTTAATACAGAAAAATACCACAACGATATAATCTTTCTTCCTAGAATTTTTTTTAGAATCCTAGAGTCTTCCTGAATAAAACAGAAGGATAAAATCTGTCGACTGTAGTTTCCACAAAAACTGTCCAAAGATAATGCATTTTTATACACTCGTAGGCCGTCATTATGTTGCATTCGGTGCAGTGAGCAGGCAGAGTTGAAATGGAATATATCTGCTTTCAGATTTCATACGTAACGCGATAAGGTTCTTACTGATGATTAATACGGCACACATATTAGCTGTTTTCATTCCTCATAGCAAGAATGTCACTGGCAGGAAACCATCTCCTCGATCCTATAACCAAAACCACCTCCCAGATACTATTACCCCTCATTCGAAACAGCTGAAGATGTTGAAGCGAAGATAAATCCACCTCTCTCGAGGCAAAAACTTTCCAAGAATCAGAGGCAAAACTATTCATGATAACACGACATTCGACACTACTATGCTTAAATTCCAAGAAACTAACCTGAAGAGCGAGATTTGCAGCTTGCCCAGCAGAAACGCCACGTGATGTGGCTTGCTCGAGGCTTGCCGATGGGCCAGGAATCGTCTTTGCAATGGAACGCATTCCGCCTCCCGACGTTGCATTCGAATTTTTGTCCATAACTGAAATCTCAAAGTGTGATCCTTGAGAAAAGCCAAAACCATTATGAAGTAAGAACTTATCAACAACGAATCCGGTACTTACGCCAGGCGAATATCATATGCAGGCACTCAGGCGGATCATATCCATATGTCCGTATACAGTATCCACATATGCGAGGAACGGATCACGGCCATCATTCTCACAGAAGTAATATTACCAGCTTCTAGTTGCTGCGCAATTTTATTACCACGAGTGTTTCCTCTCCTCTCTTACCTTTCTCGTATTTGACGACCATTGGGTACATGTAGTGCACATCACTAACGACAAAATCTATCATGAACAGATCATACTACAATGTAGTAAAAAGCGTCTAAAATTCCATGCAATAGTTTAAAGAAATACACATCTGCCTTTGGCAGAATAAAAATATACCAGAAAATGACGAAAAATTTTTCGAAGGCACATTTCATAGGCAATTCCATCCAACTATAGGAGATTTTCAGATAGGTGATACAATGTTTTGATTTCCGGATTACCTAGGTCACATAACAAAGAAATGAAACTTCGGAAATTTCCGGAAACGCAAATTTTTTTTTCACTTAATATTTCATAAAACTCATCACTTTCGGGCAGCTCAATCAAAACCATTCCTAGCTATTGTTCCAATACGGGCATTTAAAACTGACCACTAATAGACGGCCAACTAGTGTGAAAAACATTGTTCAAACAATAGTAAGCCACAAATCTCCTATCAAAATTTGAGCCGAAAAAAAAACAATAAACAGGAGCACACCAATGCGCAGCTCAAATAAGAAAAAATTTTGGTTTTTTTTGAATTTTTAAATTTTAAAATTTTTTAAATTTTTTAAACATTTTCCTAAATTCTAAAATGTAAAACTAACATATAGAGTCCAAATCGATACTCTCCTTCTGGCTAAACAAAGTTGAGACACCCTTTAAGAAAGAACTCTTCGGTGGCTCGGGCATATCGACTGGCACGAATAAATCGCCCATACATTCACGCACTTGCCCGGCCAACTCGGAGCACACCGTAAACTTTTGCACCTGAAATAATTAATGACTTTAAATGTCTTCGATAACATCAGCACGAAATTTCGACACAACAACAATAAAAGAATAAATCTCTTTTACATAAAACAGCTTTCACTGAATCAACCGAAAAATGAAGCCGTATAATGGATTACCTATTCTGGATGGACATAACGTTACTGCAGTGCAAAGCGTTTTCTCCGCCTCACCCATCTCAGCCTCCCTCCCCGCCCCACATAACCTCCTAACACTCACAAAGAAGTTTGTAGCCTCTTATTTATTTCAAAATCACTGTCACTGCCAGTTAGCAACTGTGCACAATGGGTCTATTCCCCTATCTATACTTTTCAAAATTACAGCACAAGATAATCCATAAAAAGGTGTTTAGTAGACAGTGAATTACCTCGGAAGGTGTGGCTGCATAGACACCAAGACCGTGCTCAGAAAACGATGTTTTTTGGCACATACTGAAACACGACCACAACTGAGAGAACATTTCGTAACAAATGATAATTAAATAAATAAAGAAGAGCATATTGAAATTTAAATATGATAGAAAAAATTCATTTTCAAAGTGAGTTTTAGAATCGAAAATATATCGGAGAAAAATTGGCTAACAGCCAAAATTTCGAATATCGAATTGACATCCTCAATAAGGAAGTTCGACAAAAACAAACTTCGATAACAAGTATACCATACCATGACTAAACAAACCTTAGTGAAAAAGTAACTCTAACATTAATATTTAAAAACAGAAAAATTAAATATCAATTCCACCTTCTTCCTTTCCCCTTTTCATATACTGTCGTGTCCATCATATCAGTAGCCAAGGTGGTAGTAAAATCAAGAGAAAAATTAAAAAAATATTCAACTCCAAAATACTGTGTTCGAAATTTACACTATTTTGGATCGAATCTTCCATCCTTTCTTATAAATGACCGTATTAGCAAGCTATGGATGCGACGTATATTTATATCAAAAATGCTCACTGATCGAATTGGAGCCTATTTCTGAGCAGTGAACTCCGTCAAGACTTAGAAAATTGTTCAACGAATTGGAAACATCCATAATACAAAAAAAAAAAGAAAAAATTACAAATCAAATTTTCCGCACATAGTAAGTAATTTTAGTAAGAAAAAACTGAATATTCGTAAACTGTTAACGTCAAGTTTTGAATAGGAAACTCTAAATTATGCAAAAAAAAAACAAAAAAAAAACAAAGAGAAATGAAATATTAGATACAACCAAAAACATCAATATTTCATATAATCCTCGACCCAAAAAGGAATATAAATAAACTAAAACTGCACTGTAATAATCTTTTTTTCCAGCAACTTTTCCATTTCCCGGTAAAAACTTGTATAACTCATCGGAATTTTTGTTCGACTTGATTTTCTGAGAACTTCCCTATTTTGAAGTTTACAACTTCATTTGAGAACTAAAAGGCATTATTTTCTCAGGACAATAAAGGGACTAAAATTGAAACTTTATGAGAAATGAGAAAAATCTAACGGATCATCGAGATCGACAGATTGCCGGAAAAGTGGTGAACATATAAGTGGCCTCAGTGTTGGCAGACTCAAGACGACAATTTGACCAGCACCATTCAATAACATCAACACCGGATGCCCACGCACGTGAGTGGCACGCGCCTAAAACCACGTCTGTATCTCTAATTTGAATCATAAAATTAACATCTCAATCAAAAACATAATTTGGCCTGGTCAGATTCCTTCTGGAACTCCTTCTGCGCGGTGATGACACTCATAACGCTTGCATATGGGAGATCCTTGAGCAGGAAACTAGGTGGCCGTAATTCTTGGTTTGAACAAATAGAAATGAGAGATGAAGAAATTCTAGCATTCTAGCAACAAAGAAATATTTTTACCAACAGTAGCCAAATTTCACTATTCTCTAACTAAATAAGAAATTTTCCAGAAATCCTATCAAAATAGAAAAATTTCCAAAACAGGTGGAGAGGTGTATAAAGAGAGGTGGAAAACGACTAAATAAAATCGCCAATGCGTATAGATGTGAACCAAAATTCGTCAACAATATGACGGGATAACATGAGGAAGCAGAAAAAGGAACAACCCGTCAAACAACAAAAGTCAAGCTACAAAAATCCATCGTCTAATACGCAAATTACAAAATGATTTCGCATTCGAGCTGACCAATGGACTGAGTCATTTCTTGACGAAGAAAGAAACCACGCATGAGGCTCTGAGAAAACGAAACACTACAGGGATTGACTAGAGTAACTTGTAAATGATATACATTTCCCGACACAATTACACATCCACTTCCAACACAATCAGGCCATACTTGCAACACAATCAGAGTATACTGCCGACATAATCAGACTACGTCGGTCATGACCACACCACTTCCAACATAATCAGACGATACCTCCAACATAACCAGACCACATACAACAAGACCGGATCACTTCCAACATAATCAGACCACGCTTTTTATATACTTAAATTAAGTTTCTAGCATAATCAGACCATACTTCCAACATAATTAGATTACCCTTCCAACATAATTAGACTACAGTTCCAGCACAATCAGCTACACATCTCCCGACAAAAGGTTTTAATAGCACAAGTGATCGATGCACACAAACTTTCACAGAATAAAACAAAAACATTTCGCTGAGAATCAGCAAACTTCATAAGAGTCAATCCAAAGGAATTCATTAAGAAATAAAGAAGAAAAAGTATAAAACCTAATTATTGCTGAAAACAATTTAAATATCCTAATAATAATAATGCATAAAAACGAACCATGACGAATGGTATATCAGGACGATGCGAGAAAAGTTGACTGAAGTTTGGAAGTGAGATTAACTTCACTTCCTCTTCTGATACCATAATTACGATCTGCAATAATTCCATCATTGATTGAACTTTTTAGGTTCTACACTACATAAACATAGATCAGGTTTTAAGGCTTGAGCAAATCAGGTTTTAGGGCTTGAGCATTACTAGTCACTTGATTTGCAAAGAACAAGCATAATTATTCAACCTATTTAATCAAACAAAATAAACCACTTCATATTTAACCTTAAAAGCTTCACCATTCACAAGCAGTAAGGTCAAGAAGATGAGCTGCTTAAGAGCTCTCAATCCTCTATGGATGATCAAGAAAATCTACGAAAAAATGAAAATCATACATAACGCATTGATTGGCTGGGAATGGAAAAAACCAGTAGTTGATATGATGGATCGTGACCGCGTTTGCGTAGAACTGAGTTAGCGCTCGTTAGAAGGCCTCCACAGAAATAACAAAAAAATTTACTTACTGTACCGGTTGCCAAAGATATTAAGCATATCGCCTCTCGTATGAATTAAAATTTAGTCGCTTCAACACCTATCCAGTGAATTCTAGTTGAAATATGCAAACGACTGCTCTGCAGACACGCAGAGACAACTGGCAACAGGAAAATACTTCTAAGACGTAGACGGTTTCAATAAACTCATGTAGACATTTTACTCATTTTCGAAGCTGATATATAAATGTGAAGTATAATATAACTGTTCCATCTAGAATGTCTATATCCATCAAACATCTTAAGCCTAGCTTCAGTGATTCTAATGCAAAAGGCTCCCAACTAATGCGCAGAAAAACAGACATACAAATACAGATATGACATCATCATAATGAGCTTCTATGAAGCAAATTTGAAGGAACCTATAAAAGGATTGGATCATGGAAGAACTATATCTTCGATGAAAATAAAATCAGTAAGATAAACAACGGGGAGTTCGATATAGAAACTGCATAGGTGCATGAGGGTACTAATTCGTAAATGTAATAGCAAATAAAAAAAGGATACAATAAAGCTATTTGCAATAAGGAAAACCCTTTAATAATGAGTTCAGAAAAAAACTTCCATTATGAGAGGAAAATGGGAATGAAGCCAATTTTCGAAAAAACTCGTTTTTTTTTTTTTCAGTGAAAGAGGCTTAATCATGCACCGTTAATGTCGTCGAATCGACAATGAAAATCGATTGGTAGAAAGAAACAAACAATTCAAATCAATCAAGAAATTCCCCTCTTAATAAACCTACTGCGAACACAACTGAAAAGTTTGCATAGGTGCGTGTGATGGGTACATATCACCTCACTTCTATGCACATCTCATACTTTAACGCAATATCTAGTAGCAACAACATAGGTACGTATTTGCCTTTCCCTCTTTTCTCTTCTTTTCTCTCAACCCTCCCACTTTTCCACGAACG
Source organism: Baylisascaris schroederi (assembly GCA_006503575.1). Taxonomy (NCBI): domain Eukaryota; kingdom Metazoa; phylum Nematoda; class Chromadorea; order Rhabditida; family Ascarididae; genus Baylisascaris; species Baylisascaris schroederi. Next base: position 1,343,119 of record QEWY01000432.1, on the reverse strand, counting down.
CAAACCTATACGACCGTTGAGGGTTTGTTTCACTGATAGCACAAACAGGTGTGCAATACTTTATTACCTAATACTGCGTACATGTTAACGGTTAGTAATCAATAGCTTTTTTCGCAAAGAATTCTTCTATTGCATTATTCAATAAAAACCGCCAGCACTGATGGTATCTCTTATACCCTCTGTAGATTATTATAGCACTGACCAGAACTTTCTCCGCTATAAAAGTAATACAAAAAAGACTTAAACAATTCAAGTGTATCGATCAATGATCGAAATTGACATGCTAAAAAAGTGAAACATATAAGCACAAAAACATTTGCACTCTAAAATTCAACTATGCAAGGCACAACTTTTGTCATCAATGGAATTATTCAGTCCGTTAATATTAGAGTACTCACATCTTACAACGAAAATAGCAAAGATCATATTACAACAACTTAGTCTTTTACAACAATTTAGGCTCAATAATAATTCCAGTGTAACATACTAGTCTAATTGCTGCAAATAGCGTTTAAACAGCTAAATAATAGATCGATCACCTATACTTTTAATCAACCATATCTCAACAAAATTTTTGCATCACGACCAGTATGCAAATAAATACGCGCATAGGTCGCCCCATGACCACACTTTCTACAATGCCACTACATATATAGCGAAGAAATATACATCAGATAACGCTGCAAAAATTTTTTTCATCACTGATTGGAAAACAAATAAATCTATATAAGGTTTTATACTTTCTATTTAAAGTATAGAAGTAGAGGTAACGGGCATATTCACCCATCTTTTGCTATTAACAAAAAAAAATGAGCTGATGCTCTCCGGATAAAAGTAACAAGTCAGGAAAATATTGGCGTTTCTCATATGTGCATTCAGTAGACTCGATTGCAGTGAAAATGTGTTTGCAGATTAATGCTGCAAAGTACAGTCACAATCAACACACAATCTACCCCTCTATTTTACTTGCCACGTCATCACGTGTTTGAAAGGACGTTGTGAGAGCAGACCAGGAACGACGACGACACCACTATAAAGGACACAAAATACATAGCAACGCTCATTGTATACAGCCGACAACGATGGGCGTTCGCGTTCACTTCAAGTGGTTTGACGGCCATGTTGTTCGCCGATTCTCTCTGCAATTCGACGATAGCGATGATGACTTCGATTCGATGATTGCCCGTCTCACCAAAAATGGTTTCTCTTCCGATGACCAAACTCTTTATTGGGTGGATTCAGAAGGCGACAGAGTTCTCCTTGACGACTACGATTCTCTTATGGAGGCACTGAAGCTAGGGAAGGAGGCAATCATTCTTGAAAGCCACGAGAAAGCCGACCATTTCGACATGAAGAAAGGCAAGAAGAGAAAAGATAAGGATGAGAAGAAAGATAAAAAAGAGAAGAAAGGAAAATCGAATAAATCAAGGTCGCTAAGCTCATCGTCCCGTTCAAGTAGCAGTTCCAGTTCGAGCAGCAGCAGCAGCAGCTCAAGTTCTTCTACTTCGAATTCATCTTCTCGAAGCTATAAGAAGGCAAAGAAACACGCGAAAAAAATGAAGGCGTTCCACCATGGCACTCATCCATGGAGTAAGAAGAACTGCTGTATGCCCTGTGCTCCTCTCATGAGCAAAAAGAAACATCCGGTATGCCCCATGATATGTTGCCCATGTTGCCCGCCACCACTACCACTGCCGAAAGATTCACACCATCACCAGCCTCCAGGTCATCCTCACGGGCATCCTCCACCTCCCCCTCATCCACATGAGGGATATCACGCAATGGCACCAAGCTTCGACGAGCATGCTGCAGCACATGAAGCAATCGAACATAAACTTGACCGTATACTCCACCTACTGGATGAATGCATGAAAAAGTGTTGTAACACTTGCTGAGGTCTCATTCTGGAGTTCAGAATCGACGACTAACTTCCGATCGCAAGTTATTCACCCACATACTTTAATCACTGCGTATTTTGTTTCACATCTTCCTTTGATTATCCAATCGTATAACATATTTGGCTCCTAATCTAATCTCTATTTAGCTATGTTTATGAACTAATAGAGTAAAGAAATTACCAAGCAAAAGTGGCATTCACTGGTAACTTTTTGGCAAACATAAGAGGGGAAATTTTGTGACCATGTTTTCGCGATTGGTAGGCATTCGCGATTCATAAGCCTCTTCCCAAATTTTTGGAAAACATGTTCCCTCTCCCAAAATTTAAGAAAAATCTCCTTACCCCTCCATTTCTTTTACAAACTATCTCTTTGACTAAAAATTTCTCATTCTGGAGTTCAGAATCGACGACTAACTTCCGATCGCAAGTTATTCACCCACATACTTTAATCACTGCGTATTTTGTTTCACATCTTCCTTTGATTATCCAATCGTATAACATATTTGGCTCCTAATCTAATCTCTATTTAGCTATGTTTATGAACTAATAGAGTAAAGAAATTACCAAGCAAAAGTGGCATTCACTGGTAACTTTTTGGCAAACATAAGAGGGGAAATTTTGTGACCATGTTTTCGCGATTGGTAGGCATTCGCGATTCATAAGCCTCTTCCCAAATTTTTGGAAAACATGTTCCCTCTCCCAAAATTTAAGAAAAATCTCCTTACCCCTCCATTTCTTTTACAAACTATCTCTTTGACTAAAAATCTTTACATAGCTTGTATACATAAAGATTATGTAAACGTGTGATGCAGTTCATAAATTTGCGCACACTAATCGCGTTCTCGCATCCTCCCTCCCCAATTACTTATTCATTCCCTCCCTTCCTTTCCTTCCTCTCCCTCCATTTCTCTCTACCAAACACACAATTTCAGCCAACCATCCTTTCAAAAAATTTCTTCCGCAATTTCTCCGTTAAAAACTTCATTCGTCTGAATGCTTTTAAGGAAAGAATTCTAACATCCACCCCTGGCCTATAAAAAAAGAGTTAAGAAATGTATCCACAGTTAATATCAGTAGTGAAAATAAGGATAAAAATCTCCTTTAAAAAAATCCAACTGCACTAGATTTCTGACCTTTCCCCTATTCTTACTGATTATGCGGTATGGTGATGATTATGAAATCAATGAGATTTCCTATTGTCATATATAAAAACTTTAGCGCTTTGTTCGTAGGTATCACTTTACTATGCTTACCACTTAATACTCCAATTGTGATCGCTCCGTCCATCTCTAACTTATATTTCCCTAAATGTTTGAAGTAATAACTAATGCTGTAGCAATAAAATTTCAACACAACTGAATGCCTCTCAAATGCAATAAAAAGTTTCACACATCATATCGATTAAAGCTTGCAAAGTTTTCTTTCCGGGAGGTGTAGTAAATCACCTCAAAGATATAAAAATAATTTAGCAACTATATGCAATTTTATTAAGAAAATCTCAAAGATATAACCTTAATGCCACTGCATTTCCCCTCCTCCTTTGCCTCACAAGTCAAGCCACTTTACAACCAAAATTACATATAATTTTTTCAATAACTCCCACAACTTTAGCGATAAAACCGCCAAATTTATGGCAGGAAATCCGAAAAATATGATGTCATTAGAGCAATCAATAACCTTTGCTATCACTCTACTCTGCAAACTTCAAATAAGATTATCAATTTTATATTACATTATAATAAAAACATTGACAGAATTGAGACTATTTTATCGAAGACAAAACTAAAAATCAAGCATATTCGGTCAACTGAAAAATAAAAACAGTCAAAATAAACAAACCATAAGAACCTACAAAACGATAGCTACAAATCATTTATATTCTATGGCACACTACTAGTAAATTCGCAAAACTCTACTCCATCTTTAGAACTCTACCTTTAGAAATATACTCAAGTGCTTAAAAATGTTATCACTTCAACTATCAAACACTATAACAATATAAAATATTAGTGCGTTAAAATGTTTACTTAACGAACGTCAGCTATTACCCGTGTATATCCTTCCTGCTTATCAACTATCAATTCCACATATGAAGGCACCCCATCCATTAAGACGCATCTAGCAATCATAAAATGCATGCAAAAGAACCCTTCATAATAGAATACCTCAACATGCGTACATTCCTCACTACCTATATATTCGACTTGAACCTGATCAACTTATGTACAATTCCTACGACCTTAGTTAAAATTAGTTAAAACAATGCTTCATTCTTATTCATTACTCTTTCGGCGACTCATTTTCGGCTAATAGTTTATTTTTTAAAAAAGCAGCGGGAGAACACAAATGGACATTAAAAATCCGGCAAACTACATCCTAATACAAATTATATTAAATGAATCAAGTATCCTTAATTAGCAAGTAATATGTAGCCAACAAATGTGTAGAAATTCAAAAATTTAGCACTGTTTCAAATAATTACTATTCGGTAAACATTCAAATTTTGAAACGCATCTCAACTGAGTTTTTTCGTCATTGCGAAATTTCTAGGAAAAAAAAGAAAAATTACTGTCAGGGGGATTTTCTTCCTATCGACTTTTTATCAGCTCAAAATAGTTAATAAAATACAGCGAAAGACAAATAGGCAGAGCAATCAGGTGCTATATTACTTCACTGAAACACTCTATGAACTTCATAGTCGACTAAAGCTGATATATAAAAATTTCATCAAAATTTTCATATTTTATGCAACCTAGAGACTTGATCGAAAAACTCAGAGTGAAAGCAGAAAAAAAAATCGTGATCCCAAATCTCACGCGATCAAAAATGTTTCGGAAACATTGAAAGTTTTTTCTTTCTTTTTTCTTCAAGGTTTTCCTTTCTTCCATCCTTTTTCCAACGGCATTTTCAGTTTTTTTTTTCTTGAAGTACGCCGCTTACTCCAGAGAATTTTCAGCGATTTTCTACAAACGATTGAGTGAAAAATAATAAAAAGTCAAAAAATTTCGACAGATCAAATGTTTCAATGAAAGTTTGACCTCATTTACAGTTCGTAAATTAAATGATCTCGTAGGAGAGGAAATCAAGTTATCAATTTCTATTCGTACGACTGGAATGGAGTGTTAAATACTACCTATTGCAATCCAAAAGCGAAGCTAAGTAACACATTCTGCGCTAATATCAATTCATCGCAGCTTATATGATAGCTGATCCACTCCTCCCCCCCCCACCTCTCCCCCTTAAGTTGCAGCCCTTAGTTGGGGCTGCCAATTTCAAACGTTCAGACGCACGTATTAATCATAATCATCAATTGCATAATACATATGGTTGCAAATGGTGGGAACACCTATTGGCTGAATTGGATGAGAAGGGAAGAGGTGATTGATGAGGAAGGAAGGGCGGATAAAGAGAAATGGGAAGGGTGTTGAAGAAAATGAGGGTGGAATTTGGTCAAGGGAAAGCGAAGGGGTGGTTGAAGAAAAAGACGGAGGGAGTAGATGAGGAGAAATGGGAACGGTGGTTGATGAAAAGGAGGGAGGGTGTAGATGAAGAGGTATGGGGGAGGTGGTTGAAGAAAAGGAGGGAGGAGGTAGATGAAGAGATATAGGAGAGGTGGTTAAAGAAAAGCAAAGAGGTGTTAGAAGAAAATGAGAATGGATGAAGCAAATCTCTCTGCTAAAGAAAATCTTGCATGAACAACAGCCAAATATAACATTTGGGAAATGAAAACACTCTCATACAAAATAGACTATAATAAGGCTCAAGTTCACAAAAAAAACGAGAGTAAGATATCCTTGCAGCTTCCACTTACTCATCCATAGTCTATGTTTCCCTGATTATACATAAATTAATGAAAATATTCGCTCACCTGTGAAAATTCCTCCTCTTTTGAATATTCGGATGCATTCGAAAATGATGGCGAAAGACTGCACTTGGTGACCACCTTATTCATAATCGACCTATCAGCACCGTTACTGCTACATGTTGCTTTATTTTCATCCTGAAAGTGCAATGCCACCCATGAATATGCTACAATGTGAATGCTCTGGAGAAAAATTTCTCCTCTTCCATTTCCTAAGGGTACGAAAATCCTATAATATCAGTAAGTCTAATTATATTTCGATATTAACAGCACTGTGAATATATTCCCGGTATAAATTACCCACCAACCACTGTATCTATCGTTTTTCTCGATCAGCTAAAAAACCCAAAGCCAAATTCTAGAAAATAACAAAACAAAAAAATTTTTGGATGATCTAAAAGCGCTCAATAAAACAACAACAACAACAACAACAACAACAACAAAAGCAACAACAACAACAACAACGATAAAAAGAAGAAATACAAGAAGCAACTCGATATAAAATTTAACTGTTTTTGAAAAGAATTCTACAAAAACAAAAAAAATTAAACCTTTATATCACGAAAACTTTCCGAAGCAGCCGATAGTAAACAAAACGACTGATCGAGAAACGCCGTGTAGAGAAATTGTCCTTTAAGTCGAAGAATGGAACCTTGAAAATAAAACATTAAAGAAATATACGAATTTCTAAATAAAGAAATCAATCTTTTTGAGACACAAATTTTAATATAATCAACGAAAAATTAGGGACAGACTCGGCTGAGTGCTTCCATAAATGATGGAAATTTGAATAAAACAAATAGCCGTTTCCTTTTATATTTCAAAATTGTAACATTGATTAAACAAATTTTAAAATATAATTTGTAATTTTTAATTCGATTCCACATAAATGAGTTTCCCAATTCTTCAAACTGCCCTCCAAATTGCCCATCAAATTGCTCAATTCCATGTAAAAGTTTTTCCCATTATACCAATTGCAAATTAAATTTATTCAAACTAAACCGCTCCAACAATAATTTACTACATTAACTTACGGATAAATCTTATTGTTATTGCAAAATTTTCATCTCGCAAGCAAAACGAAAAACATTCAAAAAACAAAAAAACGAAATAACATGAAAGCAGCAAAGCATGCCATCACAACAATTAAAAAGTTAGCGTCAATTAAACATAAACGCATAGATTTACCCAAGATCGAAACGATTTCAGCGATACTATAAACGCAACGACATTACAGACGTTGAGACGATATCAATAGGAATTTTATTCTACACTACAAGACCTAAAAACGAAACCAACTATAAACTGAATACATGGCTAAAACTCACATAAACAATCAAAAAGCTATGACATCACAACGATCAGAATATGAGAATAAAAAATGGAATATGATATCCAATTATCCGTCAACAATTTTTGAACACAATGGGAGGTCTAAACTAATGTGACAATATTCAAGTTATTTTAGATCCAAATTTGCATATAAATTTCATAGTTCGGATTGTACAGACGTGAAAAAATTTCTCAAAAAACTTTTCCCCGTGAAACTTATGTATGTTCATTTTCGATTTCAAAAATGGCGACCAAATTGGACAACCTTATTCAAAGAAAATGGCGGAAATTAGCAATGAATGTTTAATATAACTCTAGTGAATTGCCCATTGAATGCAATTGGCCACCCTAAACACTTCAAACAACATCGACTCATAATGAGTCTCCCAGTGCAAACATTCGTCAATAAACATTCCCAAAATCCTGGGTGAAGTTCACGAATGGAATTAAAACCCCGGCGATCCATTAAAAAAATTCATACCTTAAACCAATTTGCAATAAACAACATTTTTCGCTAATTAAGATCCGATCACCAAAAATTGCCAAACTATTTCGCGATACGGCCTCAGTCATATTGAAGCTCCCTAAAATCTGCAAGTGATCATCGATCAACAAAAGGCCTACAATATTGCTCAAACCATCAATGACGTCATTCGCGAGCACTAGAAATACGGTAGCGCCCAGTACGCTAGCTTGAAGAATTCCACATCCAATACCACAGAAGTGGGAATGGACTGGTCAAATTTAGTCAGGAAATTTCGACCAGTCAGTAAAATAATTTAATTTAGAACAATCCAATTTAGAAACTTCTTCAACATTATCGTAAGAGGACAACCTAAATTAGAGCTTTCATAGTTAAGTATCAAAACATCGAAATCATCAACAAGTGGTGTTTAGAGCACACTAGCAATCTAGACGAATAAAAGCCTTAGTAATTTCAGCAATCTTACAGCTAGCAGCACAATGGACGCCTACCAAACAATATTTAGAAAATTAAAAAAGAAAAAACAATATTTAGGAGGTTAAAAAAATATATACAAGCCTACAACCGGCAAGAAAATCTCAAGATTCAACTAACGAGATGTCGAAATGCTTTTCGATAAAAACAGCAACCCCCTTGGAGTGATGAAGAGGAAATTATGAAGAGGATGAAGGTCGCCACTACGGAAGGAAAACTGAGAATCGTGGCCATCCTTTCGAGCTATACTACAGTTGCATTTCTAAAAAATTTATTTCACACCATTTTTGTATTCAATAAAATATTTCAAAGTTATTCGTCGAAACTAAAGCATCTATAAATAAGTTGAAAAAAAAAGAAAATAAACAAAGAACAAAGAATGAAGCAAAACAAAACAAAACATTATAAGAAATCTTCACGACAAAAAAATCCCATGATCACCTCAAGCTTCTCCTCTGTTCTTTAAAAAAAATTTTTTTTTACTTATAAATAAACATAACAGGAACTCCATGCTCCAAACAGGATTCACCATTTCCCTGATTTACTACCTGCAATGAATACTGTCGAAGAAGTTTTTAGATATATTTCCAAGTCGTCTAATTTCACAGAACTATAAAAAGAGAAAATTTAAAAAAAAATATTCGATCATAATCCTTCCAGGGGATTTTTGAAGCATTCTTATAACTCTCCCACTCATCACCGCTAAATTTTCTACCCACTTCTTCCTACAGCTTGCATAGAGGAGAAGGAGGGAAGGAAGGAGGAAGGGGAGGGGGAAAGAGATGGGGAACCGGGTGGGCAAGAATTATCGATCCGAGGTACCTCGTTTCTCTGCATCAACTTGGACATTTGCCAAAAAGTGCTAGACATACTATAAAACATACTCGATTCTTTTTTTCTTGAAATCACGATCGCTAATCGCTGAACGGATTCGCTTTTTTCAAGGTAGCATTGAAACCTCCGGGGTCATACTTTACCTGAGGTTAACCAAATAAAACAAATAAAAAAACTGCCATGCGCAACATTTTTAAAAACTTTTCCATCATCCTTCAAATAAAAAAACGTTGACCATTAACCAGAAAAAAGTTGACCATTGACTGAAAAAACCTTTGACTACCGGTTTAAAAAAAAGTTGCCCAAACGTTGACCACTAGTTCAGAAAATAAAGCCGTTGACCACTAACTCAGAAAAATACCGTTGACCACCAGCTCAAAAAAACTACAAAAAATAAAACACATTTAATCGATAACGCGCCCCAACTGTTGACACAATAATATTCTCGGTGATAGCAAACACCACAACACGAACAAATAACGAAGTAACGAATTACGCAAAACCAAAAAAAGATAAAAGAAAAAAAACGAAAAGAAAGCAAAAAATCACTCTTGATGCCAAAAAGTGAACAAGATAAAGCGCTTAAGTGCCTAGTAGTAGAATTGTCAATCCGATCCCCCTCTCCTCCACGCCAGTAGACTTCAAGTCAGACCACTGCCTCAAGTGTCCCACGACTAATTTCAGGTCAAAAATTCGAATTCAGAATCGCAAATAAATCCTAATCAGAAATCAACGCCATTCGGAATCCAATTATCCATGAAACTAATTTATCAACTCCACCTGAAGTACGTCAGTGTAGCTCAACCAATCCTGTAAAACAGGATACATGGGCTTCACCTCAATTTCCGCAATCTCAACATCGAATTCATCTAAAACTTCAGATTTTTTAACTAAGAAAATTTTTTGCACACAAAGAATTATCATAAAATAGCCAGCAGCAAAAATAAACATACACTCACAAGAAAGCTATCAAATAATAAAGCGACAAAAATATTTATTAGCCTAGTTAATCTATTCAAGCTATAAACTCAATCAACTATTGATTACATCGACACCACTATGCTATAAGCACTAAAATAAAGCGCAGACCTTTCGCTTCATCATAGAGCACTGCAAATGACAAAAAAGTAACAAGCAAAAATAAACGAATTTGCATAAAAATATCCGGTTAATAGAAAGCTAGCGAAAGGGGAACATTAATGGTAATAATAATTAGCAAATTAAAAAAAAAAAATTATAAATGCATCACATTCGGGGGAAATTGCAATCACGAAATGAAATATACGCATCGAAAAAATTTCCTCTAAGAAAGCACCGTGTCTTTCGTTTATAAATCTCAAACTACTATCGCTTGTAACATTTCAAAATCGATGCCATATTCGAGCTCGCAAATTTTCAAAGTACACATATAAAGAAATTTATGGCTAAGATAAACATCTCTTTTCAAGCCAAGCTCATGGACTTAGCAACTTTCCGAAATTTGCATATGGTCAATGGAAGCCAATGAATGAGGAAATAAGATACTTTATAAAAGCTTTCTACTTAGAAAAAAAAGTTAATTTGCATATCTTTCAATTCTATGAAAAAAAAAGAACGACATCATTCAATCCTATTGCATCGTTCTGTGACACCAAAGCACTTTCCCCAAAAAAGTAACATATCTCTCCACAAATGCAACTCCTCCAATGATTTTTTCAGATCGGATTAAATAGGGAGTAGGGGGAGGGGTTGAGGGGATATATCTTCAAAGAATAATAACACAAGGCACTAATGACACATCTAGTTCTATCATTCTCTCCTCTTATATAATTCTTGCATTCATTTGCTATAGCACTGGACCATTCCATTTGAAGGTACCCTAATATTTCGCCCACAGCAACAAGCGCAACATTTTGTTCGGCTGCACCTCACCAAAATATTTCACCAAAGTTGATTCACTTCCCATAACCTCTTTAATAACTACCAAAATTTCCTAATCCATGGAAGAATTCCGTCCCCGGGCTTGGTTCGACAACTGGTTGGATTCGACAATCCGACACGTTACTCATTTCATCGAACCAACCGAAATTTTCATGCAATATTTACACTCGACATATAGAATGGAATAAGTATTATATCTCACTAAAATGGAACCTGAAAGCAAACCTGTGGGAGCAACAACGACCGTCGAACTGAGTCGATCAGAAGGCAGTAGAAGGCTGAACGCGATGCACGCACCCGTTGACGTTCCCAACCATAAACACGGCCCTGATCGTACATCTGTAACCACAACCACCTTGCCCTTCAGCATTTTTACACTTTAAACGCAAATAATGCACCCAAATATTTCAATAAAATAATTCAGGTGCTCAAATGGACAAAGGTCCACCTTTAAAGCTGTCACATCCCATCTCCTCAAGATGTCAAATTACCAATAATGTTCAAGCTGTCGCAAACACAATCTTTCTCCAATCGTCTGCAATTTTCATTGGGAAGGGTGGAGTGGGAAGAAGGAAGAAGGTGGTTAGTCATATGACCAGAACGCCTTACAACTCCGTTACCCAAAATGGGGATCCCACTGGCAATTCCTACAGACAGCAACTACCCCGCCATTTTCATCCCTTTTCTCCAGAGTAAACCGCCTCCCTGACGGCGCCCACACAAGCAGAAAGTTACGCCCGTTCTCCCGTTCCTTAAATAATTCTCCGGCAGACCTCCAACATATTTTGCGATATCGCCATTCCGGCAAAAGTCCAGCTTCTACAGCAAAATAGAGACGATATTCCAACGTAAAGCATTTTTCTTCGTGCTTCCAACGTTAGCAAATAAAATATTGCCTGAAGCAGGTGTGATTACAAGCGATCAACTCAACAACTGGGATTATGTGCAACTGTTCATTAAAGGAATTACTTTCTTAATGAACAACTCAGCATACCTTCAAAATGTACGGATTTGTGGAATCCATAAATTCGACGTCTTCATATCCAAAAAAAGGAGCATTTAACTCAAGAAAAAGGAACCAAAAATATATTAACGCCAAATATCCTTTCAAACCCGAAAAACTGATAGTTTTTTCGAAACGAATTACACACGTAAAAAAACTCAGAGCTTCATTTCGATGAAGGAATTTTAATTAATGAATGAGAATAACGAATAACTATGTAATAAAAGAGTTGTACCGTGTTTCCTGAACGATGAATGGATGAAACATAGCGAGGTGACCGCTTCAGGAAGAAGCATTTTTTCGGACGAATCCGGACTTGGCGAATCCCTCCGCGGTGATGGCGGCTCTCTTCCATCATTACGGGCGCTATTTTGAGAAGTTGGATCTCGCCCCTGATCAGATCCTGAACTAATCCAATCTTTTCCTTTCAATAAATATGCACCAACAGCGTAAACACAACAATAAAGCCTACAAGCTCCTATTCCCATTTTGCACCTCATCAAAGAATTATATTTCTAATCATCTCTTGCATCTATTTTCCCAACAGTTATAATGGCGAAAGGCAATACGAACTATCCGATTTCTTGGAAATGTTCCAATTTTGTTTTAATTGAATTTAGCGCATTGAATGAAGTTGGCTGAATTTTCCAGTTTCTCCTTTCAATCGATAAAAATTCACGATATACTAAAGCTTTGAGACAACGATATACAAAGTGCACCCTATTACCCTTACACGAAACGGGTCGTTGAATTTTACCTTTATTTTACCAAAGGATATATTCAGTACTAATGAATGAATGGTGTAGAAAGGTTATGCTAATATCTTAAATGTACTTTTATTAGCATATATTGTTGCAATGGCTGGCAGCGAGGAATAAAAGCAGTGAGCTTATTTCAGCACAGGAAGAGAGCGGATAAAAATAATAAAATGAAGAAATAGATAAATCCTCAACCACAACCAACTGAATATATATATATATATATATATATATATATATATATATATATATATATATATATATAANAACTCAACAAACCAATGATGGAATCGTTCTACTCCCTTCAGGGAACTATGAAAAAATAAAAGAAGCAGGAATGGATGCTCATCAAGAGCCTACATTCTAGTTATAATGAGTCAATAATGACATAGGCAACCCTTTATAGTCCATCCCCTCCCTCCCTCCTCCTCCCTCCGCAAAACCTCGAAAAGCGAGACGAACGTTCCATCGGAACAAATTTTATTCACTACCTCGCCTTGCATAAGAGATCAGCTCTAAGAAAACTCACTTTATTCTAAAAATTCACTATTTGTTTTACTTCATCTCTGAAGCGTTCCATTCTATCCCAGTTGAAAAGCACCTCACCTCATCCTATCCTTGAAGCATTCCAACCCCGAGGCACGTCACCTTGTTCCATCTCTAGAAACCAGTTCTCAAGCTTTCATGAACACTGACAAAGAGTTGATTTGTGCGATGCTAACCATTGCTTTGCGGGAAATTGGAGTCGATAACCGATTGCGCCTTGCTGAGAACTGGACGCCTTTCGCCCGACTTCTGGCGAAATTCAGTGCTCAAGCGTATGAACGATTTTGCTGTGCTCGGTGAACTCACAGCTCGTGTATCAGGAAACTGAAGCAACAGGGGTTTAAAAAAAGCGCAGTGCTGAGCACATTAATACGTGCTACGCTTTATCTACTTCTCCCCCTCAACTATGCTCCACATAGATTCGCGTCATTCGCTAACCCATAAAGGCACCCTTCAACGTGCCAAAGAACAAATACACTGAATCGAAGGGTGCAATAACGACTCTTATATACTCTACTCAAAGTATCAAAGCGATACTTACAAGATCAAAACGTAGTGCGCGCTATTCTATGGTCACAGTCGAGCTGCTCTACGATCACAAATCGTTACAGAACTAGAAGTTCGAATTATCAAATCCAACCCTTTGAAAAGAAAAAAATACAATAGCACTTATTATTTGTGGCCAAATCAACACCAATATTTTTCAAAGTTTTTGAGAACCATAATAATAGTGGAAAAAATATATCAACGTTAGGGTGCTGTTCCATTTCTCCTTTTAAATCATTCATTGAAGAAGGTCATTTTATAAAATATAACAAAAGCAATAAGCATACATAAAAGCAGTTATGCAGCATGCAAAAATGTGCATCAAAGAAAGCAATATGCTGAAAAAACTTTGGGAAAGCAGAAAAAAATCGAAGCACATGCAAAAACAAACAAAGAATAAAAATTTCGTGGAACATTTTCTGGCTTTTAAATTGAATCATTTGTAGAACTCGAATTGTACTTAAAAATACTTATGCACTGGATATTTTTGAATGAGCTCGAGCTGGTGCCTGAAATCGAATGGAACTCGAACTGACACTTAATCTAGAATGGTACTCAAAATACTCATACGACAACAAGAATGATCGATATCTTGCTTAGCTCAAATTATAAAAATATTACCATTAAGCTAACGCATGAGTGGTTATGAAAAAGCGGGAAATAGCTGTACCTTAAGAGTTTTATAGATATGAACGAAAATAAATACTTTCGTTCAAATATTAAGACCCATAGAAAGAAGCCTTATTAAGATCGCCCGATCATATGCTACCATAATCGTCCTTATAACTGCGATTAGTAAATGGGATACTCGAATAGTGAAACGGGATATATGGGATGAGCACCGTATAATCGCCTGCCACTATGGAACGGTTGAGAAAGATTGAAAAAAATGGTCTCCTTCAAAGATGTGGAAAAATTAGGTAAAATTTTTGTAAGAAAAAAAGTAAAATGGTAAAGAATGCCAAAAAAGACGGCACTGATCGGGGGATCGTTGCTAAAATGTACAAATACTGCACCTACATATTGCATTTGCAATATTGTTTTTTTCTGTTGCAATAATTTGATTGCAATTACATTAACTACCTTGTACAATGACGTCACCCTTATCCACAAGTTGTACAGAAATTGAGCGAGCGAATCCACGACCTCTGTCGGTTAATCGTCGAACCAAATTTGTCATACGTGTCGAATGGCTTCTTCTTGCTGCACGCACACATTTCTCTTCGCATTTCTCACTGTTGCGCGAAACGTCTAAAATCGGTGGCGAAATATGTTCCTCACCGATATGACTTAGACAGTTTTCCATATGTGAGCTGCAGTTAGCACTGGCAGCAGCTTCTGCTGAGGTCAAACAGTTGAGCATGACCTCACCAATTTGTTCGCATCCGAAGCACGTTTCAAGCAATTGTTCGAACTCCAAAGATATATCCGACATACCACCAGACGATGTTTTCGTAAGACAATGCTTACCATCGGCTGACTTCAATTCATCCCCATGGCTTGAGTTCTGCTTACACAACACGCCCGCAGGACTTGAATTTTGCTGTCTCACTGGGTGCTTTTCGTGTTCCCGTCTAGAACTCTTTACAAATCCAGACGATTCGGTTGTAAAATTGTCTGATATCGCCAGATGAGATGAGACATCCATATTAGATGTTACATGCTTTCCCAACTGCCAATTCCCATGGTTTCTTCGGGAAGACGATAGTGGTAGTCGCCTAGAATTAGCCGCATCGCTTTGAATGCGCCGTAAGGATACAAGAGGATGCTTGGTGGATCGGCATTCCGCCGAAAAACTAGCCGCATGGCCAATGGTGTTGTTCGAATGATGGTGTTCACCTCTCTGTAAAACCCATGTTTCATACAACAAACAACATCCACTACAACATCACCGCAACAAACAACAACAGATATTCCCATATGGCCACATTAATGGTAATCCAATAAAAACTCATTACAGGTACGAATAGAATAAAACTTTCAAAAAGAAAGGTTAGGGGTTAGACCGGGGTGAAAGAAAGATAAGGACTTCAACTGATCTCATGATGTGTTAAGCTTTGAAGATGGATGGCATTTTTTGTGGGAGAATTCTAATATTTCAATGGAAAATTAGGAAAAACCAAATTAGAAGAAAAAATTTTCACGGTTCCTTGTTAAATGAAACAAATGCCCCTCAAAAACTCCTAGCGGACAAGCCAAACGAAATCGCAATAATTTTTGACATGAACTAATCAATGCGTACATTCCACATTGAGACGCCTAATCCAATCGATGATGTTAATGAATATGTTAATCGTGCGTATAGTGGCTTCATGTAACCCCTCCCCTCTTCCAAAGAGATTATTTGGCGTCATTTTGGGGTTCACTCATTGAAAACACCAAGCGGCAGAAATTAGCGAAACATTAAAAACAGAAACGAAATGCAAAAAAAATTTAATCACAGCAAAAAAAAAGAGAAACAAAAGACTCTTACCTAGGATAATTCAAATACCTCCATCCCACCTATTTCTTCCAAATGGAAGAAATCACATCTTGCAATTCCTGCGTGTCCCTACTAACCCTCTCCTCCCTATCCCTTATTACAAAAAAATTGCTTGGCCTCTTTCCATTAGCCCTTGAAAACACAAATGGTCGCTAGAAAAAAATCGCGTTTGTAATGTAACTTATCGAAGATCAAATTTAACAAACCAGGTAGAAATATTTCACTTGGAAAAATAATTGCAATAAAGTATCATATAAATGTAGTGTGCATTTGTGCACGACTAAAAAGTAAAGTACATGCACTCGTGCAAATTAAACGTGCATCAATACCCACAGAATACCTATCTCTCGTTCAACTGCATAAATGGTTGATTTAGTTGTGGGGACAGCTCGTCCCCCCCTCACTCCAGCAATCCTCGCATCCTCGACCCTTCGACCCTTCTCCTCCCCCTTGTGCACTCTAGATCAGCTGTCCCAAAACTAAACCACAAGCTCTCTTCTCATGATTCTATAGTGAGTATAATTAAATCGTGAATCAAAAACAGGCAACCATAGAACATGCAATTAAACAAATGGTAAAATTAACAAGTTAGAGCTCTCATCACTGCAGAAAATTCCTAATATATCGAACTGGAGATATCCTTTAAAAACATGCAAGTCGAGCATACCATCCATACAGAAGACCTCAATTAAACCTCCTCCCTCCTAGGCCAAAAAAAAACTAAAAAATACAGAAGAAATACATCGTTAAACCCAGTCTCGCTGTTTTGATGAACGAGCACAGATGGAGTCGCTTCACTCCCATACAACTCACAGCTCGACCACGAATAAATCAGCGTGTACTGTACAATATCAACCAATGCAAGACCAGACGCCGTTCCTGAAAATCGCAGCCTATTCGATGAGTTGTCAAAAAACAAATTAGTGAATTTCAGTCCACTCGACGACGATCAGGTACCCGTGACCATTGGTCAGGGTTTTCCGATTGCATCAAATTCGACCCCCTCTCCCTCCCCTTAAATACAGCCTGCCTCATTCCTCCTTAGCATAAAGTACGAATATCATATACGTGGCACATCGTAGGCCACATAAATTTGCGACCACCGCATCGAAATGCTACTCCCAAATATAAACTACTTTATAATCATTACAAATTAGCAACACTGTTATGAGCAAAATGTTACATCATGATCACTGTTGATGGAATACTCGAGAAATATGATACACAGAACTCATCGGAAGTCAGTTTCATTAAACTTCCTTATTACCTTCCACCTGCCTCTCGTTAATGCCCTGCCTCTTTTCCTCACTGATATTGCTCTCTTATTTTTTCACGTATCTCCCAAGCGATAATCAATCAATCCCTTGTATTACCACATATTTCGAAGAAAATAACAAGGATTAGTTAAATGCGATAGAACTACATACTTATCAGTCAAAAATTGATTAAACTACGCATTTAAGAGAACACACAAGAAAGTCCTAACCAAATTACCAACTGAAAGGAATATGAAAATTTAGAAGGAACTTAAAGCAATACCCCCGATGCCTCACTAAGATCAGTTTATATAAAAACAAGATCATCGGGAACTCACTGAATTTCACTCAGATATACCTTCAAAGCCTGAATGCTGTTCGAAAATGTTCCAGGTGAGGGGAAATGAGAATCGATGGAGATGATGTGTTTTAATCAAATTCCTCAGATGGAGGGAGAGGGAGGAGAAGAAAGGGAAAAGAAGGCGGAAGAAAAGCGAATTGTAAATTTCTAAACGACATACCCAGTAGAAAAGAAAACTTTTCCTCGGCATATTGCACAACAATTAAAATCAACGAAATATTCCCTTCTGTGCGATCTCTCCCAAAACCCCTTCGCAGATATGGTAATGTCAACTCAACTGATATAAGCTCTATGCTTAATTCTAATACAATCCAATCAGGTGTTAAAAATGACGCAATAAATCTGTCTTCTTCTTAGACAATATTTTTTAAGCTGAAATTTTGTGCAAAAAGTACAGCCGAAAATATTGAAGCGAACACTAAAATTATATCGATGCTAAATCTTACGCGAAAAGGAACTAAGCCATATATGCCATTTCTCCGAAAAGACGTTCACAATATCCTATGAAGAATCCTATAACCTCCTTCGTTTTTCTCCTTTCTTCATCAAAATATTAATGGCGCCCAAAAATACTGTCTACGAAACCGGCCAATTTGAGGTCTCCGTTGGAGTGAGAATGGTAAATTAAAGCGGAAACGATTCCTATAGAACAGAAATAATACCTATAGCAAGAATGCCATAAGCCGAATTGAGTGCCATCGATGATACCTGTTCCGGTTGTGAAGCGCTTTTCCATGGAATAAGGCAAACAAGCTCAGGCTGTAATAATGCAAACTCTTACTGTAGTCGAGTATATGCATATACCGCAATTGCATAATTTCAAACAATCGAACATGAGTAAGGTAGGCCGTATATATTCACGAAGAACATTGCTAAACTTTAGGCAGAAAATTGATAACTTCCGCCTCAATAATACACCTTCACAATAAACCTTTCTTCCAGAACCATTAAAAAATTCATGACTGCGGTGCATCGAAACCCACTCTAAATCTCTTATTTTAAAAAGTTCTATTTTTACTTGATTTCCAAAAGTTGATTCTAATTTTTCAAAATTTTCTTCTTTGGCGAACTTTTCCAACAACTTAACCTTCTAAAAGTTCTTCAGGAACTAGATCACTTGCCAACCTTCCCTCCACAAGGTGACGAACAACGAATATACAATTCGAGTCTAAGCTATTTAGCTAAATCTATCAGGATATGCAAATTTGCATACCTACATAGAAGCGACACTTAGGCGCTTACTTGGAATCAAATAGCAGAACGTGAAGAAAAACATCTACTGAAGAATTTATAACAATGGAAATAAATTAAGTTATTCTAACAATCATTTAATCGAATAAACACGCGGCCATCTATATCAAAAATAAATCCCCTATAAGCCTCACAAAAATTCTAATTCAAACGGTAGGATGACAAAAAATATACCTGATATCCAGCAGGTCTCCTAAGTGCACCGCCACGAACCTTAAGAGGTACGAACTGATCAGTGGTGCTTCCCTCGCTAGTATCCGTGCTATGTGAATCTTGCGATATTGCTTTGCCCTGTCGTCTCAATTCTCGAACCGTTCCCCAATTAAAACTCGTCGTCTCCTCTTCTGTGCTCATCACATGAGAAAATCCACCCAAATTCGGCACATTAACCACCTTCAAATATTTATTATTAAAATAAGTTAGTATAAGTTTATTGTAAGCGAATTAAGAACCCATTTAAATCTTAATTAAAAATTTCCAGTATCATTCTCATTAAATTTCCTTTTATTCCCAGGACTTGAAAATTTGAGATCCCTCTTAATCCAACCTTATCAATTTTTCACTCTTCACATCATATAACCCCTCTACCACAACAAAGCCAATTCCATAAAACAATTCTCAGTAAGAGATTACTTTATTCAACTGCTAACTATAACAATTCAATGAATCAGCTGACGCCTAATACCGTCTATAAACCTTGTTACACTTAACACTAGCGAATATTTTATATGGTTTATTAAAAAGCTTAAAATTCCACAGGTTTTAAATGCAAACAATGACTCTGCCCCATTATCGGCTCCGGACGTGATACTAGGAGTAGCACCGACAGGTGTAAAACTTTCATAAGGTAGAAGATATAAAAGGCGTATTTATAAGCGTTTCAGAAAAAGCCGTGAAATAAATCTACAGCGGAATCAAAAGCTAAACTTCCGCTAACACTCATCTTCGAGATCCCCCCATTCTTACAAAAGTAACTGAAAGATCATCAACTTATCTGAACGGGAAATATCTTCCTGAATGTGATGCAATTATAGGTCGACGTGTACGCTGCTCTTTGGAGATACAGGGGGGGGGGGTAGGAGGGAGAGGAAAGGGAGCAGAGGGATATGAAAAGGAATATGTTACGATAACAACTTCTTTATATGAGAACAACCAAGAAGAAATAAATAAAAGGGAAGATTTTGACCGGTAAAAACTATCAGCAAAGCGCCATAGCCCTTGTTGAACTAAGCAACATCCTGTTCAACATCCATTTTTCAGACAACCTCACCACAGTGCTACTTCCCTAAAGGTCTGCGTCCAAGAAACGTACTACACTGCCATGCCATAGATCCATCACTGATTACCACTGAACTGATTGTAAAAGATCTACATGGAGAATTTTGGAATGATTCAAAACAGCCATATTTTAGAAATGCGGGACCTTAGAGCAGATAGGTGTATGATATGAATATGTCCGACTGGGTAAGTCAAACAATCTCTGAAGATGTGAAGAAAATCCACACCCCTTTCACCGCTTAGCCGATAGATGTGAAACACCCTAACTTTTACATACTCCACCTTTTTAAATCATATATAAATTCCCAACCTTGATTTCCGCCTCTTTTATAGGAATAGGAAAGCTAAAAGCATCTATAAAAACTACAAGAATTATTTGTAATTCCTATGGATGCATCTACTCTCCCCATCCAATAAAAAAATCAATACTAACAATCAAGAAACGGAATGTGAGAATACTTACCGCAATCTCATTGGCACTTTCGTTTTTGACAAATCTGAAGAGCGTGACCTGCGCAGATTGACCCGCAACCAGAAGCAACCTCGACTCGAGACATAGCTCGACCCCGACGACCGCATGTGAAACATCACGACCTTCACTACCACCAGTTCGCTCGAAATGACGCCCGGTCTTCAATTTGTAAAGAATTTGAAGATGCTCACCAGATGCCTGCCAGAATTTCAACGATCCATCTTCATGGCTGAAACATTGATAACAATGATAACACTGTGATATCACCACGGAAAAAATTTAAAGCAAGAAAGTTTATGAATAAATTACTAACATAAAAGTGCTAAAATAATAGCGAATACGACGGGTATTTCTGCAACTTCACTTATTTAGTAAACCATTATTGCGCACTAAGAACAAATAATAAAGCACTCTCAATAATGCATATACATCATAATCACCGAACCAACCGCTTATGCAATTTTTTAGAAAATATTCACTCGCCAACTCGATCGGTCGCTGGCAGAATACAATCCGATCTGTGCAAAATCCGCACATACTTTTAAAACATATCCATAACCCTAATTGTATTGGCTCTCAACATGAAACTATCTGAGAGATAAATGCGCACATATCTATAAAGCAAGGGAATGTGATCTAATTATTGAGCTTACTGCATAAGCAAATTTTCAAACACCTATTGAAAAGATATCCCTATACAAAAACTTGGTGCACAACCCTATTAGATAAAACTCACTGGAAAAAAAAATAGTTTAAAAATTCACAATAATATGAATATGAAATTTTTTAACTTAAAAGGGTGAAATTATTCTTAAAAAATTTCTGCCAATATGCGAAAGTTTTTAATTCTCTATGAATAAAATATCCCAATTCTCAACGTCTCAGGAAAATATGGAGGTATTAAACGATGATATGATTGTATGAAAACGTCACTCAGAAGATTGAATCCTTCTTAACGAACATATTTATGACTTCGGAGAATTAAACTTAGGAAAAGAGATACAACATTTCAAAAGGTCTATTAAAGCCAGCTCATGACGCTAAATGGCCATGTGTTATTATGACCGCAATCGTACCGCAATCAAGAATGATGTATCAAACTCGCACAATTTCATACCCGCTTAATAAAAGTTCTTGATGACCCGTAGCACACTCCCGACCTGCACCGCCTGTAATTGGCCATGGCTGAAAAAATTCATCCTATATATGTCATACAAAAAGCTTTCAATACCATTACAACTCAGACAATTTCAGTAGCATTACAACTCAGTACCACTGAATCAAAAATCATTGAACAATATCATCATTAATAAGTCTCACACTAACATCACCTATACAAATTTTCAAAAGATAGAGCATAAAATATTGAAGGTATGCCAAAGCTTTAAGAACTTCCAAGGCGAACAATACAAACAGCATTAATTGTACCAAATGCTCTTAACGCTCTAAACCATCAATCGCTTCCTTCAACTCAAAAAAAAAAAAAGAAAAAAAAGATATAAATTAAAATTAATAACAAATTTAAATCGCAACAATCGTCCAAAGAACGACTAAAATTGGGTTGGCCGGTCCGTGAATGAATCCTTTCGAATATTTAACAAGTAAAATGGGTAATAAGATTCGATTATAGGCCGGTCAAGTGGGGCTAGTCATCCCATCCTGACCTTAAGGGAAATGCCAGAAGAGGGAAATGACCTAAGGGAAAATGATATTGTAAAGTAAGCATCCCAGTTGCCGATCGACCATTCAACCTCAACCTTATATAAACCTTCCCGTCATAATCACGTATGTTGCAGTAGGCATTTCTTCAGCAAAAACGTTAAATCACTCCGCCGATAGTGTAACACAACAGCTCACCGAATATGAATATTTAATTTAAGACACCATTCCATATAAGTTCCTTGTAAATTTATTACTCCCACCAAATTAATTCTTTATTTGAAAACCATTTCAAGTAATCCTTCATATTCAGCTTCCCTTAAATTTGCGCCTCCCCCTCCCCCCTTCCTTCTGCTGAAATGAATAGGTGTTTTTACGGTTATTAGTGCCAGCCGATAGAAGTACACCTGTTTCAGGAAGTGCATAGTGGTGTCCCTTGAAAAGTGAAGAAATGAATGCGTATCGGAATCGGAGTACTTCACTTTCAATTGAAGATTACATCAAAAATCAAAAAACAATCCAATTAAACGATACCTTATCACTGAAGCCTTGTCGTCGTTGTTTGCAACCAACCAATGTAAGCGCACCAATTAAATCGATTGGGCAATTCGAGAAATATTTGAGGAATGTGAGTGGTGATTCGTGAATATCCATTGGATTTAAGTTCTCGAAACATGGATATCTAAATAATATTATCTGCTATAATATTATTATAATGGAATGATAAAAAGTAATAAAACAACAAAAATAACATAAAACTGGGCTCTTCATCAACATTATTCTACCTACCACTCGGTATTCCAACTCCGCTTTTCAGATCACCATCTTAATGCGCAGATTCACCATACGGTCAACGTACTTCACTCAAAACTACAGAATTCTAAGTTATGTGCAATCCCACTGCTCCCCCCCCCCCCCNCCCCCCCCCCCCCCCCCAGTCTCCTCCTCTTCCTTATCACTCCCCCTTCACTTACCTGAGATGAGGATACATCAAATATGCACAAGGGTAGGATGTAAATAAAGAAAAACATGAGAAAATAGATGGAAGAAAGCCGCGGGATCATGAATCGCAGCGGGAAAGGATAGAGAGTGAACAAAAGCTGGTCGGTGTAGAAGTGGGGGTGCCAATAAAACTAAGGATTAATCGTCGTGGAATAAACCTGAAGGCTTGGTCCACCGTGCAGAAACCTTGAAATCTAAGCAGTAAGGCATCTGAGCGGGAGGGGGACAGGAAGGGAGGAACTGGGAGGAATGAGGGGAGAAGGAAAGGGGGTAGAAGAAATGTCCAAGTTGGGATAAATTTTCAAGTGACGGTGACCATACTTAATTCAGCAATCACTTGCGATGGATAATATCGAAGGCTAGTCTCGAGTTATCAAAAACAATTTTTATCCATAAGCAAAAAGAAGTAAAAAAAATAGAATTGTAACAAATTATCCAAATCAGTTTCACATTAAACATCTTCGAGTAAATATAAATTAAATTAACGCGATTTCCGATGACAATTCTAAAGATCCTTTAAGCTCTGAAGATTTCTTATACTAATCTGCAAGCATATACCTAAGAAAACAAAGAAACTCCCATCGTTGTAGCTTTTCGGCTCACAAGCTGAAACCATTCGGGTAAAACAGTCAGACAAACAAACAGACAAATACACGAATACATTCCCGTGACAATGCACCTTCGCAAAGGAAAAACAAAAAAACAGAAGAACATGCCAATATAAAACAGTTGCTCTGCAGCATGAACTTCCACAGTAGATGATAAAATATCCTATGCAGTCATTAACAAAGGCCATTTTTCAAACTGATATTTTAAACTGAAGTATTCTTATTGGGAGAAGCACTACCGCATCGTATTATGTGGAACAAAACCCCCTGAGGTTCTGACATTCATGAAATTTCAATAAAGCCGCTCAATTCGAGACCTCGTTCTATTTCTTAGCAGCACAGACGGAAAGACGCATATAAGATCCGAGAGTAGTTCTAATCCCTAAGGTAGGGAATTCTCAAGGAACAAGGCTAAACTATCAGCAATAAGGACATATTTCCTGTACTTTCCCAGAGAAGAGAAATTGCGGAAATCCACTACTACGGGATGGGGGGTGGGAGGGGGGAAGGCAAGGAGGGGGAGCTTTGTTTTTTATCGAGTTTCAGAAGGTGGCTGTGGAGGTAACAACAGTACCTGTGAAAAATCAACTACCTAAATTTAAAAAACTGCAGATTGGTGGCAGCAAATGTACAAAGATGCATACCCGGGCGTATTTAAATCAATCACGAGCAGATCGTTTTTGAGTAGAACGGCAACAGCAAACGGATGTTGTGGCACATTTGAATATGGGGAGCTAGTGAGTGGCACGAACGCTATCATAGGATGATCCATTTCCAGTACGGTGGCTGACCGCGATGCCCTCATGATGGTCAATGCCGGTAGAACACCTTCATCTTGCGGCACACCTGCAATGGTATTTTTAAACAAAACTGAGAGTAAATGTCGCCCGCCTTTGGCCGCTTTCCTTCTCCTAATCCCTCCCTCCCTATACTTTCGCAATCGTCCAAACTTTACACCAGAAGAGGATGATACGAAGAAAAAGAACCTCCACATTTCAGTCCTTTCAATCTACATCACCTATACTTATAAATACCGCGGCATCTTTGGAATACCTAACCTGCGTATCCCTTTCGCCTTGCATGATATGCTAATATGATACATACCTGCCCAAACCTGTCCTTCCATACACCTAACGAATTTAAATAAAAAACTGAAGGCAAGAAAAACTTGAGCAAACGCTAACAGCAAATAGAAATAGTAAGTCGACTATTCTAATTGAATTACCTACAGAGAAACAGCTAAAATCTTCAGCAATTAGACAAAGCGTTAAACAAATATTACACCTCGTACATTTCAAAAACACTAAGAAAAAAAAGCAAATAATGAGAAATAGGAACAATAAAGATAGAAAAAAGCTCAATTGCTCAAAATTTTAACTAGAATAATTCACATACCTCCACTAAATATGACCATTTGCTCACCATCGGCCGAATGCCTCCAATCAACCTGAAAATTATAGGTATACTTTAAAGCTCTTTTAGTTATACCGGTGAATATTTATACATATCAGTTGATACAAACAAAAAAGTTATAAAGACTACAATTCAAATATTCATACTATTCCACAAAATTTAAATTTGAGACTAAAGCGGTTTTAACAAAGAAAGTTAACAAAGTATATCAATATTTCCTCTGCTTTAGGCACCTTAAAAAAGCTTTTGGCTTCAACTAATTATAAAAGAAGGCGATGTTTAATCATCGTGTCACTCGTTATGCTTTAATCTCTGCTCAAATATCTGTGGCAATTCTACAGTTTCAACTGATTGTTGGTCAATAGCAACCCAAACTATAAAAAGTAGATGTTTACACGGAAACATTTTAGCCAAAATTTTATTCATAAAATTTTATGCAAATATTCAGATATCAAACGATGTTTCCATTTACTATGGCCAAATAAAACTAAACTACTCATCCCACATAAATAACAGAGGACAATCAAATTTATAATAAAAATAAATTTGCTCAGCCAAGGATTTAAAGCAAACCATCCTCTCCATCACCTTGCTCACGCACTGCTTCAGCAAGTGACTTTGGGCAGTTATCGCGCAAATACAGAAAACCGATGGATGCTTCCCAGTTGTGACAGCACTGACGTTGACTCCTAATTGCCTTTTTGACACCGAGGTCAACAACATACAAGAGCAACAAGAAAAAAAGCAAAACATACTTTTTCAACCGATAAAAAAACATGTGGATGAGATAACACCGCAAACATTTGTGCATACAGTTCATTCAATATATGAGAGGTAGTTACGACTAAAGGCAAAACTCTGATTTTGGACAGCATGGATCTTTGCTATCGCAATGACATCTTGCCCAGCTCATAGCAAAAAGCCTAGCAATATTAAATTAAAAAAGTAAAAAACCTGTGTGATGGGCCTACACTTCTGGCCATGAGGCATAAGTCTATGTAGGCATTCGCCAGGCTTCTTCGCATTCCATATAACCAACGATCCATCTGCGTTGCCGCATATAAATTGCCGTCCATCATGATGCCATGCAAGTGAACGTGCCGGACATTCCGATGAAAACCTTTCCACCTCGAATATACAGATTCAATAATATCGTTTGTTTACTCCTTCTTACCACCCTTTCCCACCTCCCCCTTAGATAATGAGTATCATAGAGGCTAAGCTGATTAATAATCACCGATTCAACGACCAAGTTTTTATATTTCAGTAAATGTTTGAAAGGGGTCTTATGAATATCGTTTACAAAAAAATTTTTTTTAATGCTTCGAGGTGCAGCTATCGGTGCGAGATACGACAACAGAAATGACTTCAACTGCACAGAAGTAATACGACCTCTCCAGCTTAAGCTCCACCCCCAGCTTCAATTTTCAGTGTACTAAGTACAAACAACTACTCCCTCAGTCTTAATGATTCAGCACTAACCTCCATATTAATATTAAAGCAAAATATTTCCAACCATTTTTCTGCACGACTTATTCCCTCATTTTTCGAACGATTTTCTCATACTACACGTATGTCATAAATAAAAATAATGCATAGTAACGACATCGCAGAAACAGAATTAACAAGAGTAAACCAAAGAAATAATTCACTTATTTTAGCATAACTTTTAGTTCAACGAAACCATTTGGTTTAATCTGCCAAGTCAGCACTTTCGTAAAGAAAACATTTTCCAAAAGAAAATTTCAGCGAATTTTTCCAGAAAAAAATCCATGAATTACAATTAAAAAATGAAATAAATAATAAAAATACCTCCTTAGTACAAAGATTCCATAAAACGACAATTCCCTTTTCAAAGAGAATTAAAATTTTCGATGCATCAATGGGACATGTTAGAATAGACTTCACAGCGCCTGGGTGCGTACGACAACTTCTGCAATTAAAACAAAACTATACGAACATGCCCTTGAACAAAATCAGAACACTCAACAAATAAAGCGTTATAATAACAACTGAGCAATCTCCTTTGCTTTTCATAAAAAACCACAAGTAAAAAATATGAAAGGTAAAAACATACTATAATATTAATAAAATGATGCAAATTTCTTGCAGACAAAATATTCAACAAGATTCGATGAATCCCGTTAAGCTAAAAAATTTCAACTCAACTGCACAACCAGAAACTTTCAACGAGACCTCCCTGTAGAGCATTCTTTACTACCTCCCTCCCTCTTCAACCTATATTTCATACCTAAGAAAGGGAAAGCATTTGTTCACCTCCTCTCAGCCGACGATGAGCCTAGAGTATCTATGCGCCTACTTTGCTAGAATGCTCCCTAGAGCCGAAGCGATCGTTAGGCACACCGTTTGCACGTCACCCTCTTCAAATAGGAAATTCACTTCCTATTTCACCAACCACTCAAAATGCATAAAAAGATCACAACGCACCCCAAACTTGAAATACAGCCGGAAATATATAGATCACCTATCGTCGATAGAAAATTAAACATTCTAAAACATCGAATAAAAAATTTGCGTATATTATCATAAAGCCGCAATTTACAAACGCAATCAATGACTGGTATATAAGCCATCATCATTCAAAAAAAGGATAAATAAATAAATAAATAAATAAATAAACAAAAACTATAAATAAATAAATAAATAAATAAATAAACAAAAACTGAAAATTCAGCACATCTATCAAAACATATGACAATCGTCTCATTCTCGTCTCCTCCTTCAGTTCAAAGCGCTACCTTCTATTCCTACCATTAGATCACCACCTACTTCACCTGCACAATAAGGTGGGCAATAACTGCTAAACCTTACAGCAATATCGGTACGCAGTTGAAATTGTCAAACAAACAAAATTACAGTTAAAGAAAACAGTTTCCAATCATTTCGCTTATGTGAACAATTCATTTGAACGCACAGCATCCGATAGAAATGACCACCTTTTAAGAGATAAAAAACTTCTTCCACTATTGATATATGTCACTCCTGGAGGTGGACATCAAGTTCTATCCCTTGAAGGTGACTCAATTCCGGTCCCAAATAACCATTCTGACCTTGAGATCTTTACAGCATGAGCCTTTGGGGCATACTAATCATTTTATTGACCTCCCTATCAGGCGGTCAATACACATGGCCTTTCATATGAAATCAAAAAGGTTTTCTCTGCAACAGAAAACATGAAAATATATTAAATTCTATGAACGTTTCATCTACCGTCTGTTTCTCCTTCCCCCCTCCCCCTCACCTATTTCCAAATATTTCTCGAAAGAAATATTAAAAAAGCTTCCTGAAGTTACAGACATCAATAAAAATATCAAAGAAGTATATGCAAACTCACAGATCGATTGCCTTGTTCCAATTAATAACGTATGTAGAAAGAGTGAACGTTGCCACACTCACGAAATATACATTACCACGCTCGGTGCCCACATGTAGCCATTTACTTTGGAATGGAAGACTTATACATGTCACCTGCTCTTTATTCAACTGTATACTGTGCACTATTTCGGGAACCTGAAATCGCAATATATCATCGGTAGACATCAAGATGGGGAAGTTTTTAGAAGAAGGTGAAACACAGATAGAGAAGGCTGATGAAAGGAATTGATGCACCCCACGCAAAATACCAAAAATTCAAAGAAATACACATCGTAATCGAGTATACAAACTTCTATAACTACCTAATCACCTACGAATATAAACTCTGCAAAAGAACATATAGGAAAGCAAGCATCCAAAGAAAATAATAAAATAATGATTATTTTGAAAAAATATTTCTGCTCTTAAATTCAGAAAATTTTTTAAATGCAAGCGTTAGATGAACGACTCTTCGAGAGTCATCCTAACACTAATTCGTGATAGAAGAGGAGATAGCAACGTCGCTGAATAATTTGCATATATCAGAACATCTGTATCATCCACATCACTAATGAGTATTCAAAAAAATGAACCATAAAAAATACAGAACTGATTAATGCGTGGATGCAAATTCACCAATTCACTAGAATAGGATATCCTCTAATGATACAAAATAGGATATCCCCTCTCTGATTTGCATCATCCTCAAACGTCTTATTAGAAGGTACTGACCTGTTCCATAAAACAAACAATACTTTTTCTACTTTTTCTCCATCGCAACTTTATTACGCATTGTATAGGTATTTAGCGAAACCTACAAAACCAAAGTGAAATTTATAGCTTAATAGATATGGGAGCAAAATATGGAACAAAGTCGTGATACCATGGAGGAACATCAAACGGTAAAAGTAATGAACGTGTTAGCCAAAGAAAAGAACCTATCGGATATTTCTACAATCACTTCCCCTTCTCTGAACGCAGTCTTTTTTGTTCTCACAATGCCTATATTCTCATCTGTGTATGAACGGCCTCAACTTTTTAAGGAGTAGCAGTCACTTCTATTTGTTCCGACCATAAACGTCCCATTACTATTAGAAGAAAGCCGGATGATGTGAAAATGCTGGATTAATATATTTCTCTTGCTGCATAATCAAAAAGAATTTTGCCATTTCTCATTGGTGTCAAACAGAAAACTTCCATAATTACCACTTAGCAACAGAAAGTGATAGTATTCATAACCTCCTGCAAATCTAAACTAACTAGAAACATGATGTAGGCAAAAACTATTTTAAAATTTTGAAGCAACACACCCATCTCTTCTCTTAACCGCACGTAATTATCATTAATTAAACAGAAAAACCCGCTAAAATGCAAACCTTTTGACGAAAATTCCACAGATGTACCATGTCATCACGACAAGCGGTTACAAGTGCACCCTGAAATTGAGAAGTTATCCCACGAAAAAATCTGAAAGCCCTACCTCGTCCCCTTCTGATCTGAAGACAATCACATAATACCTTGATGCAAGATGCGAGATCTGTTATTACGTTTGAATTACATATATATATATGTATATATATATATATATATGCCAAGGAATGTAGAAAGGTATTGTGCCCTTATGCAACAATGTGTTACGTGGTTTTGAAACAAACAACTGAAATTTTTGATAAATTAATTGTGATATCAACAGAAAATCATTGCCATTCCACAATGAAGTGCATAAACATGATCGCATATTAATAAAAATCTGTTCAAAAATAATGCTCTTTCGGAGCAAAATTACGAAGTTGTTGATCGACGAGCACTGCCCAAATGCGTTTTTTTTCTATCGCAATTTCCCACTTCACTCTCCCTCCTCTCCACCGAGAAAACCCATCCAACGGTATTACAACCCTTTACGAAGGAATAAATAAAATGAGGAAGGTGCAATAATCCCTCAGAATTTTTGTGCGTTGTATGCAAATTTCTGCAAAGTATTTATGCAGCATATTAATTCTAGCGGGAACCCAGAAATACATGCAGAAGATTTTTGAAAAGCGCACGATTTTTAATAGGGACAGCTTTATTCGTTCACTCAAATTACCGTTTTATTTCATATCACCTTCTCCCCCCCCCTCCCCCCATTCCCAACGCTCCTCATTCTTGCATACGCAAAAAAAAAAAATTTTTTTTTTTTTGAAGAAATATATTCCAACCTCTGAAATTGAACTGAAGCTGATAAAAAGCTCTGTTTTACATCCGTCTATCTCCATCACAAAAAAGATAACACTGACTTCAAAAACAACCTTTTATCTGCATTTTTGAGAAAAAAATCTTCCTCAAAGCAAAGCAATGCCGTAGTTGTCGATAGGGCAAACGATGTGACACTTGCCCATATCTAATGAATAGAATTAACGAAATAAATAAATCATTCCGGTAGTCATGGTGACGACTAAGAATTTTATGAAAAAGTCCCGTAAAAAGGGAGCAATGACGTTTACCAAAAATGACGAAGGTAGAGTGGTAAGCAATATCCCTATATTTCCGGACGGACTTATAACATTGCAGCTGGCTGACAAATTTACAGACACAAGAAAACCAGCATACTTTTCCGGATATGCGTAATCGAATAAAAGTAAAAGCGAAAAAACAGCTGTGAAAAAAGAATACTTCGCAATTTGTCGATAAAATGGTCATAAGAAAATGCATCCTAACTTTGCTTTCAATGCATTAAAAAATTTACGGAATAATTTTAGTTGGAATCGTCTCTTTTTGCCCTTTTTTCGCCGCCAATTTGAATCGCATCATATATAAATGAATACTTTCACATCTATACTAGTATAATATTCAAATTGCCCACGTTCAAAAATCATCTTTAATTAGAACAACGAAACACCTAAAAGCGCCTTCGAACAACAAAAAAAAATTCCCTTTCATCGAATTTTTAACGCTTTAG
Organism: Baylisascaris schroederi; assembly: GCA_006503575.1. Lineage (NCBI taxonomy): Eukaryota > Metazoa > Nematoda > Chromadorea > Rhabditida > Ascarididae > Baylisascaris > Baylisascaris schroederi. Next base: position 1,311,368 of record QEWY01000432.1, on the reverse strand, counting down.
CATAGTGCATTAGATAATGAACGAATATGATGTCCATATAGAAGCTAGAAGACATACCTCATTTATTAAAAACTGCACATGCAGAACGGCCGCATCGGATGGATGTTTTAAGCTATAATCCACGCCAACGTCACCAAGTATACGCACCGCGCCATGACCCGATCCGATCGCCAATAGCCTTTGCACACAATCGTATGCTATACATCGTGGGTCATCCGGGAAACCATGCCGTACTATCTATAATAAATCTAATATTATAGCTGCTCTCTATTAAGCTCCAACCTCTCCCAGTAGACATGGAATGAAAAAAACAAATCAAAAAAAACACTTCAATACTTGCAAAATGTGGAAAGCGATAACGTTTAGAAAATTCTACCAATCAGTTTGGTTCAATCCAAGAAGTTCAGCTCAATTATCGATCGATAAAATTGTCTCAGTCCATTTCGTCGAAATTAATATGGGCTTAAATGAGAGAATGTGCATCATTAATTACAAGTATATTTGACAGAAAGCACTTTTTTGCATCTTATTAAGTCTTTCTTAGCGCGTTAAACAATTGCACCACAAAATCGCCGAAAATTGTTTCAACGAAAACAAAAAGATGCGAAAATTGAATACAATAATCAAAGAAATAAAAAAACTGAAATAAAGATAAAAGTAAAAAAAATCAAATGAGTAAAAATAAAAATAAAAATAAAAATTATAGAATTTTCAAAGTCGATTCTTAAAAATAAAAATTATAGAATTTTCAAAGTCGATTCTTTTTCATCGTTTCAGTTGCCGCTCTCCGGAGATTGCAAACTTCCCTCAGTAATTACTGTTTTAAGTATTATGAAGGATTAAGAAAAATGAACATAATCACCATATACCACTAATAACAATGAATAAATAAGTATAAAATAGTAGCAACAAAGCCTTTCTCACCTTGCCTCCTATCCCTCCTCCTCCTTCCCCCTTCACCCACCAAAAAATTTGAAGACTTAATAAACAGAATTAATTAAGACCATACTTTGATCAACTAAAGCTTAGGTTATATGGTACAAGTTTCGTGATTATACCACCACTTTACCGGCTAGCCAGTACAAATACACCACCACACAGACATACAAGCACCATTCAGGTAAGCATCCTTTGAGGTTAAATTCTTTTATATTTTAGATCGTTATATGCGGCCATGAGATAATACTGAGGGAGGGAGTTGAAGGACCGGAAGATGGGAGATGGGAGAAGAAGGGAAGAGAGGTGGATGAGCAAGGGGAAGGGGAAGGAATGGAAGATAGGAGGAGAGGAAGGAGTAAGGAAGAGTTAGGTAGGGAAGGTGGGAGGAGGAAGGTGAAATGCACCCCCTTTCCCTCAATTATGCGAAAATAACGAACATTAGCAACAATAAATTCCACAATCATTCATCATTGATTTTCATACGGACAGTTGTTCTCACATTCTTCGATGTGGTTTTCTACCCTCTCAGGAAGTTTCAATTAGTAGACTTCCCAGGTCTAACTCTTCTCCTCTCAAGGATGTAACTCTTCCCTCCTTTCCTTTCCTTCAACATCCTCCAGAAATACTTCCTCGTCATGCTCCTTGCAGACAACTTTACATTACGAATTTCACATCTTTTAAAGCCTCTTTCGAGCATCAAAATCGCCTACCAAGTCAAAAAATTAGGTCTTAGTCTACGGTATTCGTGCTGAGACGCTTATAAGGGTTTGACTGCAATGCCTTTAGATACTAACAAACGTCACCAATATCAGCGTTTGATTCCTAGTGTGACGTTACGTCCGTTACGTCGCAACGCTGTTTTTCACTCATTCATTCAAAAAAAGGCACCAATATGATGTAGCATAAAGCTTAAACAGAAGAATGTCAGCACTATGCTTACGAAATCTAACAAAGAATTTTTGTGGTTTTTAGCTAAACAGTAAAATAAAATATGATGCGAATAAATTGTCTGTCTAATTTGCGTATTGCTTTTTATTATTTCACGCTAATTTCTAGCTTTTCAATAGACAATTTCCACTTTGCATAACCTTTCTAAACTTTCGAAAAAAATAGTCTTGGTAGCACTAGAAATCACTCTCGAGAGTGGAGAAAATGACCTCTCCTCTATATGAGTGCAATTTTTTAAATCAAACGAGAGTATGCTTCCCCTTTTTTCCGCTCATGATCATTCCTCTTTTTGAAGTATCTAAATGAACGAGATACTTTAAAAGAGAAAGTTATAAGTATTTCATTCTTGATGAAATTCGACCGGATCACCTCTATCTTTCCCTCAGTGGATTGCTTTCAGAGACTTTCCCCTTCTATTACAAAGCACAGCAGCTCCACTAAGTGCCGACGATCCTGACCAAATACCAAAGAAAAGAATGGAAAAGAATTCTGACAAAAGAAAGAAACAAAGATGCATATCATCGCTAAAATATCTATCATATCGAAGTGACTGATGATGATACTAAAAGAAATCCTCTTGCTTACCTGTGTTAAGCAGACATGTTCGGGTGAAACTTTCTCATCGAGTTCGAGCTCAGCACGTCCATGCATACTACGAAAACCATCGAGCGCCGATGCGAGCTTCTTCTTGGCTCGATCCATTACTTCAACGTCCGGCTCCCGTCAACAGAATTTTTTCTTGTCGCCGCCAATTTTCAGCTTGCTCTCCTTTTGTGGCTTAGAATCGCATCGATACCAATAAGACGACGGATCGGATCTCAGGAATATGAGATATTCGAAGGAAATGTTTTATGCCATGCAAACAGTTCATGCATGAATACAGCCACCGATCGTTTTGTTGCCACTTCACCTTCTTGCCCAATTTGAACCCTCTTCTCAGTTTATGCAAATTAACGCCTATCTATCAAAAACGGCATATCATTCCATCACAACACCTAAAAATTAAATATTTTGCATATTTAAAGTTATAATTGCAAGACGAATAAGCAAGCATACGAGATGGATGAAATTTTACGAAGTAATTTAGCGGTCACTCATACTAATTTAATGGTCACTCCTACTAAACTGGCTAGGTGACAGAGATGTGGGAGGGAGTGGGAGAGAGAAGTGGAAGACAAAGGCGGTAGAAATGGAGGATAACTGCCAGACAGCGGCGCGAAAGCCACTGAATTGTGACGTGCATACTGACACCCCTACGGAGCACTAAGCTTAATGTAGGCTCCACGCTGCGCCAGCTAACAACACATGTATGCACGTCATAATGCTTGGCATTTGAGCCTAGGTTTTTTCCCTTAAGAACGCACAAAAAAAAAACGAAAGCAACATATGATCAACTAGATTTCATAGAAATGTGAGAAAAAAAAACTTTATTGTAATCACAATTGATTCGGAATAGTACGATTAAAAAAATAAGAGAAAAAATGAAACCAACCCTCTCCCTTTCTTCCTCCCTCTCTCTCGTTCTCCTGATTAAATAGTTTCATGGAAATGATTAATAAAGCGACGCGTAAGTTGCTCATCGTAAACTTACGCTTAATTAATATAGGTGAGGTTTCCTACGAACGTAAGCAACCGCGATATGCTTTTTAAATTAGAATCAATCAAAGAGCACATAGATTTCAAGCGATCATTTTGCAGAATCTAAAATTAGGATTTTGTGCAAATTTCTATCACCCATCACTTCAATGTGGATCTTTCTCAGCTATACCTTTATTGCAGCAACAATCGGAAAAAAATCTATATAATTTTTAACGTCTGAAAAAAATTTTTGATGTGAAAATGTCGTCAATTTCGAAGAATTGGGTGCTGCAAATTCTTTGGACGTTTGCCAAAATCAATTTCGCATCTTGTAGGAGCATAATGTCACCCGCATGAAAAATGTGATTTTCTTGAGGACCTATTTTTTATGGACAGAATATTTCTTACAGAGTGCTTAGGTAGCGAAGAAGTGATCACCATTACTGTTCTCTATCGTTTACAATCTCATCTCCTCAACAAGTGCAATCTTACTTTGTCTTGTCCCTGTAAGAAAAAACTCACTTCCGTTCAAGTTGCATTCTGTCACCGAAATATTATCAGCTACAAATTCTGCGGCCAAATTCTCTTCATGCAAATGTTGAAAAACAATATGGTAGTATTATGACGCCAAATATGGAAATGTTGTATGCCACATAAGTAAATACTGCAAAAACATATAAAATGCAAATTCTTAGATGAGACAAACAGTTATGCTCAATGGAACGGGAATGGGGTGAGGGGAGGGGTAAGGGGGACGGTAGAGGATGAGGGTGAAGGCAGGAGGAACGCAGCATAAATATGACTCAAATGCCTATAATTTCTTTTCCCAAGTAGGACTTTTTTTCATCGTTGAAAATCGCTCAATTATTAAAATATCTAGAAAGTTGAGTTTCAGCCATTTTTCGATGGTTTATAAATAAATTCCCTCCCTTTTTTAAAGTAACGACCAATGATTCAAATTCCTATTGAAAAATTTTTTAATGCGCAATTTTTCCCACTCTCAATAACTTTATCGTTTAATTTGCGATAACTTAAGAAATTCAATCCAAGAAAAATCCCGACCATAATTTCCATCGCGATAATTACATTTTTTTTTAAATGCGACATTGGATATTTGCCAAATGTTTGCGGCATTATGGAATCACCAATAGAGAATTGAATCATCTGGTTAAATTTGCATATTCAAAACGAAAATTGGTAAAGCAATAGGGAAATATCTGGATTTCATGCAATCCTTTTTGAGGAAGATAGGTCTAGTTCCTCCCATGTTTCGAAAAATATGGGAATATCAATCAAGGCTTCGACCCATAGATCAATAGAAGTTCACTTCTTATAGAATGTTGATAAACGGTAAAGTTTTATCATAACAGTCAATGAAGAAATAAGTTTAAAATTTGATTTAAAAACTCGGAATTTGAAATTTTGATTTCCCGCAATTTGGAATCCATTCCAAATAATCATCGGAAGTAAATGAAATAAATCGAGTTGGGCAAATCCCATTCCATACGAGAAATCACTGAAAAATTAAAACGAAATGACGTGATTAAACCATCTCAAGAATAAATATTTCCGTTAAGGGAAATGAAAGACGAAATGATAGAGAAGAAAAATACTATTCATCTCATCTATTCTTCCTCTCAAATATCAATAATGTCTCTTTGGAACAAACAATTCTTGTTCCTTTTTCCTTCTATCTCTACTCTCTCTTTTCCCCTCTATTTACCACTTGCTTTTTTCTCTTCTTTTTCCCTCTACCTCTACCTTCTCTTCTTTCCTCCCCATTTACCACCTGTCTCTTTCTCTTTTTGCCTTCCATCCCGTACTCTCTCCCTCGAAATTTGACTAGTCCAAATCATTCATCTAAGATTAAAATATTCATAGAACCACTGAATGGACGGGTTGCAATCAACAATTTGCAATTTGCAGTCTGCAAGCGTTATTTATAAATTAGAATTCTTGAAATTGTCGGCACTAAGCGGTCACCTCTATATTCAAATAATAATAAATACGGTTCTTTCTCAAACCTCACCTGAGAAAGTGCTTCTATTTTGAAGAGCTAAATTAAAAATTCGTTGCAAATCAATGTCGTTGTCACATTCTCTAGACCTATTCAACACAGGTATGATCAAAACCTGGAAAGTGTCTACAATATCGGCATTAATTGACGGAGTTCGAATCCAAAACTTTTTCGTTTCGACTCCAACATTTTTCTATTTCGACTCCAACGTCTTTGCGTGTCGACTCCAACATTTTTGTTCTTCGACTCCAACATTTTTCTATTTCGACTCCTAGAAATTTCAGACTCATTGTATTGCTACGTTCGCTAAGATGTTTTAACGCTGAATTAGCTTAACTAATTCGACTCAATTCAAATAAACGCATTTATTTATAACACAAAAGGTTTTCAACAATCACCTTTAAAGGATTATTCAGTTCGTTCAATGAGTTTTAATCCTATAATGCAGACTAACCGCTGGTCAGTTGGCTAGTTGACCATTGGCCATTTGAAGTCTCTTTCGGAGATTTTTTGAATGCTAAATTGTCCATTCTCAGCAAAATCCGAGATGAACTTTCGTTATAAAAAATTTTTCTTTGACAAAACTTTTATTTTTCAAAGAAAATATACGAAATATCCTCTTTTCATTAAAAAAAATACTACTAAAATTTATCCGATTCATTGCTTAACCTAAATTCGTTTTTTTGTGCCACGAACATTTGCAGTTCAAAGAGTATTTGCCATTATTTCGTACAAATAAGTACGTTGTCGCCTGGTTCTTCAATCAAAAACGCATCACAAGTTTGCCTAACTTGAATCAATCCCGCTGGGTAAACACACTACATCTGCATGTTTGCTCAATCGGATTGGTATCGCTGGATCGGTACGTAAAAACTTTTGCGGTCGTAACTTTTCTGTCACGTTAACGACTTCATAGATATTTACAAAATAGGTTGACGTAGAAATCACTGTTTCATATTTTTGAATATCGGAAGAGGGGGGGGGGGGGGAAGGGGGAGGAGAAAAGAGGAAAGGAAATGGTGGGAAAAGAGGGAGGGGGGAGTAGAAAGACATTGCGTCCCTCAAGAATTTTAGGTCACAAAATTCTTTCCCAAGCTCGAACGACAGTGAAATGCGCTATTGTTCTTACAATCTCTATTACTTTCACAGATCGCATTTGGGGGGGGGGAAGGGGGAGGAGAAAAGAGGAAAGGAAATGGTGGGAAAAGAGGGAGGGGGGAGTAGAAAGACATTGCGTCCCTCAAGAATTTTAGGTCACAAAATTCTTTCCCAAGCTCGAACGACAGTGAAATGCGCTATTGTTCTTACAATCTCTATTACTTTCACAGATCGCATTTTATATTTTGATTTCATGTTACTTTTAGCTATTTTAGGACTGCTTCTCCTTCCTTCTCCTCCCCCACCCCCTCGTCTCCAAATTCCACCTGGAATCCACGCTAACAGCCCCAAATTTTTAGGACTTTTCTGTATTCATCATTGAATGGTAAAAAACGCGTAATATGCTAGCAGCATTCATGAAATAGGTGCGCACTTCTTTTGCATTTTGCAGCGCCAAAATGACTGAATTCCGTTCGCACATCCGCTTATTTTTATTTTTTATTGAAGAATTTTTTAAAACTTTCACTGGCCTATTCATAAATCAACGCACTGAAAACTATCCATCACATGTGGATCATGTGCAAAGCACGTGCTCATCGCTTAAATATTCGAAAAATGCTCATATTAACATATTCTAAGTTATTATGCGGATATTATGCAAATATTTCTCAAAAAAAAAAACAATCCTTCAGCAATTTCCGCTCAAGTTGGAAAAAAAGTCGTGTTATACCATTCAAAAACAAAAGATACCACAAATTTTAAACTTCCAGCTATGTATACCCTTCCCGTTGGGTATCAACTTTGAGCTCTCCATTCCCAATTTCATCCGATCGCGCGATCAGAAATCTGCTTTTATTAGTGAGGAATGTAGGCGATCTACCTTTATTAGCGAGGAAAGCAGGCGAGACATCAATTGAATAATACGATTGAACAGTACATCAAAAATCTGTTCAAAATCAGCGTCATGCTCTGTGTTTTTTCTGCGATTGAAAAAAGAATATTCAATAGTTGAGAGATTACTCATGAATAAAATTGAATTGTACTCGCAAGAAAAAGGATTGAATTCTCAAAGGCTAATTAAATGAACTGAAGTGAATCGATGCAAGCTTATCGACATATGTGAAGATATATATGCACTTTGTTCAATAACGAAGATGAACCTAAGATTTGAAATAAGTGGACTATTAGCTTTCGATATTCAAGTATCATCACAAATCTTCATTAAAATATTTTTTCGGTAAGAAAATATTTCACAGATTAACGTTTAATTACATCATAATTATACGTTAACTAGCTTTTTTATAATGGATTAATTGTAGGTTACAGGTTAATTATAGGTAAATAAAATAGGTTAGTTAATAGACGAATTACCGATATATAAGTAAGAAAGCAGATAAAAGAATGAAGACAATTAGAATAGATGAAAATTTTAAAGTGTCAATTACCAATGATAACCTGAAGAAAAAAAGATAAAATATGGCTAATGAAACGCACTAAAAAATGTAAAATTTAAGTTTTAGCATTATTTTCTAACTTATGTAAATAATCAAAAATATCAGTGAAAGATTTGCATTTTATTCAATTCGGTTTAATTACACAAATTTTCGACAATTTAATAATCATCTAAGAATAATGATTGAGAAAAACTAAAAAGTTTTATCCGTTTGAAAAAAAAATCTAAGCGATGAACATTTAAGGAAACTTTCAAAAAAAAAAAAAAAACAACATAAATACAAAAATTATATACTATTTTTAGTGAATAATTTCACTAGTTTAAATAATACAATGTATAAGAGTTTTACTGAGTGTAATATTGATTGGTAGGAGGTAACATTGCAAAAAAGAGGTTTCTTGACACTATCAGATAAGAACTGGAAATCGAAATGCAACGCTAGTGATGCAGTACAGGAAATAAGGCTTCTACTTGGTTGCGATATTGAAGCCCTCTTTGAATACTCTTTCCATATTTGCAACATTTAAATTTGCAACAAAAATTAAATGCCAAATGCGCCATTCAGAAAAAACCCTCTAAATGGTCTCTAACCTAATCGAAATTCAATACAAATGCAATACGCTTTCAACTTCCTTTTTCCCCGTAAAATTGTCGCCTTCTCTTATTGACAACACACCTCATTGCACCTCTTATTGCAATAATTTAGTGCACTTCTTTTCTAACGTTTTGAAAATGTTCGAAAAAAGGAAGTAAACAACCGTGTTTGGCTATAGAATTGAAGAAGGTAAGCAACAATTAGAGATTTATAAAATTTCCGAAATTTGTAAGAAAATTTATGCGGAATCACTTCGAAAACTTGATAATTGAAATTGAAATATTGAAAAAAAATGAAATATATTGTGCAATTATGAAACCACTATGAAAGGTATTTGATGGAATACTAATCTATACAAAGAAATATTTAACTATACGCAAATATTTTAAATAGGATGGTGAATCGTTTTTGTTTGCGCGCTACTCGTTCCGCATCGTATTCCCCCTCGCCCTAATTATGCAATACAACGAGGAAATGTAAGAGCTATTGCCGTAAAACTTCTACAACCTGCCTCCTTTATGCTAACATGTATAAAGGAGGCAGATTGGTGTTGAAAACATGCATAAAGAATTAGAAAGTGAATTGTGAAAATTGCGATGAAGTTCCCTCAATCGAGAAATGAAAAAAACCAAACTAATACTAATAAAGTTCGAATTTTCTAGCAAAAATTTCTCTCTCTCTCTCTCTCTCTCTCTCTAAAATATTCCTCAACAACTCTATTCTCTTAATTCTTCCTCACTAATATCTTCTCATCTCAAGGCCAACCTTCTTATGCCAAAGGCCATGAAGTTGGTACATAAGAAACATTTCATGTATCGCATTAAAAGCGCTAAAACAATACAATAATATTCAATTATATATATATATATATAT
>QEWY01000432.1:1171128-1301495 GCA_006503575.1 Baylisascaris schroederi | reverse complement strand
GAATTTAGAGAACTTATCGTCTTCATAAAAATTGAACTTAGTATAATTAGCTAATATTCCAGGTGGAAGAATGCAGCTGAAATGCATTAGGAACTCAACTCGTTTGTGATGTAGAGGAAATCGTCAGCCGTAAAATAATGGAGAATTTCAAATGGAATTGACATTAGCGTTATTTTCTATGCAAAAAATGAAACGTTACGATTACCACCTTTCCCGTTCTTCCTTCACTTCCCAAAAAAATTTCTTTCTCTCTTGTCACAATTGCAAACTTGTTTACCATAACAGTTGTACGTTAACTGAACATGCCAACGATTAGATCGTTATGGGACAAGCAGGGAATCATAAGTATAAAGATAAATTATGAACAAGCAGTTTATTGCATACTCAGTTAAGTATATGATCATTATTTAAGGATTAAGAAAGTGGAAAAGCACAATATGTGCCTTTGTAAATCTCCTCATCCAACCTACTTGTTCCATAAACTAACAACAAATAATAAAATAGGGAAAACAATGCACTCAATTTCAGTCGGACATACATACAACCCGACATATATGACAGCCCCATAAATATGCAAATTTTTGGGCACTTTTAAACGCTTTGCCTATAACTGTGACAGTTCATATAAACTTTGCTTATAACTGACTCTTCTCGAAGTTGATGGGTAAGCTTGACAGTTCATATAGAAGATCAACTATGGTGTATTATAGGCTATACCCAACGAATTTTATAACGCCAATTCGAGTGATTTACTCCTTAAACTATAGAAAAGACAGAAAGACACAATTAAAAATTCTAAGCCTGTTTAAAATAAAATCTCATACAAAAAACACAGCAGCAGAAACCATCATCTGGTGTTTACCACTGTACAACCAGTCTGCTACCAAAAGGTGTGGCCCTATTGCTGTCAATAAGGCACTCAGTTGGCGGCAATAAAAAATTGCAACATAATTGTGAAAACTCAATTCCTTAACACGTTTACTTTGTTGTAATCGCATTTAACAATTAACTTTCTAAACTTCAAAGAAGAATCAATAAGACCAAAACTGGAAAAAAACTCGAAAAAAAAAACAAATTTAAAGAAGCTATTAAACCCTTCTTCAATAAACTCATTCTCTTTTCTCATATTGCGTATACGTTATATTTCATTTCGTCTTTTTTGATTATTCTAAATTCTGATTCAATGTTTTATTTTCAAACTTTTAAAAGCAGAATTTCCCTTCTTTTCTGCCTATTTTGTTTGTGTTTGTCCGTCTGTCTATTTGTCTGGGAGTTTTAACTCAAAAAACATCGGAGCTATAATCGAGAAAATCAGCAAACAACGTACTCCATGGATGACTTATCTATTCCAACAATTTAGTTGATTTGATGTTGCTAAAATGAACTTTGGTCCTTGAATGTGCTTAAAAATTATACCTACTTTACAAATTTGTTCATCGAATATTCCATTTATAATAAATGGCTCATAAAAACGCATCTTTTTTTAAAATTATTTAAACGGCAATCGGATTGGTTAAAATCGGACGGCAATATTTCACATACTTTTTTTTTTTTAAATTTGCTAGTAATTTATGAAAATATTCATTCAAGTGGATGAAGCGCTTCCTTTAAATAGCACATATTGCGTTTTTTTGATGAGCTCCCTTAATTGCTTCAGCTCTATTTCGGTTCTTAATTCCGTCTGATCAATCTAAACTGATGCAAAAAAAAAAAAAATAGCTCTATTTCGGTTCTTAATTCCGTCCGATCAATCTAAACTGATGCAAAAAAAAAACGACTTCAATGATTTACTATCTATAATTCTTTATGGCGTTTATTCCATCTCGAAATTTCCATATTAAGTTCATTCATATTCAAATTACTTCCACAATTTATTACTGCATATCTGCGCTTTCAACAAAATTTTCTAAAAAAGCAATATTATGTGGAAATGAGCTGCCGCTTTATCGATCAATCCATTCAAAATATGAGGCATCCAATCATAATGGTAATATAATTATAAAAACAATACAATAATAAAACCGCTCATTTAAGTAATTTTAATCGGTATTTCCTATGCAGTTAACTGATAAAAATTTGCCCAAAGCATTGCGACCGACGATTGATCCATAAAGGTTTCGGTAAATAAAAGAGGTCCTTTGATTTTTTCGATTTGTTTTCCCCACACTATAAAATTCATACTTACTGATGCAATTAGCACTTGTGAATTGATGCGAACTCCCGTAAAACGAATAATCAAATGAAATCAATCGGCAAGTTTTTTTTCTAGGGAATAGATAAAAAACTTCGAGCACACTCCCCTCCCCCCTCTCGTCCTCCTAGCAAAAAAAAAAAACTTTTTGTGAAGATTTCCTAAAGTTTCAAGCAAATTCTTCACAGTCATGATTTATGGAAGAGATTATAACGTCATGAAATGGCTCAGCGTTTGGGCTCAAATGCCCATAATTTAAGATTTCTTCTGAATAAGATTAAGTACAGACGGCAACCATATACAAACAAAAAGCCATGCAGCTGCATTAAGGATATTGATGTGAATATTATGCAAAAATTTAGAAATATTTCTAACGCACTGCACATCAGCAATTAGTGACCGCTACCCAAGAGCAGAATAAAACAAATCGTTATGCAAACGAGGCAATCACAAGTGATCATTGGCAAGGAATATGCAAATTTAACGGAGCGAGGGAATGGGCTACAACTGAAAAATAACTGCAAAGGTGCAGAGAGAAAAAAAATGAGACCAATAACGCCATTTAGGTATACATTCAGAACTTTCAGTCCTACTTTAGCACATATGTTTTGCCAATAACTACAAATAATTTGGATTAACGTGACGTCATAATTTGTAAATACTTTTTTCAAATCAGGAAACTGAAATAGGATGAAACAAAAAATTTATATAAGGCTACTTTTACAGGACATTTAAATAGGACATAACTTTCTATTGAAGAGATAGAATTGGCTAATTACTGGCAATATGGCGCCGCAATATTGCTCATATTACGAACTGAATTACCCTCATTCTGGTCTCATATGCTAACATTGCTGTCTCGTACTACAAAACGGATTCAAATAGCTATACTGCCGTATCCTATTATAAACAAATTTAAACGCGATAGAAAACAAATTAAAAATATTTCAATAGTTTCTCCACTTTATAGGATCACAATAAACGATTCGAAATATTGACAGCCGCACAACCTTAAATATTGACAGTTGCAAAAATTTTGTGTAGAAATAAAATAAAGAAGTATGCATGTCTATGAAATCAACAACGATTAGAGAAAAGGAGAGATCGGCGGCGACATTCAAGTATATGATGCACTAGAAAGGAGTTCGTATATCATTGCTGACACTAGAAAGGAGCACGTATATCATTGCGGTACGTCAATGGCGCTCTATATGCCAAAAAAGATGAAAAAATTAGTGACACCGAAATACATATCATGAAATCGATCAAATCTACACATTCACGATTCTTGAAGCTAGCTATAAGCCTGAAATACTTGCTATATCACTCCCCTCCCCTCCCCCCTGTACCATGTTTATACTACTTTCTCCTAATATCACCTAGAGGCGTACATATTCTCACTCTTATTCAAAAGGTTTACAAAAAAAGAGGAAAAATTAGCCCTTTATTTTATAAAAATACAGATATAAAATGCAACAGAAATGAAAACGTTACTTCAGCGATAAAACGTTTCTATGAGATGCAAAAAACATATGCTTCTGTTGTAACAAAAAATTTCCGGTTCATATAACAATAACAAAGCGAATGTTTTATTACTCCATTTATGCTACTTTACATTCAGAATTGTCGTCAATGATGTTGTCAGTCCATTGCCTATGCAGTATTATCGATTGAATTATTACTTACCAGCGATGAAACAACTCAACTACTGACTCTCATAAATAGTCAATTGAACAGGAATAGATATTTGTATTGTTGAAGTAAATTAATCTCCAATAGATATAACTTTCGGCATTTATCTTCTTTTTTGTCAAATATTTCAACCACACAAATTTTTTAGAGCACTTTAATATGTTTCCCAAATATTTTTACGAAAGTTCCACATACAGCGGTATTAACTTCATAAATGGCCTATTTATGGAAGGAAGTGAATATGGCTATCATCTTCTTAGAAAAAAAAATCTCTTTTTTTTCATGAGTTTAAACAGAAACTTTTTTCTATGAAAAAATTATTGAAAAAAAAACTAATGTGAAAAATTCTTTTTGGTTGATAAATATCCCACGCAAGCGCACTTATTCTGTTCTATAAATGACGTAAAATCCACGTCATATTTCTTCATGGTTTCATTCCTCTAGCTATTCTATTCGAAAATATAGGGCAAATTCAAAAAATGCTCTATCCTTCTACCATTAATGTTCTCCTTTATCGTTGCTTTAATCGCTTCCGTTCTTTTAAGCGAAGATTAAAGATCACGTGCACATCTAGCAATATTCATGCGGCACATGTAAATTTTTCTTTCTTCTCAATTCTCAATTAAATTCATCGGATGGCAATATTCCAATAAACTGTCACCAACGATTCAACGACATATAAAAACGATTCCAAAATAGAATGAGGATCGAGCCCACAATACTTTGTGACCGTGATAGTCATCACAACCGCATATGAGACTAAGACTAGACCATTCTCTTGCATGCACTCTACAACACATTGACCTTACTGTTAGTGGAGGGGGAGGAGGAGGGTGCAGGGGGGAGGGATTTGGCGCACATGCCAGTCACACGTGCAAAAAAAAAACGCCAAAACACCGTCGAAATCACGTCGGTCCCCTCTTATCACTTAATGGATGAGTTTCAGTCTCGTAGTAAAGATGCAATTCTATTGAAGCGAGCCCTTATTCCCGATGGAAAATTGATCGAAGTACTAGTCAATTCAACAACACATTTTTATAGCCAGAAAACTACTATCAAATTTATAATAAAATATTGGCAATCAAAGTGCAAGAAATATAGATGAAAGATGAATTTTAAAAATAAAGTTAGCATTTATGGGCAACAATCCAAAATGGGATTTAAAAAAACTTTTTTCGAAATGAAAGTATGAAAAAAATTGAGCCGGAAGTTTGGAGAAAAAAGTTGAAAAAATAAAAATAAATAAAAATTCGAGCTTACGAGCCAAATTATTTTCTGAGAAATGACGCTAGCCATATTTATTTATTGTCATATAAAGAATGCAACAAAATGCTTAAATAATAGATGAATTTTATTTGAGAAAAACGAACATAAACGTTTCCTTTCAGTAGATTTTCATTTTGGTGGTACTTGAAAATGTCTCGCAAGGTTTTCTGCCCTCACAAATATATTTCCTAGAAGACAATCGATGACAGAGAGAGGGAGAGGGGGAGAGAGGAAGGGAGGGAGAGAGAGCACTTATCGACATTTCTGCTCGGCGATCGATGCCGTAAAAGCCATTCAAAATGAAATTGAGTGCATAATGTCAATACGTTCGCAAGAGTACCGATATTTCTTTGAGCTGTACTGCGCGATAACTGCGCCGCGTTTGTTCGTCTATGCTCGTTGTCGATTATTCAAATATCACTTAACATCTACTCAGTCAAGTTCTGCCTAATTTCCCTGCAATCCAAAGTTATCTATAATGCGTCCAATGACCGCTGACTAATTTGCTCAGGCAGCAAACAAATTTACATATTCAAAAAAGTGCCTTCCGAGGTGCCGCCCATTTATTTGCACATTGTTTTCGAGCCTTCCCATCCCCCTCGCGTATACTTTATATATGCTAGCTTAATTCTGCCATTCAAGTCATTAGTCACTTGGCTGTCTCAATGCACATGATATATGTATGCACTTTTAAAATATAGCTATGTTCATTTTATTCATTCGGTATTGATATTGAGAAATGACTTTCTAAAAATGAAAACCATTTGAGTGCAAATTAATATTCAAATTTTTGAGTGCTCCGTCATATATCAGAAATCCGCTTCTACTAATTTCAACTTGAGCATTATTTCGCATACTTCCGCTATTATGCACTTAAAATGAAACCAACAAGTAATCGTTCATTTAAAGTGTAATTAAGAAGTTTCCTTAAATAAGCTAGCTGTACAAGCGACTTGATCACACATAACAGTACCTACCAGCGAAAGAGTGAAAGAAAGGTAGGGAGGGAAAGGAAGGGAGAGAAGGAAAAAACGAAAGAAAGATAAAAAGCAAATGTTCTTCATCAGCGCTAAATACAATCAGCCGCCTTTACTTAGATGGCGGATTATCTAAGCTTAGCGCAACGTCACCGTATGTAGAATGAGATCTGCTTAAGTAGAAAATCCATTTAAATTCTTTTAGTAAAACATGAATACGGTCGCTATTTATATAGCACAAATTGGCCTTCTTCATTTGGTCATCTCATAGTAATATCGCACACTCTATGGCGAAATTCCTTCGTTTATAGGATGGATTTGCAAATACCGTAAAGCCTCACATAAACCCCATCTGAAATTTTGGAATTGAACCCCCCTCCCCCACCCCAGCCCTCTTTCTAGATGGATTCTTCCTCTTCTCAAATGAATTCGAAAGAAAACTCTATTTTCATAGACCAGAAACTCTAAATAATTGTAGCGCATCTGATCAAACGAATCAATCCATAAAAAAATCTGCAAAATTTTGTGATTATCGAAGGTTTTATCAAGAGTCTACGATGACCCTAATTAATCATCATCATCTGATATTAACTACCATCCTGAAAATTAATTACCACCTCAACAGGTATGATAAAGGTAGCGGAAGAACAGCATCGAATCACTGACGATGATTTTCACTGCAGTAAATATAGAAGAAAAATGCAGCCATTGAAGCAAATAGCGTCAACGAAATATTTTAAGAGCTAAGCCCACAATAACGTGCAGCTGAGCTAATATTAACGAAAGAATATAAAATAGAAATGAACTGTCAAAATGTTTCCTATCTCATAGCCTAGAAGATTTCTATCCCTTAAGCAAATAATTAAGAATAGAAACCCAAAAGAAGTTCGAAATTCACTTCTGAATTTTTTCCGCTTCCTTCTCACCATTCACCTCCCTTCCCCCGCCCCTCCACCCCTCTCCATATGCCTCAATAAGCCTAATTCCAATATAACAATTTGAAGAAAAATTTGAAAAAAAAAAAACTTGCTTATCACATCTGAAGCGTTGAATGTCGTTTTTGTGATTTGCAAAGATAAATAAAACTGCTCTCACGAAAAACTTTTCTCTCTCTCTCTCTCTCTCCCCCCCCCTCTCCTCGCAAACCCTTTTCTCAACTCAGAAAATTTGTTGCCTCCCGAATGAGTTTCTATATAATTCTGCCGAATTATTTTCGATCCTTTCAAGCAAATCTGCGATATATTTTAGATCAACGACATGAGAAAAAGCAGTGCTAATCCAAAGCGTTGGCTGGTAAATAGATAGATCGGTTGGCAAGCAGGCAATAGGAGGGTTGGCGTGAATGTATTGCTTGAAGAAGTTACCAGCTTTAGGCTACCTGACGCGAACACAAACAGAGTTTGGGAAAAAAGTGCTCAATCACATTTCAACAAGCCTCTACAGGTGTTTCGGCGACATAATACATTAACAAGAATGAAACTCGGGCAGTATAAATTCTCCGTGAATTTAAGATTTATTGGATGGGGGTTATTTTTCGAATTTATGATGGAGGGTCGGATGGAAGGGAAAGGAGATTGCTGAAGTGGATTATTTTTGCTGTCAATAATTAAGGCGGCTAAGTGCTAATTGAAGAATGACGTTTGTATACGAAGGATGGATTCCCTACGACCATTTAAACTGCTGCTTATATTTCTCTAGTGTTAGAAACGAACATTACGTTATAATATGTCATATTCGCTAATAAAGATTCACTCATACAAACATCATAACAACGGAACTATACCTATCTGAGTGTGTCCACTGGTCCTTTACCTGCCTAAATTAATAACGTGCCAGCCGGGTTGCTGTTATTCGCGCTGCTAATCTAATCTATATATCCACTAAAACTGTATGCAACGATTATCGACTGTATGGCTTGACCAGTAAACAAACTACATTACTACCTAGTAAGATGAAAACAAATCAACATAAATATTCAGATAGTTTTTTATATAGTTGTCATTATTTACTATGAATGCTCAATTGTGCTCATTAGCAAAGGGAATAATATCTTTCAATTTTAGAATTCTATCCGTTTATGAAGCGCTTTTACAAATCTGTAAAACACATTATGCGCAAAGTCTTACGCTTGCTTACAGAATAAGAATCTCTATTCACAAAGAAAATTAAAAATTAGCAGCGAAACTCGGATCAAATCGGAAAAAAGACGCAGGAGTCTACATTTGGTTACACAGAAAGAGAGCAGATCAAAACATGTGTAAGGCTGAAATAGAATGGATCAAAACATGTATGTGATCGGCAAACTGATATTTAATACAATAGGAAGGGTGCATTCTGCATGAATGTGAAAATTTACCGGTCGGTTTACAGAAACTTTTACTTCAACCGCATTTTAGAGGAGTTTATTTTAATTCAAAGTTCAAATAACTTCGCATTAAAAACGTTGCAAGAACACTGTTCATTATATAAGATTTATAAGCTAGATGAAAAGAAATAAATACAACATTTCTAAATAGAAGGGGATGTAAACTGAAAGAGGATATTTATTTATTGTATTAATTTATTTCCCTATATCGGAGAAGTAATTGCTAATTTTATAACAATGAATAAGCTTCGTTCGTAAATGCTGGTATTCTAAAGACTACGTTTAAATATCTTAGATAACAGATACAGATATGGTTGTAAAGGCTTCGAAAGAATTCGAAAGAGACGATTCAAAACAATTTGCCACATTACCTTCAATAAGTTTAAGCTGAATTCTGAACAACGTATACTTACCTGTATGCCCCTGTGGTTCTTTCAACGAAATAACCATCAAAGCTACAGCTGAGAAATTCATTCGGGGGTAGCAGGAGGTGGGGATTTAACGTGCATGATATGATTAACTCCTAATATTAACCTATAACCTACGTACGAAAATAACTTATCAATTTCGAATGAAGTTTATATCACTTAACTGTGGCAAAAGAATTGCGCGCATTTATATCGACTGGACTTTCAGCATGCATCGCTTTAAATATGGAAGGAGGAATCTTTCATCGAAGACTTTTATGAACAGCAGATTTAGTGAAACATAAAGGTGTTATTTTGCAGATTTTACTATCGCTGGTAAAATACAAAACTGCTCATTCAGGTAAACAGAATGCAAAATCGCATAATGCACCAGCCCTGTAGTGCGCTTTTTTAATTTTTTTTTTCGTTCCGGATATGACAAAAGTTGTTCATAAAAAGCACAGCCTTCAATCTATACCAAATATAATAAAACTTATACGAGAATAGATTTGATTTGAACGAAATTTCAAGACTCACTACAATTACTGCATACTTTTTAGTCGCAGAAAAATGCTGCCTTGATTAGAAACAGCAAAGAGAAAATTAAATGGAAAAAGATATCAAATGGTCTTACAAAACGATAAAAGAATAATTGAAAAAAAGCACAATAACATACTCAGGTAAATGTAATTGCTCGCAAATATAACCCAAGGTAAATATCCCTACGGACAACCCGTAAAGGTAGGCAAAGGGAGTGGTTTTCTTTGACGCAATCAGTTATGAAACGTAATTTTAGCGACTTGAAATATCCTTTCATAAACAAACTTTTCAGACACTTTGAAGTGTTTAAGACGCTTTTCTTGGCATTTTTTTGAAGATACTTTTCTTGACATTTTATGAATCAATATGAAAGCTACTATTTAGTCTGATCTTTTGCCCTTTGTAACTACAATTCATAAGATTCCTTACTCCAATCCTCGAGTTGAAACTAAGCAACAGACACGCAGACAAAGAAATATCCACGCATCTACTCAAACATACATACTTATGCAAACATACGCATATACTTATAAACGTAAACACACAACAGTCTTTATACATACACTTCCATAAACGGCTACGTACACAATCATTACAACTATTCTACAACGGAAATTTGTAAAGATTTATAGAAATGCAATCTAAAAAATCGATTTTTTTTTTTGGGAAAGATGAAGGATTTAAGCATAGAGAAAATGCTGAATGAAATAAACATAAAGAGCCAAGGCTAATTTGTCGATGAAATGAAGTTTTCATTCAGTATATAAGATTGAATATAAAACTATTCATTACAAAATTTCAACTTTAGTCTAACAATATATCAAATCGTCGATGAGAACATTTTCCAAAAATAAGGCACTTCTAATTCCTTATTCTATTTCGTCTTTATATAACGTGCAATAAAATAAATAAATAAACTAAATAGATAGCTGAGTAAATAAATGAATAAATAAATAAAAATATATGCGGCTATATAAGCACTTCAGAAATACTTCTAAGAGCGTAATTATTCTATTATGCTCTCTGCCATAAATAATGAAACGAAAACAAACAGGAGCGCTATATTTCCGATGGTACAGTCCTTTAATTTCGTTTCCCCATACCATACCTCTTAATTCTGTTGTATAAAAAAATCCTTCATCAATTTTGTATCCTTCTAAAGAAATTATCTATTGTAAATGAGTTTTAAAAAATCTAAAAAACCTCAGAATTTCTGTATGAACTTAAGTGAAAAGAAATAGAATAAGCTCCTTTTAACTACTCACAACGGTGAAGGGGTTGGGCTTATGTTCAAGTGGACACGGTACGCGTTTAGAGTTGACCACATAGAAACAAAAGAGCCTAGCAAAAATAAGTATGGGCCAAGAGTTACATTGTTCCCAGCCACACTTGTAACACATTAGTTACGGATATAGGCATATGAACCTAGCAATACCATTTGAAGCTTGAACCTCACCTCCATTGAAAACAAAAAGCATGCAGTGAAGCCTAGGCTAGAGTGGGAGCCCGGCCTAGGCTAGAGTTGGACTTCAACTTAGCCTAAAATCATATAAAAGTGTTATAAAACTCGAAATTGAAAATGCAAAATGCCGCACCAAATAATACAAAACATGGGATAAACCATAAAAAATAGGCAAATAAATAATGCATAAGAGGACAATGAACAATAAAATAAATAGTCCACAGCAATTTAAAACTAAACAGGTGAGCATTGCCCGAAAAAATACCAACTGACAAAATTTGTGAACGACATCACGTTTTCCGGTCAACTGTGATTTCTTGAATAGTCGTTTTCCTGTCAGGTACGTTTTCTTAAATTGTCAATTTCCGGTCAGGTGTGATTTCTTAAATAGTCGTTTTCCGGTCAGGTATGATTTCTTAAATAGTCGTTTTCCGGTCAGACATGATTTTTCGAATGGCAAATTCCGCTGATCGTTAAATACAACGAACTCTACGCCAGCTAATGTCCACTTTTACAAGACGACGAAGCCTAGAGAAGACAGGTAAGTGAAGATTAGAAGAAGAAGGAGATAGGGAGATTCAATTTATATTGTTAGACTAACATAAAAGAACATTCCATTGAAAAAAATGAAAGACCTACATAACAGAACCGGAAATGTTATGCGAAAAATAAAAAAGAACTGCTGCGGTTGTCGGTTCATAGTGTTCACCAAACGGCTGTCACGGCTGTCACTGCTACTGCTGCTACTAACGCACTCGCATTCCTTTTTGCATAGCTCGCGCTAAACGGGTGTCGCGTACGTGTCGCGCATGCGATTGCTGCCAACTAGAAAATGCGCATAGTGGTGAACGCAAAAATACGCATACGCTCTTTTATAATAACGCTAGCGAAGAGCGAAATGTTCAACGAAAATAGGGGGGGGGGCTAACGAAGGCGTTGAGGCCAAGCTAGCCAAAAGACGTAGGAAAAAAACAGCGAACGCTATGTGCCAACCGGCTGGTTGGAAAACCTTACGGCTTAGGCAATGTGACATAACGATCGCGAATGACGCGCCGCGCAACGCAATGCTTTCAGTATTTGCCTTGCGCAAATCGATGACGCGCGAATAGCTGATACTAGAGATGCTAAAAACGATGTGAGCGATGTTATGCGGTTGCCCGAATGGGCAGACGAACCGATCAGCATGTCGCATATGATCAAACCCCCTTTCGCCTCTCCTCCTCCCTCTCACCCTTGTTTAAAGGAGACATATATATATATATATATATATATATATATATATATGTATAATGTTCCTTAGACATATATATGTACTGGCTTGTTGCATAAAATCGGCTGTCCCAAGAGCCTAGCCTTAAACATATCAGGCAAATTTTCTGACATTATTTACAACTGAAAAAAAAACAAAAAATATGATGAGAACTTAATCAGTTAGCATAATTCGGAAGTACTGAACCATATTAGTGCTAGGTGTAAGTGATAGCTATCAACATATCGTCAAGTAGCCAATGAGTTCAACCTAAAGTATATTGAAACTTCCCACCTGTATCCCATCTACACTACCTTTCCTATGCCTTAATCACCCTGTGTTATGATCGTCGAATAAGACGATGTAACAGTATTGCGGCTATTTCATTTAGCGCACCTCAAATGATCTGCATCATTTTTCATATATATTTAACTTATATACCTTTTTATAGTCAATAATTTTGAGGACATAAAGTAACTGTATTTAAATGAATCTTTCCAGTTGCTTCATTGAATCTTAAACATGAACAAATTTAGGCCAGAAGAAAAAATTAAATCCATATGGAATGAAATTTGGAAGAGAATGGGGGAGAAAGGAGGAAAGGGGGTGGTTGCCTGGGGAGGAAGCGGGATGGCGATTACTTTTTGGAAGCGGAAGGAGATGCATGTTTAGGGACAGCAAGGGTGGCGATCACCTTTTTCCTCCACTCGTTTTCTGCATTTCGGAAAGGATGCATAAAGAAAAAAAGCGAGCTCATATGTTTCGATCTTCTTTACGAGTACGTATGAGTGCTAGCTAGTACATATTTATGCTTTCTACACGCATATGTCCATCCGGTTGAATGTTTCGATTTATGAAGCACAAAGGCTACACTAATCGAATTCTACACGTTAATCTAAGCCATATGATGATCTTCGCTCCTTAATTTTATTATTATCGACGTTTAAATATAACAACGAAGTTGTAAACAAAACCTATTTTATCATCGGATACGTTTGAGTGAAAAAAAAACAATTGTTTTTTTTTCATTAAGGATTTGCATAAACGGCAGATTTTATAGGCAAATTTGCTATCAGATATTCTGTCAATGTTTTCACATAAATTTCGCGGTCGCTTAGCGTCTAATCGACTGAAATATAAAAAACGCATCTTGTGCCAGCCTCTTTGGCGCGTTTTCTAGCTCTTTGCATGATTCATGCTTGAGAAATTATATTTACCGGAGAAATTAGCTTTATATTTACCTGAAAAATTCCTTCGCAAAAAACTTTCTATTCGAAATTTCTTTCGGAAATATTCATTTTGTTAGAGGTTTAACAGCATTTTTTTTTAAAATTTCCGACAAAGGGAATTTAATTCCGACGTATTTTTGTTTTCAGAAAAAAAAGAAAATTAATTATTTCGATAAAAATGAGATATTTCCAACAAATAAGGAATTTTATTTTTGCAAGAAAATGAGAACTTTTTTCAGCGGGAGAAAAAAGAAAAGCATAATTTTATTCCCATCGTCGAAGGTAAATTCGAATAGTAAAAGAAACAGAAAATAGATTGCCTGTTATAAGCAGCATAATCCTTCGCCATTATTTTTTAGTTTTCAGTTTATTTCCCCATCGGATTTTTATTTTTTAAGAAAGCCGAAAAATTTCCCCAAAGAAAATATTTTTTCTGAGAGTAAAGCATAAAAACTTACGAAAACAGTATCTAGCAAGCGAATAGACAGTATGAAAAAAGTGCTGTAAAAATTTTTACACTTTAATAATTGCAAATTTTCCCAGAAAACTACAACAGCAACACCACTTATCACTTGCCATAACAAGATAAATTCGAAGTTTTTAGTAAAATCAATCCAAATCTCCATATTAAGAATGCACAGTTTAGAGAAGTTATATTTTTCGTTGTTTTCAAACATTATCAATAATTATTTTTATACCTCTCATCATTCGTAAACGCTATTTTCACCGTTGTTCTTATATCTCCCCTCTTCGAAAACACATTTCCCAATAATTTTTCTCTCTAACGCAACTGCTCATTCAAAGGTTTGAAGAGCACATTGTGGACATTTATTGGCACATTAAACGATCACTTCGGAGGGGAGGAGGAAAAGATAAAAGTGGAAAACTTTCATTACTCTTTAGATCCGAAAAAAAGAAAAACTTTTCCTGCATTAAGAAAATTTTCCAGAAAAAATTTGTTGAAAAAGATAATAATGAAGAAGATGGTGTGTTGATTGCTTTAAAAAAAAAGTTTTTTTTTAATTCAACACTAACATTCAGAATTTTTTTTCTTAAAATTTTTGGAATTTTTTAAACAACCTCACTATAGGGACAAATTCATTTCCCTCTTTTCCTCCCCACTCCCCTCTCCCTCTTTTTTCTTGTTCACAAATTTTGGACACACTGATGGATTATATTATATTCATAAAATAAAAGAAATAAAACAAAATATGCACTAAAATCATCGCTAGATTATGCTGCTTAATTTTATAAATACTTTTAATAAAGGTTAATTAACTGAAGGTATTATGAAGCATTTTCTTCTTATCAGCGTAAATGATGAAAATGAGGCATATTAAAGGTGAGGCTTGGCGAACTAAAAACGTCGGGTGACAAAAGCTTTATAGCTTAAAGCAAATGGCTAATCGATGCATTTTGAAGGGCGTTGCATATGGCGCTACGAATATTGGCATATGATTCACTGAGCAAGAACTAATATTCACTCTTTTTCGTAGATTATGCAAATTACAAACTATTCGATTCGAAAAAAATTTGTAAAAAATGTAAAATTTTGAATGCACAACTTCGTCAAATGTAAAAAATATTTTAAAAATTATAAGAAATTGTTCGAGTAGAGCTATTTTAGGATAATAGCTCAATAATGGGTCTATTTGAGCATTAATTCTCCTAAATGCCAATTT
This sequence comes from Baylisascaris schroederi, assembly GCA_006503575.1. Classification (NCBI taxonomy): domain Eukaryota; kingdom Metazoa; phylum Nematoda; class Chromadorea; order Rhabditida; family Ascarididae; genus Baylisascaris; species Baylisascaris schroederi. The sequence continues at coordinate 1,286,435 of QEWY01000432.1, read as the reverse complement.
AGCGTGACCCCATTTTCTTCGCATTGACATTTTCTTGACCTAACAATTGCATTATAATGGGACCACATTTTATAGATAGCACGATTTTCGCTGGCTAGCAGTTCAATGAGAACTTTTATAGAATTTCAGCCGCAAAATGGACAGCTTTAGAATTAAAAATGAAGGCATTCTAAAGCAGATCTCTAGTTATAGAAGACTAGGAATTAGGTGAAATTAAGTGAAAGGAAAGTGGGAAAGCACGCCAGGCGCTTGGCACAACAATATGTTCATGGAACAAATCAATTTCTCAAAATGCCAACAAAAAAATAAAATAAAATGCCTACAATGAAGTCGGCATATTTTAAATGCTCCAATTGCATATGCAAACTTTCTTTTAAAGAATCGCTCTTTTTATTCGACCCATGATCAATAAAAAAAATAATAATCGAATCAATAAAAATGCGTGCAAATTTTTTTCCACAATTAAAACGCTTTACTCACTTCAAAATTATTGAGTTAACCTCAAATGTGCTATGGGAAATATTGAGGCATATTATAACACAAGATATAACCAATTATAGCACAAAATGTTACAATTATATCTAATTTCCATGCTTCAAGAATTAAAAAAACATATACTCAAATATTAATACGCACAGCATCATAATAATTCACCTTTATAAAGCAAGCTTATGAAAGCGGTTAACACAAAAAAAGAATTTAAAAAAAAATTTTTTTTTAAGAAAGAGATTTTCACATTTGGGATTTTAGTTAAAGTAGAAATAGCGGTATTTATTATTAATCTGGTCGATGGAGAGAAAAAAAATGCACTTGAAAGAGGAGCTTTGAGATTCGATCGAACACTGCTGTTTTTAACGAGGAATGTTTGATTTTGGCAAGTAGGAAAACGCACCAAAGGAACTAGCACGATATGCGCTTTTATAGCTCAATTGCTTGTATATACGAATATTTAGACAAGCAGAGAAAAGTCTTCTTACATACAGAAAAGAAAAGAACAATATGTGCTTTTTTACGATATAGCACAATCGATACAAAAGATGGCAGTCGGAGTTAATTCTGAGGGAAAGTTGTAATTTTTTCGTATCCCCCATAGTTTTTTTTAGAATGTTTTCCTCTATTTCGAAGCGTTGAAATGAAAAAATAAGAAAACACCACTATAACGTGTTCTTGTAAAATTTTGCAGAAAACACGTTAAATAGATACAATGACGCATTAAAATAACACAAAATGAAAAGTGGAAAAGCACGCCGGGAAAGCAGGCACAATATGTGCTTCCACATATCCAATCATCAAACTAATCAATTTATAAAAAATAAGTAACAAATGAAAAGATATGCCTGATAATACACTCAGAATTTCGACTAAAACGATTGTTTCTACAAATTGTATCGACTGAATGCTTGTTTATCTAATGCGACCGGCTATGAGGTTGTTGCCCGACGAAGTAACCAATCCATGGCAAGGCGCATAGAAATTAGGGATCGCAGTTAATACCCATAACTTCTTTAGGTTGATTGCGAAATAGACAACCGCAGACACACAGACATTACACAGCATAGAAATGACCTGCATATCAGCCACCTTGCAAAAACAAATTCGTAAAGATGCATCAATAAAAATTTCAAATTCAGAAAGAGCAATAGAAAATTGTCGCCTGAGCCTTTCTGGCTATAAGCGTATTTTTTGCCTCATCAACTATAGCAATGCACTTCGAAAAAAAGCATTAAAATTTCATCGCAAACGAAGATAGCATTTATCATAAAGAAGTGGGAAAACACGCCAGAGGAGTTGACCGATATACGCTTTTGTATTACACCGACTTCATAGATCGATTTCATAAGCATATGCAGAATAACAACACATTCATATTCTAAATAATAAGGCCAACTCGTAGCCAACACAAATAAATAGTAACGCCAACACAAATAGTAGGATCCATTTTTCAAATGGCCGATCGTTGAAAAGTGAAAATATCTGTGTGCATGCCAATTTTTATGCATTTTTGAATTCCTGGAGCTTTATTGGAAATTGACCGATAAACGTGAAACACTGGACGTGAAATGTCATCTAGCGGAGCGTTTAATTTCTTAGCTCTGGTTTCAACGGACCCTAAGTTGAAACTGTTAGATAAACGGACATACATACATACATACATACATACATACATACTTATATATATATATATATATATATATATATACAGACGGACAGACAGACGCATATGCGCACAGACATACACGCGCACAAGCATGCCGCAACTGTAATTCACATTCACAAATTTGCGGAAATGCATAGCAATGGATAGACGGAAGAATGTGCAACTAATCAGCTCAAAAATGACGCAGACATGACAACGCAGATGAGGTTATTTTTTCCATATAGCTGCTTGCCTTCTCATCTTTGCCAATACCGTAAGTGGCAAATAAAAATCCTCTCCATGAAACTGATTCAGGGAACTGACTAATAGAAGGAAAATGCAATGTAAAAAAAGGTATCTTATGAAACGTGATCGATACCAGCAATACCAGCAACAGCAATCAATGGTTGGTGAACCGATCCATTTAGATGGTGACTGTGTCACTATCACACTCACGAAATGATTCAATGCCACTCACTCTGAGCGTAAACAATAGCTCTTGGTTAAAGGTGAAAAAAAATTGGGGGTTATATTGATCGCATTTTACCTCACTCTCAAATAACCACCATCTACCAACGAATATATTGGTCTTCTACGTTTTATGCAAATTTTAAAAAAGGTGCCTTATATAATGGGCTATCTCTTATTTGCACGTCTGCCGTGCGGTTTGTGAATCTGTGGTAAATTCGACCGGACCAATGCGAGAGAGTTTACTGGTATTTGATAATGATTTCGCAGAGCAGTGTTACAGCTGCTTGGAGTTCGGAAGGGAAAATGAATTCTTAGCGTAGCGTTCGCATATCCGACGTCGGTCAGATGTTCTCATAATAACAACAAGACGGGTGATAAATATGCATGCATGGAGAGTTTTTTATCTCCATTTCCAATGTGGATGGACTTTTCTTGAGTAAAATGATATAAGCGTGCTCTTGCAGAAAAAATGGACCAAAACACCAGCTGCCTGGCAGAAACTTCTTTAGACTATTTTTGGAATAACTATTTTTTTGAAAGTACCTTGACCAGCTTAACACCACGTTCACATCTACCATTGTTCTAACACGTTGAAAAAAAAACAGCACGAGGAATTTCTACTATTTATGTGACCAGTTGTTCAGACGGGACAAGTAGAAATAGCGCATTTACATCCCCATCACTCAGGCATCCCCCCGCTTACTTATTTCATCGTCAGCGATTAGTGTGTGGTCTCTATGAATCATCAACCCTTTTACTGGACGATTTTAACTGCACCTCTGGAAGCAAATCGTACTTCACATCATTGGTTACCATTTTTGTTATCTATATGTGAGTAATATTATTATGTTTATAAATATAAAAGCTATGCATATGTCATACAGTATTTACAATATAGCAATACAATAATAGTATTAATAGTAATTATGCATTAATAATAAAACATTCGTACCTATATATAATATATTAATATACGGACATACATATAAATTGTAACATTGTATATATATATATATATATATATATATTATATATATATATATATATATATATATAAAATTTATGGATATGTACAAGTTATAAACATATCCATATATCGATTACTGCACAAGCGAGTTTCCAATACGGTTTCTCGATTAATAAGCCTCAAGGAGCAGGGAATCAACCTCCCACCTCCCTCACGACCTCCCCCGTCCCCAGTTTTCCTCGTGCTTCCTTTGCTAATTTCATGTACGATGAACGAATTATAGCTATAAGGAAAAATAAAGGAAATATGGTCGATTAATTATATTTATAAACAATGGATGATGATTAAAACTTATATAATAAACGCAGAGAACCGATTCCTACACTCTTAGTGACAACCGATTCCTACACTCTTGGTGACAACCGATTTCTATACTCTTAGTGACAACCGATCCCCACAATCTTATTGACAACCCATTCCTATACTTTTAGTGACCCTTAGTGACAATCTATACTCTTAGTGACAATCGACTTGTACACTTAGTGACAACCGATTCCTACTCTCTTTTTCCCCTCCTTCTTATTGTCTATTGGTTGGTTGTGAGTTAAATTGAATATAAATCGATTGATTTTTTTCAAACGGCATAGTCATGCAATTTTAAGCAAACAAATTTCTGCAAATATGCATGATGGAGGTAAAATTTTTCCCTGTTTTCAAAAGTAAACGAACACAACATCCAGCTATCTATTTTTTTCTCGAATGTTGGCTCTCTCTCTCTTTTTGGTTCAATTAGCTAACGCAAAGAGCCGCTCATCCGCCGCATTGCTTATAGAACGATGGATCTACATCCTAAATATCCATTTGCTTTCAAAGGGCTTAACGGTGCATACAACATCACTCCGCTGCACTAGACAACCACTGCTTGCATGCAAATATCACTCGTTAAATTCATTGCGAACAGAGAGAAATTTTGTTGAATAGGGAAGTTGGGAAAGTTGGGAAAAGAGGAGCGGAAATGGGGAAGAGGGAGGCTGAGAAGAATAAAATATGTGGAGAAAGAAGTCATTAAATATTTTATTCTCGACAATTCATTAAAAACCAAAACCGAAATGATGGAAAAAACGAAGCAATTAAGAATTCTAACTTAAAAGATACACAAAAAGGAAATGAATACATCAGAAATAAAAGAAAAGAGAGGTTGCGCCGAAGCATATATATATATATATACGGCTAGACGAAAAACTTCACGATGAGTAAGACGGTTGAAGAGCTAAGAGCGCAACTCATTTGAACACAACGTCTGTCAATGAAAGTGATTAAATGACCCCTTTCTATGCCTGCACTTACCGTCAAGTCAACGAGAACCCAACTGATATCCAATGAATGCGAGATTAACATCGTTTGCAACCTACGATGTGACTTAAAACGTTAATCAGCAGCAAATGTTAAGTGTCAAAAAAAGGAAAAACAATGATAAAAGGTATCGAATAAGCGCTCGAATGAATTTCAATTTTTTGGACGATGAAGAAGTAAGGCGCATCAAACCATTTTTTTGACGAAGTATAGTAAATGAAGGAGTTATGAAAGTAAGAATGCGACCAAGAAAAAAACGCTATCCATCTAAAAAAATGTGAAGCCACTGCGCAGACGATCATGGTGGCATATAAGTGAATCAAAAGTGAACAAACAAACAAAAGTACCTTTTAATATGACGGCAACGAGGGGCTTGTCAAAATGCACGAATTGCTGAACAATTCTTGCCTTCGTAAGGCCATACAAGCGAATTCCTTTCCAACTGATGCAACCTACAATATAGCATTATGATAGTGGCAAACTTCCCTTCGCTCTCTAGAATCAATATTTTATATATAATGCAGTTTTTCTTCCGTTTAGTTCATGCAAGTATAAACTTATCTATTAAAAAATTGGAACTTTAATAATGTTTAATGTGCTACAACGACTCCATTTCTAAAATTGCGTTATACAAAACGCATAATTCTATGGGATACAAGTTTAGCAAAGCAATTCCTTCATTGAATGCACATTTCAACAAAACCAATGTGGAATTTGCACCAAGTCAATGCGGCGAAAACGTTTAAATGCTAGATTTAACAACTAAACGTGCTATTATAGCACAATTCTTTGTTATCCAAATAATACCGTTTAAGAAGCGCAAATAATATTCTTATGTGAAGTTTATAAAGGGAACTCTTTGGAGGGTTAGTGATACTGTTTCGTCAAGATTTTTTTTTTCATATTATGCAAATACAAGAAATAAGCGATAATGACAACGCTAACCAGTAAGTTGCACAATTCGTCTTCAGCGACTATCCGTCTATTCAAGTGATCGCTGAAAAGACTGATAAGCTTTGCAACTTCAAACTTTTTCTTTAAAAATTGACGAAAACGCATGATGAACTATCAACGAAGTATTTTGAGCATTATATCCCGAACATGACTGAGCACTTAAATATAAAGACCGATTGGCCTTGGCCTACTAGGATTCATCGTAATAATGTTTCAACCGAAAGGTTTGACTCACCTTAACTCTAAAAATTTACATTTCAGTTCTCGAAACTCTTTCTTCGAAAGGAATTCTTTCCATTTTAAAATGCCCATAATCGCTGGGAATTTTATCGCCTTTCATAGATTAAAAGTAACTTACTGGTAAATAAACAGCTAATCATGCCCATCAACTGAGATAAGTTCTAATAATCGAAATTTATTTAGTCGCCAATGATCAACACCACCTCAGATCGTTTGGACAAGTGAGATTAACTGTACTAGGAGACGAAACTAAAATTGTTTTCAATGGCTAATGGAACAATAAAACATGTCTAAATTGTTTCACTCATAAACTTGCATAAAGAAATGCTCAGTAAAAAGACTATGACTATGAAATGAAAATTCTAATCAAAAAGAAATCTCATGAAACAGCATTACGAGGCGAAACAAAGATAGAGGGGGAGAGGAGGGAGGGCAAGCAAACGCATCTCAACAATAATCGCTGCGAGTAGTCAACAACATACAATGATTACGAAGCAAGATGGCAGCCTATTTCAGCTATGGCCCTGAAGGCATGGGGAGGTCGTAATATATGCGGGAATGATATCATATCAAGATCAGACAAGTGTGAGCGCACAACTTGTTACACAAATGCAGTCACCACGATCACTGCGACCACAAAACTCATTTGATCGCAGTAGATCGCTCGTTAACGTAGATCACTCGTTAACGATCGTGATATTCAGAGTGGTGTGCAAGTGTGTAACGGTATTATAACGTCACTAGCAATAACATAAAAAATAAGGCAAAAATGTTAAATAAAACACTAAAATCAAAATCGGCAATCGACAATATAATTCCGTAAAATTTGAAATTGTCTCTTTTCCCATATTCTTCAATTCATTTATAATTTTATCTATTTTTATTCAAATATTTGGAAAATCAAAAAGAATATTGGCATTTATTTCTATTCAAAGAAGAATGGTGGAAATTTCTTTCCGTATGAAATCACACAATGCAATTTTTTGTGTGTGTGTGTTTGTGTGGTGTGTGGTGTGTGCTGTGTGTGTGTTTCAGTGTCTTTCGCCCATATTGGGTTGTTACGCTCATCGAGCATTACTAAGAAAATCTCTTTCCGCCAATACACTGAAAGCTAGCTAATTGCAAATAACCACCAACCCCCGCTCATCGTTAAGGCTATATTATCATCTACGCACCTCTCGTTCATCGTCCCATTTATCTCCAAATACACCATAAATGTCATCAAGAATATAAAAATTCAGGTATGCTGCACTGACATTTTCTAAATACGTTTAAAACATCCGTTTATAAATGAATACTTACAGGAATTTTGTGGGCTTTTTTCTTGCTAATAAAAATGCAATAAGCTGACTATATAAAACTTAAATGCTTCAAAATTAATGGAACGTAGAGTAGCAGAGGATAAATAGCCGTTCTCACTCTAGTGATAAACGAGAGAATAAAAGAGCAATTCTCTTCCCTCATCAACTCTGCGCCATTTTTTTTTTGGTCAAACCTATTTGAAAGCATTAGTTTCTTCTATTCTAGTAACCAACGTGGAACAGAAAGTTCTAGCATTGAAAAAATATCAAAAATCTCAAAACGCATATTTATCTAAATAGGTTCAACCATTTATTATGCAAGTAACCTGGAATGATGCCAAAAATTTTCAATTAAAAATTTATTAATTGCAAAAAAAATTTTAATAAATCTATTGATAGAAGTCAGAAATGATTAACGTCGACAAGTGGTCAAATTTAGTATTCATAGAGATGTGGCGGTTAAATGGTTCGGCGAGTAATAAGGCAAATGACCACCGATCGATACATTCAATGAATTCAAACTAATGGACGTGCGCTAATAAAGGGGATTTGGCGCACAACAAACACTGAGAGGATGCTTTCTTGAAAACTTATTTGATATGCAAATTTGATTGCGTGTCATCGATTTCCTATGAATTGCGTGAAGGCATTATTCCATCCCCCTCCCCCCCCCCCCCCCCCCCCCCCCTCACAACAGAAATTTACTCACTGTACCCTCTATCACCTCAAGCCCCAAGAAACTAGATGTTGAAACAGGCTAAAGTCGATTTCTAGACGTCTAATGTCAGACGGTTGGGTGACAGCAGGCCGTCACCAAAATCGGCAAACAATACTCCATTAAATTTCCATAGGTGAGAAAGTTTACTGGATGAATGTTCGAACGGACTCAACCTCAGCATTTGAGCCTGGCATGCTAATCAGGACGGCAAAAATATTCAGGACTCTTTGTTCTGGCGTCAGATTCAAATGCAGATGTTGAATAAATGCAAACGAATTTAACAGTAAATAATGGTCATTTTTCAAAACGCAAATCGCTATTGTTGCAGGTGTTCATACTACACTATTGTTTATATAACGATGAGGTAGTTCCGTAATCCTAGCTTTCGGTAAACCATTCCGTAGTGGCCTACCGGAATGGCTCACGATTCTATTTAACCTCTGAATGCAGCCGTTATAAAGCTTGAAAGCAATCAAAGCCACCTGCCGTACTGTAGGCTAATGCCAAGCTCGCATGTGCAAGTCTACGTGACTACTCAATTTAAAAACTCCCGGATATTTGCGTAAAAGATTTATACCTCCAATACAAATCCTCTGAAAAATCGGCATTAATTAAAAAATAATAATAAAAAAATTAGCAACCTTATAACGCCTGTAACTCAAAAATGATTGACGCTAAACTACATCGTCTTTCTTGGTAGCTTAATGGCCGGCCTCGATTGTTTATAAACGAAACGCCACAACAGTATGGTGATTTCAATTATTTTATAACCATTTCACCCGTCTCTGTCATATACACAACAAACAAATAAACGCGAAACGCATTCAGAAATAAATAGGAGCACCATTCAAAATAAAAAAGTTCATCCCTTAGCTTTGCACTAACATTGGTAAATCGAACTGGGCTTGCGATAAGTGGGAGGGTTACAGTGTGTTAAAGTGGGCAAAATCAATAATAGTGTGAGAGGACGGGAACGGCCTAGATTTGAGGGGAATGGCCTAGGTTTGAGAGGAGGGGAGTGGCCTTGATTTGGGAAGAGGAGAGTGGTCTACGTTTGAGGGGAGGGGACTGGTCTAGATATGGAAGGAGGAGAGTGAGATTTGAGGAGAGGGGAGTGATCAAATAACAACCTTTTATAATAACAACAATCAAACCATTAGGCATTCGGCCATACATTAAAATTAATCGAAATAAGTCATATGGTATAAAATGAAAGAGCTATGATTAAAGTAAACAGTAGTATTATAAATGAAGAAAAAAAGAAAACTTATCGCAGAAAGGAATCAAATAAACACCAATAAATGAAGAAACGAAGAGCAATCAGCGAATTACGAAGTGCAAATATTGGCTGTCAATATGCAAAATGGATCATAATAACTTCTTTTTGTTGCATAACGATTGACTTTTGCAATTTCGCAATATTGTTGAGTGATCTCTGTTATTTGATCGATCAAGCATGCACGACATCTTTGCTATATTCGAGTTCATAGTGTTGAAGAAAGCGATCCAAAATTTCTCGTTCACTCTCAAAACAATAATATAAATCTGACCAACGCTCACCAAATTATACAGGTTGATTTAGTAAGTCAAAAAATCAGCCTTTTTTATTCCTTAGATCTACTAAATTCAAACCATACAACGAACATCTCGACCGATCGGACAATGAAGACTGCCACTGATTGCATTATTTCACTGGCATCCTTTCGGTGTCACTGGCGCTATCTCTTTCACTATTTAGAGATATTAGAGATTGCTCAAAAGAAAGCGCAATTTTTGTTTGTAGAATCATTTTTAGCATTTCATTTTTTTGCTGTAAAATATCAGGAAATTAGCTACTGCAAACATTCAGAGTTCAATTTACTTAAGCTTATCCACTAGCCGATTAAAACATAGAAATTAAACATATTTTTTACGTGGAAGTCGTTATATGTACTAACTAAATGAGGATTTTATCAGTACTAGTAAACGAGATTGTAGATTTATGGTGGTATTGCAAAATTTTTTTTGAAGGGATGAAAATTTCACAGGAAATCAAAAGTGTTGAAAAAAATTCGCAAACTTCAAAATAAATTAGAAAGGAAAAACACAAAAACAAGCAACTGAAAAAGTTTTCCCACGTAAAACTCATTCATATATAATAAGTATCTCAAAAATGGACAAATTGGACAGACGGCAGTGATGGAACCGAACCCCCCCCCCCCCCCCCCCCCCCCCCAAAAAAAAAACCACATACAAACCAGCTAAACAAGAGATGTCATTTCATTATATCTGTCAACTTAAATAACACTTTGCTAAGCGCATGTTGATTAGTTTCGTTTCGCAATATGATTTGTGTCTGCAAACATCGCACGACTTCCGTCGCCACCTGAAATATATCATATCAAACCACGAATATCATAGCAAAACTAAGAAACACCTATTAACCGTATTTATTTTAAGATTGCCTCTAGAGAAACGCAGTGAAAATGAGAAGCCTTCTGTCGAATATACTATCTTCGTCGAAGGGGTCTTTCTTATAAATCTACCAATTTAAAGAGTATTAAAATGGCATTCTATGTTCAAAACTTTCATATCTAATATTTTAGGGTTTGTAAAAATATTATTTATATTTTCATCTAAAGAAGCAATAAAACGAGGCATAATATAAGTCACAAAATGCACAAATTTGTTCAGGATATCTTCAACCGCAACTCTTTTTGTGGATATAAGCCCGCTTAAGAAACCGCGAAAATAAAAGCCCAACGCTTTTGCTAAGATGAATACAGTCGATGCTTTGATTTTTGAAAAATTATGCTTAAATTTCTTCAGGCTACTGATCTCGAATATTTTGGATTTGATTTCAGGTTATAACATCCTTCCAGAATTTGTTAGAATCCTCCTTTCCAAATTATAATAATATTCGCCAATCAAAAACGAGTTCCGTGACTGTAATCGATTAATAAATCTACATATGATAATAAGACACAAAATAATCTGCCACTACACTTGAAGATGGTCGGAAAGTTTGAAAATTCAATGGCTTAATAAATATCGTCTTCCTCGTTCACTGGATTCTGCTTCCCTCCTTCACCATCATCCCTCTTCAGCGTTGCTTTACATAAGTTGCAATATCGTCATAAACTCGGGGTGACGATCCACTCCCTTCTCCCTGCACTTCCACCTTAGTCAGTTCTCATCGGACAAATGATGAACATACCTCATCAGTGGATGATTCTTGGGTAAGAGCAGGGCAACAAGGTTGTGCGATGCAAACAGCCATAAGAATAGCCATCTCCTCTTCATGTATCACCTCAGCAATGCCACTCCTGAATCGTTCGATATCGATCGATCGATTACCGATCAGATCGACGCATTTATCATCCGTAAATGCAGCTCGTACTGTCTTAAAATGAAAAATTTCACAATTTCGTTTGAAATAAATATTTCAGTAGCCGTAATTTTTTCATAGAAAAATAATAAACATTAAAACATAGGAGAACCAATATCTCTTTAACGAGTCGAAACCGAGCTTGTTGGAAGCGCTAAGAATGGAGAGATACTGCTACCCTATACTTTGAAATAACAAAATTAGACTAGAATGGATCTCCAAAAACACATGGCTAATGGGACGGGGTAAAAAAATCCTGGGCAAAACTTCTAAACTCCTATTATCTACAGCATAGTACAAAAGTCCTAGAAAACTTTTATTACGTGCAGTACGGTACAAACACATAGAGTGCATAAACGATGTTTTTGCATTTAAAGCACTATAAAACTATTTTTAGAGTACTACGGTACCGTGTCACTAGACTCTTCCATATCCAATGTCCACGTACCTTTCAGACGCAATAAAGATTAGGAAAATTTTTGTGCCTAGATTATCAATCACGTTGGCAGGAATTTCGCTAAAGGAACATTTGATATGTTGTGGTCATCTTGATCATAAGATGCTACAACAATATATGGAAATAAAGAAAAACCCTGTCGCTTATACGATGCGGTAAAAATATGTTCAGTCACAAGCGATATAATGCTCATAGTTGATGTCTACCTTAGCAAAATCGCTATATTATAAATTGCAGGTTGTGTAGTTTTATGCTAATTTTAAATGCTACCTAAGCATATGCACAAACATATATTCTGTACCAAACTTCTAATGTGCCAGACAAACAATCTAATGCCCCAGAAAATTTGACTTCTGTTAAAGTTTTTATTGAACTCATCAAGTAACGGTGTTATTGAACTTGAATATCATATTTATTGCTTCATAAGACTAAGTGTTTATTTGCTTGCAGTTTTCCGGAAACCTAAATAAGGTGGGGGCGGAATAAAAATGGAAGCAACATAGAGCAAGCAGCTTGTATCTGAAATGGGAACTGAAATATTGTGCCACCTACAACTATTGAAAATCCACTTATTACATCCATGAGTATTACAAATCGAAGAGGGTTTACAAATGAGGAAATACGGCACATGAAAAATCAGGATTACTGTAGTTGAGTGAAGCTTACCAAAAGTCCTTTGAAACCATTTGAAATTAATTTTTGTCTATCGAGAACATCAATTCTTTCGAATGCTGGAATACCATCGATGAAATGATTGATCCGCGAGATGGCATCTTTAGTGCTTTCGATTTGTGTTCCCGTAGGGAATGCCTTCTTATATGATTCAACGATCGCTTTTAGCAACTCCATAATGTTACGTGTTTCATCCAGTTCTTTTTCTCTGAAAACCAACACCATAAGCGAGTTGCTATAGAAAAGGAAATATTATTAATCTTTAGTAATAGCAACAAATAATAAATAAATGAATAAACAAAAAGCAATAAATCAAAAAAATATTTATTATTATAAAAACTTCTCGGTAGAGGAGCTCATTAAATGCGTTTCATTTTCAGAAATCAGGAAAACACATGTGATCCATGTGATTTTCTCAGGCAATTTTTCTATACTTATCTAAATTATTTACCTTCAAAGTAAATGAAATATGTTTGACTCGTATATATATATATATATATTTATATATATATATATATATTTGATCAGTATAAAAATATTCACTAAAATATATCGATAGCGTCGCTTAAAAGTTGAATGCAGTTAAGGAAAGAGTTCATTTGTATAATCACTTATTCAGAAAACATTTTACTTTGCAATGTCATAAAACGCTCGTATGCGTAAAGCAATGATGCCATTTCAATGAGAGAGAAATAGTCAATGCTGGTCACTCGTTGAATACATACGTTTGTAGCCATTGGTCATTCGTACCATTTTTCTTACGGCAAAGTAAAAACTCCTCCAATGAGCGAACAGGCGATTGGTAAAATTTAGGATTAAACCGAACTGGGTTCTTCTAAGTTTCATAGATTGTCTACATAATCTGCTTTGCTCAAGTTTTACCACCAACTCATGAACATGAACGAAACTAGTGAGAAGGCTTGAATTATATTAGCTGACAGCCGGTTCTCACAAGAAATTTGGCACAGGTGTCGATTTGGTAACAAGTCATGGAATAAATTAACAAACCTAGTCTCATCTTTAGCTTTCCGTTTCCGATTCCGATCTTGCCTTACCGATTCCTTGCTCATGCCGGCTTTTAAGCATTTTTCAAAGCGACAACTTTGACATCGATTTCGACTGATTCGATCCACTTTGCATGCCTTGTCTTTGTGACATGAATATTCCATATTTTTTTGTACAGTACGTCGAAAAAATCCCTAAAATTAGGAGGAAATTTCTGTCGTATTTTATCATTTTGCTCAACAATTTTTTCAAAACCTTCTATCAGTTGAGCATGATTTCAAAGAACGGATTATTGATGGGGTTTTATTCGATGTAACACCGTATAATACTTGAAAAAATTGATAAAATTTTGTCGACTTATCAAAAATTAGTTCTTTCGTTCTATATCTACTGACTGCCGCTATCAAATCAGACTCTATCTCATTCGAAAGATATCAGAACTTCAAAGATATTAAATTCATCATCTCCTCCATGATTATCATAAGCATATATCGGTGCCGACTCCTTTTGAATGAGAATAGGCTGGGTAATGTGTTATTATCAATGACAAACAATAACGCCACAAGTTATGCCATAAGGATAAAAGAATGTATTAGAGATATGGCTCGTTGACAACAAATATGGTGAGTGGCATTCTCTTAGCGAATTTCAGAGAGAGGCCAATTGGTCAACCGTACCCTATATGGACCTATATCATTGAACAATATCACTATGCATCTATATCACTTATCAGAAGACATACGAAATCAAATAACACCATTCAAAACCATGATTAAATAAGGATAGGAATGCTTCTTTAACGTTTTTAACGGTACCATATTTTCAGATTACTAAGTTCTCTCCTATATGAAGTTTCTTTAATACACATAACGGTTCAATTTTAGAAGTTAGAAACGAAAGGAAAATGAAAGATCTGAACCTATGATTATATAAAAACTGCCTACATCTACACATATTTTATAAAGGTACAAATATTTTAGCATCCTAGAGGTTAAAACCGAAAAAAAACCGCCAAATCACCAGAAGAAGGCCGAAAGTGTCTCTTTACTTACCTTACAACCTTCACAACTCATCACTCCATAATGAAAACCAGATGCTTTATCGCTACAGACTACGCAAAGCTCTCGAGTATTCGACATTGGCGATGGAAGGGTTGTCGATAACGGGGCACCCCGTGATGAAGGATAGAGATCATAACCGGATGACGCTTCTCCATAAAGCATTTGCAAACGTGCAGCTGCAGCAGCTGCTGCACTTGGTCCTGGTGCGTTTGCATATGAACATCCTGAAAGAGTGTTTGAGTTCATAATAGGTTTTGAATAAATTAAAGAATTTGATGGTAACTAAGGAAAAGTGCAATTGAAAATATACACTGTGATAAGTATTTTCTAGGAAATTTCATACAATCCTAATATAGCAGTGCTGTGTAAATGAGCCACTTTTGCATAACATGACATTTGAAGGTCACTTTAAAGGATTAGTATGTGGCGAATTGAATTACAATTTGGATGAGATTTTTTTTTTTGAAATTTTTTGTTATTTTCGAACATAAGTTTCGAAAATTTTTAGTTTTTTGAGTTTTCAAGTATAAAAATTGATGGAGGTTTGAAAAAAATTTGTGAAAAGATTGCTAGACTTCCAAAAAACCTCAAAAAAGCCCTGAAAAATCTACAAATTCGACTTTTCGAAATTCATTTCTCGCTTAGAAACAAATATTTTAAAAATTTCTCGTTTTTTCTTTCGCAAATTGCAAAATATGAGTGCCAAATTTTTATTGGAGTGGCAACTCTAAAAGCTGATTATTTTGTCCAGCACGTCGAAGGAAGTGGTCAAAAATGCTTGACCAGCCGAACAATAAAAGGCTATCCCAAATCTGCGAACTCGAATATAAACGGTAAAATTTTGAATTTTGACCGCGGTTGTTGCTAGTTGATGCGGTAAAATTGATGCGCTTCGTGTGAATGTCTCATTCTTTGACAAGCTTTTCGATCGGAAACAATTCCCCAAACTTTTTTCTCATGAAGTTTTTCGTTGATTCTAGTTAATTCTAGCCAAATCGCTCTTCGTCATGTCCTATATGGCAAATTGACCGATGATTTTTTATGTCATTCCCTCTCCTCTACTTCCATAAACTAGATTAATTCTCAACAGAATTTTTTCCAAAAGAAATGTTTTTCTCGCGATACGCTCAAATTTACTATACAGTTTTTTGAAGCAATGTAAAGAAAAATCATATCATGTTGCTAATTTATGAAGTTTTTACTACGCTTCTCTATAGCAATATAGCGTAAAAGCGAGTAAATGTTCCCCACTTGTTACTTAATCTATTCAAGCTTACACTGCAATAATAAACAAATAAATAAATAAATAATTTATATTAAATACAATTATTGGATATTGCAATAGAGTGCAATGCGCTTACTGCAATGCACAAGCAATCAATGATTATTGCAAGCAATCAAGAGAAAATAACGCCGCCCTGAAGAAACATAAATCTGCAATATTATTTGACCTGTTGCGTATGCTTCTTTACTAGAGCATCCGGTTACTGTGTCCTCTCTTTTTTCGACCCTTCCTTTCCTTCAGTTACGTCATCACTCAACGAAATATCACACGCTTATGGGATGTCCTCTGCTACGTATTAGTGTACCGTTTAATCTCATATAAAGCCTCTGGGACTATACAATAACTATCTCAATAGCAATATTATGCTATGGTTGTTGTATAACTTTTCAACGTTTGCATAAACATTCTTGTGGAACTTGATTCATTTTATTTGCAATTGTTTTGAATTGAAGATTAAATCGAATTTTCGAATTAAAGAATTAAAAATTATTCTTGAACGGATTTAAAATTAAGTCGATTAAGAAAAAAGGAATTGATGAATTAAGTATTCATATTTTAATACTTTTTAAAATCAACGAAGAAATGAATTAAATTGAGGATTCAGTGATCGCCCAAAATCTTAATACCATATTGGCAATGGAAAATGAAACCACTGTGAATATGACTGAGCGTAATGCTCAGATATTACTCCATTTTTTTTCTAACTAATTACGTACCTGAGAAAGGTTACAGCAGTAACTGTCGAATTATTAAAAACGTACAATCTTGGAATGAATACATTTCGTGGAAATACAAATCTCTGAATCGGTGAATCCATAATAGCATGTTGAAATATTTGATAAATCAACTTGCAAAGAAAAAATTCAAAAAAAAATTACCACTAATTTGGTTGATATGCGTAGGGAAAGGTGTTGGCTTAGAGATATTTGGAGTGCTAGACGCACGTGCTGATTCATGATGTCTATCACCACTACCAGCAGCACCACGCAAAAGATTTGAAACCGAAAATGAGTTCGAGCGAGATTGTGCCGCACTAGATGGCGATGACGAGCCTGGCGATAAGGAACTTGTCTCGTTGCCTGAATCACGATCAATTTCAAGACGTGTAACAGCTGACAATGGCTTCATATCGCTCCAATCGGCTGCAAATAACTGTTGCCGTTGTTGATGTAGTGAATATGATGGTTGAGCGTTTATCTTCGAATCTGGTGGTAGTTGTTGTAAAGGAGGCGGCATTGCAAGCTGCGAAGTGGAAGGAATTGGCCCAAGTAATTGTGGCCAAGTGCCCGACGTTGTATTCAGCGGAAAGAATATTGGTGGAAAAGGATAGAGCCCATTGAAACCGTTCATAAGTGTAGCCAATTGCTGAGTGATCGGCACAGCTTGTTGCGATGGTCCACCAGCAGCATTTAGCGGCATGAATGCGCCATTGACAATCGGCGTTACGGAAGGTATTCCTCCACGGGAATTCCTGAAACCACCGTAGTAGGAAGCTTCCGGTTGTGGCAACGAGGTGGGCAATGACACTGATGTAGTCCTGTGAAAACCTGATAAAGT
This sequence comes from Baylisascaris schroederi, assembly GCA_006503575.1. Taxonomy (NCBI): domain Eukaryota; kingdom Metazoa; phylum Nematoda; class Chromadorea; order Rhabditida; family Ascarididae; genus Baylisascaris; species Baylisascaris schroederi. Next base: position 1,268,890 of record QEWY01000432.1, on the reverse strand, counting down.
CGTCAGCATCTCATTGGTACCAGCTGAATCATTTACATAGGTAACTGACGAAGAGACAGGCGCCACAGTGGCTGAAGGTTTCAACGTTGGTGGTGGTGGCAGGTGAGGATATGAGGCATCAATAGTTGGCGATGGGGCAGTAGGCTTCAACGAGATAGGTAAGGCACATAGTGGGGATGAAGGTATTTGTTGTCGTTGCATGACCGCTATCCGTTAGCAACAACGACGAGTCACTGTGAGGGCACGCGACAATCAACGATGCAACTATATGCGTCGATATAGATGGGCGTAACTCATCTTGTGAGTTTGCGAGGGAAAAACAACTATGCTGTGCCCGCGGGTCACCCGCACCAAGGGGTGAGGTCGAATTTTGTGGCAAAAGTGGAAAACAACGGTTGACCCCTCAGCGAGGGTTACGTAACGATCACAGGGAGAGGCCAACATAGGCTAAAGAGAGCCTTCAAAGTGTTTTCGCCTCCGGAGGTGACTCTTTGTGGGTAACGCGTCGTGCGTGATGAACTTTCCACGGGAACACCTTAAGCACATACCGCCATCCATTCGGTCATCCATCCTCAATTTTGTTTCCCATCTCTTTCTTCACACTTCATTTTTTGCAAATAAAAATAAAACTCGTAATTTATAATTCAATAAGTCGTACATATAGAAACATTTCAAAAAAATAAAGAAAAAGCACAAATGGGAACACTATATTCTTGCGATATATATATATATATATATTATATATATATATATATATATGTAACATCTAATCCAATTCTTTACGACTTCCCAATTTTTACAATTCGATTTTTATGCCATATTAAAATAACAATTTTGATTTCTATTTAAACAATCTAATATATGGATCCAAAGTCATGAAAATGTAATCCTTATTGAAATTCCTCTCTAGCTATAAATGAATTCATAATTGGCCTCTATTTGAACAGCATATATATTACAAAGTTTCAACAAATCAAAACATAGATCAACGATCAAATTGCTAATCTATAAAGCTTACGGTTTCAGGATCGTCGATTACGGTTTATAAAATGGAAATCGTTCCGACAATACCGATGGATCATCATTCAAGGCGAATCGATAGAGATCCAAGGAAGTTGCAGGAGGTTAATAATTGCATAGCGATTAACCGTTTTGACGATAGTATTCATGTTTTCCGTTATAGATCAACTCGATCTTTTCTTTAAAAAAAGTCGTCGTACGAGGACAAGGAAAAAAATTTATTCGAAATTTTGCATCTTAATTGTGAAGTTATATGGAATTTACTTGTATCTAATGTATATGTATCCGAATTTACGGAAAGAAATACAATATAAATAAACGTCTTCTTGAAAGAAAATATGGTTCACAATTTCAAATAAATAAGCCAAACTTTAAATCGAGCACGCTTAAAAGAATTTTCCTCTTACAATACTTACAATTTTATATACTTTAAAAACAACAAAAAAAATCATCTGATTAGTTCTAAAAGATGAGCAGTGGAAAAAATCAAATAATTTCAATTAAGCTTTTACGATAAACGTTTTAGTTATTGTGGACACTTCATTAATATGAACGCATCAAAATTTAAAGTTTGGAACATCGCCAAGAATTTTTTCCACTGATGATCTTTTAAAATTGATCAAATGATTTTTTTCTTGTTTTTAAAGTATGCAAAATTGTCAGTATTGTAAGAGAAGAATTCTTGCGAACGTACAAAATGATTTTTTAAAAAGAGAATTTTTTTACTGCTGCTTTTCTAAATAAAATATTTCTAGTCCGAAAAATGCTCGAATAGTCATCAAAAAAAGTTACTTTCAAATTACTATTTCGCTTAAATGAAAATAGAAAAACATTGAAAGATCCAATCATCCTAACAAAAATTTTCCTCTATATTCAGTCCCTGTCTCAATTCCCGTCTTTAATCTGACGTTTCTTTCACCTTTATACTGAGAACAGGTACTAACTAATTGAGAGACCACGATTTCCTTAATAAAGACTCTCCACTTCTGAAGAACGAAAAAAGACGAAAGAAAAGAAAAGGAAAAGCAAGGCAAAGGTAAGCTTACACTATTTATTTACTTGCTTAGTTTAACTTTTGAATTAGCAGTATTTATAGCAATTGAAGGCTCTAAGAAGTGAACGTGTTATTTATAACACATGTCATCGTTATATCTAACAATTTTAACAGCTCGACGTTGAAACTATTCATTCACTTTTGATTTAAAAAAAAAAAAATCCTGAATACGCATAACGACTGCTTAATTTGTAACATAACAATAAGCTGTTTTTTAATGTTTAGATTGTCAGAGAGGGAATAGACTGTCCACTCAAAAGTTTGCATATTGTGCCGAAAAATATGAAAAGAAAATAACGACAAAAAACCAATTAAATCCAATTAATGCTATCAAGACGTGAAGAGCTTCGTTTACTTCCCAATCATTCAATGTACCACTAAGTAAAGATACTTCTTTTAACTTTGTATACTTATGCTTTCAATAGTAAAACTAACTTGGCGTGTAGATAAGCAGACGGATGACCATATGCACACATATGTGGGTTACAATCCTGCAAACAAGTTATATATTATCTGCATCTGCTTTTATTACTTGTCTTATATATATATATATAAGTATATCACCTACCTTTCTCGTACAAACAATTGCTGGGATTTTCATTGACACAAACTCAGCGGGATGGCATTGAATGAAGTGATAAAGTGAAGGGCGCAGTTCAACAGAGTTGCCTCAGTACAAATTTGAGACGACTAAGAGGATGTTGCGGTTCGCTGCAGGGGAGAGTTCCACCAAAACAACACTCCCCGAGGGACAAACCCTGTTTCCCCTATTACGGCAATGAACTCTGGCAACAGCAACCTCAAAGATAAACCGCACGCTGAGGTCGACCTCGTTTAATCCTTCGCTTGTATTCCCATAAAAACACCTTTTGCTTGTCGAAACATCTTGAACATTTCAAATTGCGCAGGGGCATTTTCTTACAAGCTTCCTGGTTCACTTATTTAGCAGTAGAGATCACACTTCTAGACAGTTTCAACCTTCAATTGTAGTGGCGGCCCCCTCCCTCTCCCAAAAATACTATTAATTTCAACTAGAAGATGTTAAGAAGCTTCAAGGACTTCGTTAACTTGACCAAAACGAAATAAATAGATGACTAAACGATTCAATATCTTTTAATGCTAATGCCAAAAACTCGTAAACTTGGTAATTTCAAAAAAAAAAAAAATCCTCGAATGGGTAGTTCAAGGAGTCTTCACAGGAACCACACGTCAGCCACACCTGAAATAGCTCGTTTTTAATGTTATATCACCATTCATCAAAAGCAAAAACAGAAATCGAAGAGCTGTACAATCAACGGGTATACCTTAAAACAACTATTTCGAACCTAGACGCTTTTATATTTGCAGTATGTGACAAAATGCTAATCCTGACGACGACGTATCATTCCACGCAAGCGCTTTCACACAAAAACGTTGCATTCTAAGAGGATGGTATCGACTGTTTTGTTTAGACCTAACTCTACCTCACACCATGTCCCTTGCCTCAACTCCTGACTAGGTGCTTCGTAATATTTCACTACAAGCTGAGTCGCAACCCCTTAAACCACCCATTTCATGCCACGATCACAACTTCAATCATCACTCAATGTGGCAATCGTAATACACGACCGACGCGGCGGGAATCTAAGATGAGGCGATGAGAATTTCCACTATCTCCGCTTCCGCCTTTTAACCGCTAAGTCAAAGGCAGTTTCAATTGGACTTGCTGAACAAAAGTCGCTTCGTGAATCTAAACGGCCAAACAGTCCCGCTGAATTGACTGTCCCGAAGTGGCTGGCACGATCTCCTTTCTGCTTCGTTTTTTCATCACTCTCCCGAATCAAAAATCTCACTCGTATCAATTATAGTATCTCAAATTTTGAAGCACCATATAATCCACAATTAATCATAGCTTCGAGTAAAAAAAGAAATTATATACACCCCGCAATAAGAGGGCGCCAAATAGGAATGGCCAATACTGCAGGAATCACACTTATAAATAATATTTCGGAACGTCAATATAAATATACAGTCTAGTTAGTGAAGCAACTTAAGCCACAAAGATAATGCCCATATAACCTATAAACTCATCTCTACCAATTAGCAGAGAGCACTGACATAGGTAAAACTAACGATAGTAAATGCTGATGATTCAAAAAAATTTTCACCAATCTCCTCTAAAATACAAAAATAAAGAGATCCTCAAAAAACATTCCGTGACCGAGCGTAGTAAAATTTAATTCACATACGAAATCCTTCCCCCCTCACCAACAGCTCATTCAAAAAATTTCGCAAATGCCTAAAAAACTTACCAAATTGAAAAATATTCGACAAGTTCGTAAAATAACTGGTAAAAAATATCCCAAGCAATGTCACTTTCCAATCACCGAAAATACCCATCAAGAAATTAGCAGCCACGTGAAATGTTGGACGAATTAAAATATATAAACGATATTTTTATATGAATGAAGTATGAAAATGACAATTAAACCGCACAAAGAAAAAAACTCTCATTTCGCCAACAACAAATAGATATATCACTCTAAAAGAAGCATATATATTCCATAGAGGAAATGAAAAAAAAAAAAACTTAATGTGCTTAAGCCGGCTTTTTTGAGAATAAAATATTGCGCTGCAACCCATCCAACAAAAAAAACATCCCCACTATTCAACAATGAATTCTTCGACAACGATCCATATTCAGAGACCATCGACGTACAACAACAGTTACAGCCCTCTTTCTACGCATTAAGTGAATATTTTCAATATCATCACCTCGTAACTAACATCACCACCAACAACTCCCTTGAGGCTTTTAACTAGTAAATTTTAATTTTAGAAAATTTACGCTTTCATTCAATATATATATATATATATATATATATATATATCTGGTAAACGCAATGTCCACAGAATTACACACGCTTTTTTCTTCCCCTTCACAAGATATGGTTTTGAAAAAACGAGTAAAACATTCATTTTCGAATTTTCCCCTGCATAGAAAAAGAAAAAAACGGGAAAAAATGTTACCCAAGAGGTGCATAGAATTGATGGGCGCAACAAAAAAAAAAAGAAAAAACTTTAGAGAAGCAAAAACAACTATAAAAAAAAAACAACAGCAAAGAAAATTGAAGAAAAAGAACAACGTTTTCCTAAAATCAACAGGCGAATTCCAATAAAGAATGGATTTCATTAAAAAAACACCCATTCTTGAAGTAATAAGTGGGTTTTTTTTTAATAACGTAAAGATCTCTTCGCATAAAATTCGGCGGGTGAATAAACATGAAAGCACAAAAACAATAAAATATGAAATAAAAAAGGGTGACCACCCATCAAAAAAACCCTAAATTTTATATTCCCTTTTCCGAAAAAAAACCCCAAAACAAGTTGCAAAATCATGACTAGATGAAAATTCTTTGAAGCCAATTCAACAATTCGTAAAATTTCCACAATATTTCCATCATAAAACACAAAATTTTTGATATTTTACAGTACCAACTACCAAATACAGGAAAATCCATTTTTGGAACTTAGAATTTTCGCAATATTTTCCAATTTTGCGTTTTATAGCATTTTAGAAACGCAGAAAAAACACACAAATAAAAACGATGATCAACGAATACCCATTCAATATGAATTCCAAAAAGGAATTTAAGCGGTAATAAATGAAGAAAAAATTTAACAACGAAGAAAGTGAGAACATCTATCGCAAAAAAATCAACGGGCAGCATCTCTTTGTATAGACAAGAACTGATCTGAAAAAAATGCTCCATCTCCAACTATCAACCCTCTTATATTATTTGAAAATTATTTGCCAACAATAAAATCAACGTCCATATGATGCAGAAAGAGATCATCACCTTATAAAATTTCGTATCGATTGTGAATGAATTTATAAACAAATTCAGATAAAAGTTTTTGAAATTCTATTGTTGTGACCCACTAAAATACTGAAAAATGAGTTGGATGCTTGCCAAATGTGAGAAAAATTTGAAATTTTTCATATTTCACTCTCTTAAAATTTGCAAAAAAATGTAAAAAAATATATAAACGAGATAAACGCAATGAGCAAAAATTCGAAAGAAATCACTATTGAATTCAGAACAAAATATGAATGAATAAAAATTTTAAAAATAAAGCGAACATTTCATAATACATTTTTTTTTCGAAAAATAAAACATCAGCAATGTCAAATTTCGATATTTCACCCAAACCAGTGAAGCTAATATGATCTAATATTCACACATTAATACATATACAGGAAAAGAAATTCAACTGCAGCCATTTAGAAAGAAAGGCCGCCCAGCCATAATTCAAGTTTTTCAACAAGTTTTATGCGGTTAGCCACATTATTAAAGGAGGTCTTTCCCCTTCCTCGAGCTACATCTCATAAACATATCCATTTTCCTCTAACCACTCCTTCCTTAGGAGAAACAGAAACACAGAAAATGCAAAAAGATGTAAGGTATAAGAAGGCTAACAAAGATGATGGAATCAAAATAAAGTTTAGAGATGCTCAATAATACTATTATCCAACTCATGTACACTCTTACTTCTATGCATCAAAAAATTTTATCCCATATTTACCCACAACCGTAGTTTGCGATTAAATCTTCAAAACAAAAACCTATCAGCCCACCAAATAGAGAGGTATTGCTTCTAGCGCTTATAACCATCCCCCCCTCCCCCCTCATGTTCTTCAGGCGAAACGGAACAATATCACGATTGCTGTGGCCGATCGCCTTTCACCCTCACCGTCATTTACAATGACCACTACTCACCACGACCACTACTCGTATACGGTTAATGAGAGTCAAGAAAAAAAACACCATGGCGACCTGTTTGTTTTTGTGAACATGCAACCACAACAAATAACCAACGACAATATGATCGGTGGTGCATTCTCTCCACTCAGCTCGCTGGCGCTTTTAGTTTGCGAATTTCCTTAGTGGCCCACATAGCCAAAGATTTCGTTTTAGCCGTTTTACTTCGACGTCCTCTTGTAAGCAATGCGGCAATATGTTGATTATCTACCGATGGTAATATTGCTACACCAAATGATGTTACCAAATCACCTATAACATTATATTTTAACCTATACTACTATTTATGAATAGTTCAATAGAGCATGGGCTATGCCTTCAACATTATTAACAGCCTGTGGGAGCAATAACTACCAGCATAGCAAACATGGCCAAGGCCCGTTTCATATAATTTCGTGAGGAATAAAAGAAATCAGCCGATCGCAATGAAATTTGAAATTATGGATAAATGTAGTCTTCGTTTTGCATTTCCTCCCCAATCGACAACAACATTCAAACTTCTTTTAACGACTATTAACGTCCGCCAAATCAGAATGGCATTAACCCGCTCTTTTCTGCTATTCAATTTCCTTTTCTTCGATAAACTTACTCCCCTCCTCCTTCCATCATCGGCAGTAAAACCGCCGCAGGCTTGCAAAGAATGATAGATTTGGATTGACAGTACAACAAAAAACTGCAAAGAATAAGCAAAAGTTGAGCATCGCTGGAAAGAACAACTAGAACAGATAACATATTCCTTCCATTCAAACAAAATTGCCTGTCTTTCCGGTCTTAAACTTAGGTCACATGATAGTCCGTGCCACTGCTTTGAATCCCTTATATAAACAAATAAATAAGTAAATAAATAAATAAATAATATATATATATATATATATATATATATAATATTTAAGGCTCCCTTCTAAGATCTCGGAGTTGCATGCTCATTCTGCTTACTTTTCAGTTCTGGAGAGTGTTGAATCTATTTCATTCATTCTTTAATATTGCATGAACACTTCAGCAATTTTTTTCCATACAGTTCATTCCCCTCAATATAAAACATATGCTGCTATTATGTCTTGGCAAAACTCTGAGAGCAAAAGTAGTCCCACTCCTAGTCAACTCCGTCCTATCCACAAAAACTTGAAAAATTTTACAACTCTACGACTTTTGCTTGCTACTTGAAGCCTTAAAGAAGCATGTGGTAGTTGTTAAAAATAAGACGTGGAAAAGATAAAATAGACCAACCGACAAGACCGGAAGCAGCTCCGACGAGAGAATCTTCTATCGAATCACTTGTGGCGATCAGCTCCACCAAGTCGAGCATATGCGGTGTTTGTGAGGCAAGCAAGGCAAGTTCATTTTGCGAGGTACGCATTCCTTGTACGATGCCTGTATACGCTTCGATGCAACTCTCGCGCAATTGTTCCACATATTCCACCTTATCGTAGTCCTCCTTAATGAATATCAGTGCAATCAACGATATCTCCCTTACTCTTTCCCCTCTCTGTAAGAAACACTGCCAAACCTTCCCAACTGCAGCTTTCGATGAATTTCATGCTACTTAATCCTTGTTTGCCAGGATAGTTTTAGAATACAGCGAAATGTGACCACCGCTCAATTAATATAAAGTACCTTATGCATTCTACCATTCACCACAAGCAACTCCGACCTCACATGACCTGAATTCTGAGGATGGAAATAAGTCTAAGGAGAAGAACGAACGTGAGATTCGAAATAAAAGTTCAATAAGGTGGAGGGGAGGGAGGAGGGGGCTGGAAGCGAATTCCTTCTAGCGTTCATAGATACAATGCTTCAAGCGAGTTCTACTTACAATATTTCAAGATGAATAATTTCTTTTACGTGCATATTTCAAAAGATATTAAAACCCTGATGTTCTTAAATCGGCCAACGAACGCTTAATGAAAACGACGCCCATCCTGGCTTCCATTCAACTTAATTTCCATTTCTTTCTTTGAGATAAATTTATACGTTAACAAAATCAACAATTGAAAACTATGTGTCTATCATTAATGTCGCTTTTAAATATTGAAACGTTTCAATGATGTTACATCTTAGGTCGGTTACGTCAACATTCGCATCGGGATGCACTCAATTTAAAAGGGTATTTCTCGCGCTCTTGATGACCTTACACAATCCATGCGGCTCAAAATTTTTTGTGACCGACCCGTAAACAACTAACTCATCCCAGTTGTACAGAGAGGGCATCACCGTGTGTGAGGTGAAAAGGTCACCTGTGCCTCATCAGCTTCTAAAAACATCACTCCATGTGCTGTATGTGCCCTAATAAACCCCTAGCGAACGTTATGTAAGAACACTTGCCACAGAAAATGTAAAATTAAACTTGAAGTTACTGCTTCTTTTTTTTTCAAGAAATCAACAGAAATTAAGACAGCTTGAAAGAATTTTCCAAATAAGCTACAACCAAAAAAAAAAAAAACTGCGTTACCGCTAAACAATATAAAAAAATCCTTTGCATACGACATTACCAGATAATTGGGCAACTTAGCTTATTTATTGCAACCTAATTTGATCACTGTTTATTCGTATAAAAAAATGCAGCAATACAATTATTCCATCAACAATTTCATCACTAATCAACTACATTAATCTTATACAATTATATACCTTTTCGGAAAAATCTTGAGTGACGCCACTTAGTTGCCAAGAGTATTGGTATAAAAACGCAAAAAAAAGAAAATCCACAAATCAACCACAGTGGAGAAGCAGTGATGAGGTTTTCTTCTAGAAAAATAGGAAAATGATTTTCTAACGGAACATAAATCGCCATTATAAAAACAAATCAAGAGTGCCTGAGATACGTTAGAATTTTATTCAATAGAAAGCAAAGTTCAAGGACGATAAATTCAACTCTAAAAACTTCATCATTTCAATAGTTCTCGTGCAAGTCATTGTATTGACACTACAAGGTGACTAACAGGATATTCAAACCTCAATTTTTCCCAACCTATGTGAGAACATCAACCGACTTAACCACTAGCACTCAATATCACCTACACCTCCCCAATCTGCTCCAAAAAGAAGCTAGATATGGAACGCAACTAGAAGCCACAGTATCGTCCCTACAATACACTGAAATAGAACCATACTTGATTTCACGAAATGCAACTACAAATGTAGCAACACTGCGTTTTGCATGTCCAGCATTTCGGTCCGACCCACTCTGATAAGGCTAATACAGAAACCAATAGCTAGTTTCAGCGGCTATTGAATGAGCATACCAGGTTCTAAGGGAATGCCGAATCTCTCAGCCGCATAGGACAAGCAATTGCAAGTGAGGACGTAAATTGGTGCACCGCATAACAGTTGCATAAGGTTAGGTGCGAGAGAGCAGATTAGGTTGTTTACATCTTAGATGGCAGAGATGACCTCCGGAGCTGTGCTCACGGCCTCCCGCAGTTCACCTGCTGTCCTTTTTTTCTTTCCTTCTTTTTACCACAACATCCAAAAACAACTTGCACCCCCTCAAACAAGCAATAACGGAAGCGCCCAAAAGCAGTACCTTCTAAAGTACACAATAATACAACCGAAACGGCCTCAAATACTATGAAACATTCTGTTATCATATAATACGCAAAGGCGATTGCCGACAGGGGAAGCAAGGAAGGCAAGGGAACGGAGAGGAATATGTTGAAGAAAAGCGCTAAAAATATGGACATTCGCAGTTTTCCTCCTTTCTTTTACCTAGACAAATCATGAACACATGTTTATTTCAGGTCTTTTATGCAACCGTAAAACAACTTTGAACTATTTTAGTAAAACAGCGATAGGAGGTTACATCCAAGCGGTAGCTATATTTGATGTGCGACTATTTTAGTAAAACAGCGATAGGGAGTTACATCCAAGCAGTGGCATATTTGATGTGCGATATGTCCGTATATAAAGAAGCAGCAGAGGGTTTATAAATTAGAATTGAATCCAAGTAATTGTTCGGACCTATAACTGACAACGGACGATAAATTTTGAGAGGGAAATTACTGACGGCACAATATCTTTGACAATTAAGTTCCTTAATATAATGGGAAGATTGAGTATACACGGCGAAGTTCGCTGAGCTGGGATAGTAGTTATACAGATTCTAGCTGCTTAAGCAAATACTTTATAGTACATTACTCATGCACAAAACCAACTCCGCATAAAGTCCAAGTGAAACTTTTTGGTCTTTGATTACGCAAAACTGAAATCCGACATCCCCTCCTGTCACCCCCGAGAGGATGATTACCTGTTAGCTAGAACACAGAGATTGTTAAATTGCTTAACTACTCATTGGCATCATGAAGCAGCGGAAACGGCAAATTCTTGTAGTTCACAAAATGCAGGAAAAAATAAAATACCAAACAGCCTGGGACACTAGGATACGAAATAATCGAAGAAGTAAGCCACCAGCAAGGCAAATGATCATGCACAAAACGATACTTACGCGATCTTCCACTCTTGCGGTTGAAACAGCCATCAGAAGGAAGTTCATAACGTACTCGTAATACCGACTAAAGCTTGGTCCTATTGCTAGTGCCACATCTCCGAAACAAGAGAGAACAGCCGGTTTCACTGTTGCATCCACTTTCTCACTCTAAAATATATTTAAAAAAAGAATGAATAACATCAGGTCGGAACCGAATTTCTTCAAAATTCAACATTTATGGTCTTCCCTCCAGCTACATATACCGCATCTTCCTCAACTCATTCCCGTTCTTTCTAGCAAGAACCCTCTCCTAAATTAAAATGCACATAAAAATTTAAAAAAAAGAACGTAAGACACTGTAGAATATAAACAATATGGCAATCAGTTTATGAATGAATGGAACGTTCGATTTGCAGAAATCGTTCCTACATAAAGGTTGATAAAAAAGATATGCAAAGAACCGTATCCAACGATGCAGTCAAAAATTCCATAGATGAAGTTATTGTAGAATGGGCCAAATATTTCCTTGCAGTAATTTTTTAGACATCTAAGAAATAACTCAGAAGGTACCCAGTCAGCCCCCCTATGACATCCACTGCTGATTATCAGCAAGTTTATACTAGCAGGAATCCTAATCAGGTTTTGTAATGGACGCAGCTCCTGACTATAATTATGGACATTGGTCTAAATAATCAATACTTAGGTCCTGGTTATAAACAGGAATTATAATCAGCAATTATAAGGTGGTGTTTGATATCAATGCATTCCTGCCTACCCCCTGACTGCGTCACATGGCGCACTATATAGGACATAGGCCTTTCTATATAAGGTGCCATAACTGCATGTTATTGTATGCTGTAATGAGCCTAATCCCGAAATGCGTCACCTTACCCCAAGAAATAATACAATAAATGAGAAAACACAAAGGATTAAAAACAAATGCAAATGAACTGGACACTACCATGGTTTAATACAATCAGCAAAACGCTTTAAACTTCAGCCTAAAAGCATGCCATATTCATAGAAAAATGACGTGCATTGCATGAAACCCGTCCGATGAATGTTGAAAATCGGTAAAGCCCTATATACTTTAATCTCCTCAAAGCTAAGCCCAAACTAAAGAGCTCAGAGACCAGCAAAGATAATACGGAAATCTCACAGACCTCAAATAGCCAAAAACACAAAATAGAGAGACCACCCACCTGAACGATCTGGAACAATAACGACATAAACTCGTCGAGATAGGGGGCGATATTCCCCTCCAGTGCGCGGCATAGATCAGCTAGAACACCGATCGCTGCTGAGCATACTTGTGCCTCCTCATGATTTCCCAGTCCAGCTGTCAGATACGGCTTGAATACATCCAAGTAGTTCAAGAACTTGTTGCCGAGTGCTAAATTATCCCGAATATTTTCATGCATCAAACAATCTAATAAGTACAAAAGAAACCAAATACTTCCCAATATATAAAGAGCACTGCACATGGGGAAAGCATGACAGCTCAACTCAAAACTGAGACTACATATCGAACCTGAAAACAAACCGGAACAGTTCATTTAGCTATGCTGACTGTCATTTGAATGCCAAAATAAACAAATAAACGGCTAAACAACAGAGCGCCGCCCTCTTTGCATTACCTGCGAATATAACACCCACAATTCCATAAACTGTACCCTTCAAGGAAATCTTCCCAAAGGGGTTTTTTTTTGCTGGAAGAGATTAAGGCCCCAAAAATTAACTGAAAACGATTAAAGGAACAGATACGGTGTTTATCTTTTCTAATTATTCATCGAAACTCGAACATCACTCCCAACATTCAGTGGATCCCAAAAATTACCTTCAATCAGGGTGCTTACTGCCATCAATGCATCTTCCATAACACCGCCGCATTCTTTGCCCGCACATCTAAACGGTATAAAACTATAAAATTATAAAGCAATCACAGAAGCGTTATAACATGTTCACGAATAAGCAATCTCATCAGGCATAGCCCCTCTCCCTCCCCAATAACTTTTACAACTATTATATTAAAAAATTCAACTCCCGTTCCATTTTAAAAAAAACCTATTCAAGATTATCGACTTTAACACGTAGCGAAAACGCATATCGTCCACATGACACAGATAGTAGTGATCCCTACTGCAAAGATGTTCTTCATCCGTGGTGGGCAGATAAAATATAAAATAGCATAAAATTTTCACCGTCATTTATAAAAGTTCAAGCTTGTCTATCAAGTCTTCAGTATTCTCTGGACTTTTACAGCCAATAATCTCTTCACTTTGAAATAACAAGCCATGTCACTCTGCTAACATCCACTAGTTCAGACGCAATCAGAGAAAAACCTCAGTAACGGTTAATCACTGTAAAGCGTCATTGTTTACTTTAAATTTGAATAAATCATCCTGAAACAGGGAAACAACATCGCCCACTCCTCTCTATTCTCCTTTACTATGACCTTAAACCAATCATCATACTCAAACAAATCACCAACTAGTTCCTAAACGCCGTAAAATTTACCAATGAAGATAACACAATTTTGAGTGATTTAACTCTACCTCACTAAAAAAAAGAAAATGCAATCATCAATATAAAAAGATGAAACCATGCAATAATTAACAAAAATAACCCAGCTATCATACCGTTGCATTATTTGTAAAAGACCACGCATAATTGCATCACCAATTAAAGGTGCATCTTCTTCGCGCATCTTTCGTAGCACTGATTGTAATGTTGCGCAGAGTAGCGATTCTAAGTCTCTCAACTGACTCTGAAATATTCATCTGCCTCAACAACCGCCCGATAGTCGAATTATAAACACGGTAACTACCTCTCACAGTTACATGCATAACCTTGAAACGAAAAGAATAAGGCAGTATTGCTCTTGATAATCGGAATGAGATAATTCGGCGGAGAAATTTTTTCTCAAAATTTCCCAAATTCCCTTCCTAAAACTACCCATGCTTGATCAAGCATACATGCTTCATCCTTTTATCTTGCTCTTCGCAGACAAAAAATCACCCGCATAATGCATCGTCCATTCATCCAGAATATTCTACAATAAACACATCAGCTTTAGCATATTTCATCAGAAGCACAGGACGAAAATGGAAATGCCAAGCTTACTAGTTTTATAATGTACACTGCGTTTCTCAGAAGGAATATATTTATGCAAAAGCGCAAAACAATTTTTTTGAAAACTTCACTTACAGCCAATACTGCAGTATAAAGCGTTCTGATTCCTTCTTTCTGCCATCCTTTCCTCCCCCCCCCCCCCCCCCCCCCCCCCTCCCGCCACATTTCCGAATCCAATCTCTGCCCTTAATTATCCATGCCGATGGCTCTGTAAGCTACACCGTATTTGTACTACTAAAACGACCGAATGCAAAAACGCACTAGCAGTAATCCTCAAAGCTGACTGGTTCCCCGGCCCGACAGATTCGTTTTCCGTTTCCCGTTTTTCTACCCTATATTAATTTTCCTTCCTATTTGTATCTAACAGACGATCCATATTTCTTTAAATATGGAACAAGCTCTCGCAGGGAATGACTTTCAAGAGAATTTTTCCACTGCATACTTGGCTTTTGTGTTTACAAACTCCTGCTCTTACAATTTTTCTCCGAGCCACTTGATCCAAAAACGATAAGATAGGAAAACGCTCCGGCTTTTGCCCAATTTTCAATATTAATCAGCCCATGCGTCCGACTAAGATTAACGTGAAGTGTACTTGGAAATACGTTGATGATTGCTTACCTGAGCTCAAATTGATAAAATATGTGCGAAGTGATGTGGCAGGCATTCTTTCTATGAAGTACGTGGATTTGGAGCTATTTAGAAGAACTGCTGGATGTGAAGCGGATCGCCTTCTGGATGCCATAACCTTTTTTGTGCTGAGGTGTTCAGTTAAAAGCTGCTACTTCGTATGCGCAAAATTTTCCGGAATATAAAAATTTTTAACATTCAGCTAGCAGGAATCAAATCTTCTATACCACCAATAATTTTTGCGGCTTGTCTTAGATGCTCTCTATCCCTCATTTACCTCAGCTCGACGAGACAAATTACATATAGCATGTGCGTGTGTCATCATGATTTTGCTTTCCGGTAACGCCCTTCACTTTTAATTTCGCCTCAAGAGTTGAATCCACGGCATTAATGGCGCAATGGCTTGAGAAACAGACCCTATTCTTCCCCGATAGTGGCTGGATTTTTTCCTGCATCAGTTAAAGCAAGAGATGAAAGCGTCCACTGAGAAAATGCAAGCATGAAACTTCAGGAGGTATTGGGTGAGAACGAATTAAGCCTTTGCTCATTGAATCAAAGCACAACTCTCTTTTCTCAAAAGGAATCCACAGTCGCGGAATGGCTAAGAGGTCAGACTCTACATATGGTCAACAGTGACCAACAATAACCCGTTCCAAGTACGCATCAGCGACACGATCCTCCTTGTTCCCTACCTCTCTACTGTACAGCTACCCCACCCTTCCCACCCTTACAAGGAAAAAAGAATGTACCTTGTCAGAAGAGGTTTCAAGAGAATTTTCGATGTTCAGCAACTGCTCCAGTTTCTTCAGCATGACCACAGTCGTATTCTGCACTACCGGGTAGCAATCCTTCGGACTATTTTTTATCAATTCCATCAGTGTTTCAAATGCTGCGATACGTAAATTCGACATATGTGCATCCGATCTTAAATAAACAATATAAAAACACTCTCAAATGTATCTACAATAACCGGATAGTTCATTGTGGAAGGAAAGACATGACCTTCAAGTAATACAAAATGAACACTGCATGCCACTAGAACATAATATATCCATGCACCAATACAGTCAAATCGCCGAATGACAAACTTTATATTTTTGAGACTATTCGATTCTGAAGGCATCATCCTCCATAAATTAAAGACTTCGCTAAAGACGATGAAGTGATGCAACGCGGCAATTTTCGCTTCTAAAGCCTCATTTCATCAATCGCTAACAAGAACAAACCCCTCCAAACAAGTCAACTTCAAAAAAAAAATTGTGCCTCCAAAATTCTCTACGAACTGAGGACAAATCTGTAAGATTGCATCGCATTTCAGTGCCTTACACTTGGCCATATATTCGAACGAAAACAGTAATCCCCTCTTAAGAACCTAACCATATTATTACACAATCCATTCTCATTCACGGGCAATTCTGGTTAAGGCGTGGTACCTATACGTAAACCCTTCCAAATGACTAAAACTTACTAAAACATCGCATCATAACAATGTGCTTAACGTTTCAATTTTTCAAGACATTTTTGCATATCACGTCGAATGGCCATAATTTAAAAAATATGGATAATAGGCACTCAATTGAGTCAGCATGAGGCAGCAGTAGAGCGATATTAGGCAATCTGCTGAGGAAGATTTCGATTCGCCTCGCTGCTGATTTAATTCAATTTAACCAAAGAAGTTGCCAAAGCAGAAAGCACAATGAGCATTTTCCATTTTTTGCTCACCACCTAAGCAACCGTTACGAATTTCACGATTTTATGATATAAACCATTACAAATCGATGGGGAACATTTTATAGGCTCATACAAGCAGATGATGACATATTATACAAATGATATAGCATGACGGCTGTAAACTCCGAAAACGATTTTTATGCAGATGGCGGACAAAAAAAGGAGGAAAACAACGAAACGCCAATTTAGATCGAAGGAAACAACTAACCGATCAGTTGCCTTGATCAATTCGCTGATCATTGCTTCGAAACATGGCGAGAGGATATACGTCTCCGGTTGTCCACTATAATCGGTACCCATTTGACAACCCATATCGTATGCCGCCTTGGCCAAACTTGAGATCGCCTTAACACATAAAACAATACACTTTCTTAGGAAAAAAACCAAGTTTTTTTTTCTTTTTTTTTTTTTACAAAAACCGACCTCTGCAAACCTCATTCATCAATCTAACAACAGTGCTTCGTTCTTCACTTCCCTTGGCCCATACAACGACGATTTCAAAGCATTACTATTCACGCTAATTTAACTATTTACTTCAGATAATTCTCCATTCCAAAGAAAGAAACACAAATAAATGCAGCACTTCTATAAATCTAAACCAAATTACCTACAACATACTCGAGAATGAAACCATGTTCAGCCAACTTTAACATCCTATTCGATACAATCGTCAAAAATCTGCTGAATAATACAAGCAAAAGCAAAAGTAAAGAAAAAACACAAACCCAGCAAACATTCGATGCAACACGAGGCTCTTGTTGTAATGCGTTCGAGAGTGCAGGTAATAAAGGTGTAAGTATCTCTTGACGAATTACCACCTCTTCACACGAATCACACACTCGACCTATACACCATGCGGCTGTATCTCTTACTTGCAACTGAAAGTTCACGATTGATCGATGGATATAGAGAATTAAAGCAATACCACTATAATATTGCCTTTATCCGCTTCTCTTTAACGAAAGAAGCATTTAAATAAGGCTTCAATAGCAGGATGAGGGATACTGAAATAAAAATTGCACTCTATCGTTCTTTCAATTTTTCGCTGTTATATGCGTTGGCAAGCCATATCACTATACCGGTGAATACGGAAAAAAAAGGGTGATGCCAACTTAAGATGAATCCAAATAACAGCGAAACTTAGTCCCTCTATTACAGCGCTAATCGAGGTAGACGGCATCCGCAATTAAATCAAATCCTCGTCAAGCGTAACAAGCAGCTAATTCTATTCAGAATTACGACAAATTTCGTACGGGGAAAAATTCCGAAAGTTCGCATCCAATGTTCACTTCCCCCATCTTGGTTCACTTTTCTTCATTACTTCCCTCACTATTTTATATGTAATTTCTTCAGTGCTTATATGTAATTCCTTCTGCCACTTATCTTTATATGTAATTTATGTAATGCATGTAACGTAATTCATATGTAATTTTTAGTGACCTGGTCCTCAGAATCAACCTTCCTTCACTCGACATCTGCAAGAAAATTGGACGAACAACCAATTCCCTCATTCCACGGCAATCAGACAGCACTTTCAAGGACAAACAGAAAGCACACGCACATATTAGCTAAATGATTTCACATACAACAAAAAAAAACCACCAAACAGCAGCTTTGACTGCAAATTTTTAAAATCAACTTTTCAAAGGGCAGGAACAGAATCGGAGATTACAGGTAAATTTTTCAAAAAAAGGACTTTAAAAAACACAGAAAAGGACGAATGACATCCCGTCCTGTTTTCCTGTGAAGTGATGACATTTTTCAATGCTTCAAAGTAGCATGGACATTATAAACGACTACTGGAATTCACGGAATGCAACAGTTTCCAACCCCGTTCCTTTCAGGTAAAGAATGAAGAATTTCAAAAAGAGAAATCAAAGAAACCTGAGCATCACCAAGGGCCCCGATAAGGCTACCGATGGCTTGTTCAACGAGCTCAGTGAGTATCTTCTGATCAGGACCATCTAAGATCGAACCAAATGCCATTATTGCCGCCTCTCGATATCTTCAAAATAACTGCATCAACTACGAACGAAAATAAAGCAAGAAACATATTTTAAAAAAACGTATGAAAAAAAGCAAACAATACTAAGCATCAAATTCAGGTGAGAAGAGATAACGCTACAGAAAAATTACCAACCTTTCAGCCGAAGTAATTTCATCAAATTTGGGCAAACTTTTGCCTTTCTTACTACCCATATTCTGGTGACTTCTATGGAGTCTTTGGTTATAATACCACAAAAAAAACGCAAAAAATTAACCATCATCTAACAGACAGATGGGAAACCAAATCCATGATGCGAAATCACTACTTTCCGAACATCCTAGATTATGCGGCGTCAAACTAAAAGAACATTCAACAAAACTCTTGCCCTTTTAATATAAAATCGAAAATAAATAGTACAATAAAAGAGAAACATGATAAGAAAGAAATGCACACTAAGAGAGTTTGAAAAAAAACAACAATAAAACAGTACAGCTAGCAGAAAAGACAATTATATATACGTCAGCCATTTAAAGATAAAAATTAACATCAGCAAACAAAATAAAATTTTCTATTAATCCAAATAAGCATTTTTACTGAGCGAAAATTCCACCTGGAAACGATGACCTCTAGATATCACTTCATAGCACACTTATTCAAGAGGCTATCCGATGGAAAACAACAGATTCCACTTCTCCCGGCCATTCCCATATAATCAATATCCATATATAAAAGGATAACGCTGAATGCCAATCAGTAATTAGTAAGTCTATGCACGTAGTTCACTCATAGATTCGAACCCAAAGCGAAACGCCACGCTTGTTTTCAAATCTAAACTCGCTTCACCTGTAAATCAAACGAAACAATTTGCGTCTAGATGATTCAGGAAGAAATTCATGAAAACGCAAACCTCCAATTGGGATTTTTAAAGTGCTGTTGAATGAATGGCAAAATAGGCGCAACGATAGAGTCGCCGGTGCACTGTGCAAGGAGCATAATACAGACGCCGGCTGCCTTTGCTGGATTCCAATCATCATCATCGTCGGTTTCCTCTTGCTTCGCTAACGTCTCCGTCAGAATCGGAATCAGATGTGGTAAAGCGCCTTAAGTTTGAATTTTTATACAAGAACTAAAAGCAACAATTCATATTACGACCTTAATATAACTAAGCATCATGGAAATGTCATCTATTCAGGTTTTTGAAGGAAACCACCATCCGCTCAGAGATTGCATTCACCGTCGAAGCAATCTTCTCGCCATTGATTTCTGCCTTGAGGTCTGAGGGATGAAGCTTCTACGTATTGCTTTTTCCTGTCTGAAGACCATTGAGGTTAAGGTTAGAGTCCAAACCTTGGTTTAATATCGTCCCCTTTAGGGCTGAATCAGCCGGTTCACTTTTTACTGTTGTTCTGCACGGTTCCATGAAAATCTGCGCAGGCTCCCATTCAAAACGTTAGCGTGGAGCGAGGAAGCAAAGAATGGACTGTCTTCATATATAACGAAAGCGATGTATGCAAGCAAAATTTGAACCAACAACATTGAGCATCTCGAGCACACTCGAAAAGGAGCAGATGTTTCAACACCAGCAGGATCAAAAATGAAATCAACAGTTTTCTCGAAACAAGTCGCCACATAAGAATATAAAAATTTTCACTACGATGCCTTACACCTGATTAGCAATGTACTCACCAATAACAGATGAAGGATGTTTTCACAAAGCAAAGCAATGCCATATCTTATAGTCATCCCTATACTGTCGACTAGAAAACCTTAAGTCATCATTGTATGGCTACTGCTCCTAAAGGCAATTAACTTAATTATACAGCATAAAAGTACAAAAGCCGAACGAAAATGGCAAAATCTTCTTTAGAAAAAGTTGCAAAAAAGAAATAGAGTAGGAAACTATTGCCATGTCTGCATGTTCCTTCTAAAATTATATGATTCTTGTAACAATTCACTATACTCTCTTCCACAACTTTATTACATGGCCTCACGAATAACCAGCTTGCATGTTTACACAAAGTCAGAACCATGGCACATTTACTTCAGCAAATCACAGGTTGATTGCTGCCAGCCGATTCCTCTTTTACAAGGCATCACTGATTCAATGTCCGTTTATTCATGCTGCCTACCACCCGATATCCCCCGAATTCGATGTCCACCCGCTATATCTTAATCGCTTCCCATGCCACCATCACCTCATCTCCATTTTATTCACTGTTACACTTAATTTTCCCATTTTAATACTCCGTAGGTGTTGATAAGAACTGCATAATGTCATAGCCCCATATGTTTTGGGTGTGGCAATTCGTACCTTTGGCGTAATGCTTAGAAACTTGCTCCGGAGTTCTTCCTTGCTCCTGTGCCTCTTCAGCTTCCACACAGAGTGCGATCTCCTCCTCACAAACGTTCGACCAAAATTCAATGCCTTGTAGAGCGACGTCATCGATTTGCATCTTCATTGCATCCAACGTTATCTTAAACACATGTGTCTTAATACTTCAATTCAAACACATACCTTAATACAATAATGACAAACACTATCGCAAACCCCAATAATGCTACATTGACCTAACTGCTTCAGCTTCATTGCCATATCCAGCAAAGACTAAGACTACGAGTCCTAAACATTGCTTATGAAAAAATTCCCAAAGCCAAATTCGACATGTTGGATTACACTGCGTTCAAAGCAATACAATAATGATGCGGCTCAGGTGAAAACTGTGAAAGTTTGACAGCACTGCCGATCAACACCGACTACTCACGTTACCTAGATATTTCGGCATGTCATACAATATGCTGAAAGAAGCAATACAAACCTTGTCATACAATATGAAAAAACTATCTGTTACGTTTGTAATTGAATCGTTAAAATCTATCGTTAAAAAACTCAAATCAGATGTCATAAATTATAATCAAAATTGCAACCATCCACAGAGAATACAGTAAGGCAGATACTGCGGTATTCATCAGTATTATTCAGTATTTATCACTAATAATCATTCGATAGTTGTGATTTGTTACTTTATCGCAAAAAAGTCGATAAACCTCCTTCGTCACTGAATACATGATATTTTTCAGAAGCAGTAATAATCTACCACTACCGCGACGAATTAACGCCTTGGGACATCCAAATCGAACCTCATTCATCAGTAACGAATCAAAGAACCACCCTAGACATATTCCTTGAATGATGTTCACGCCATGCATGAACACACAGACCTCCATTCCCTGCTTTCATGCTCTAATCATTCCTGCATGAGAGGTACAAGAAAATAAGAAAAATGGCTATCATAAATAGGTAGGAACTATGAAACCACGTTGAAAGATAAGTCTGAAGACATGACAACTGCGCCGTGAAAATAAAACCACCCTTTCCACTCGAAAGTTTCAGATGCTACAAAAACTTTGCGGCTAAGGAATCGATATAAATATCTGCCAAAATCAGAAAGGAAAGTGGCGAGTGTGAACTCTTACTTGAACAATCAAACCATTTCAAATCAAAGAAATTAACCCAATCCAAGCTCATAGCTCCTAAGATCTACAAATACTGAAGAAAACGGAAATAGTATGCCAAGAAAAAAATCGGAAAACATACAGGAAAGAGCGCAGGTGACATGTATTGCTCCATGAACTGATAGTAGAGCGACATAATCCTGACGAGACATTGCATCGCCACTACTTTCACAGGTGTTTCCGGACATTGTGACGCTTCACATACAACTTGCATTATTATATGCCGCTCGTTCTGCAAACACATTTCATACATCTTACACGGCAACTGGTTTACTTTATTAAAAAATAATAAAAAAGAATACAAGAACCCCAACCCCCTCATATCCCCAATGAAGATCGAATATGCACCATACCTCATTGCCGAAATTGTTCTTAGTGAACTCTAAAGAGTTGAGCATAGCATTCGCCGCAGCAAGCCTCACATGATTCGATGATTCTTCCTTGCGAAGTCCATGCACAATTGCTGTAAGAATTTCGTTTGCCCTTCCTTCTAACGTCGATGCGTTTATATCCTGACAGATATAACCCAATGCCTGAAAGTATATAAAGCTCATCGTTCAACTCCTTTTACCCCAACAAGCAGTCCAAATACCCAGTCCAAATAAGCAATTTACCCAGCCCAAATAAGCAACTTACCCAACCTAAATAAGCAATTTACCCAACCCAAATAAGCAACTTACCCAACTCAGATAAGCAACTTACCCAACCCAAATAAGCAACTTACCCAACCCAAATAAGCAATTTATCCAACCCAAATAAGTAATTAATCCAATCCAAATAAGCAGTTTACCCAACACAAATAAGTAATTTATCCAACCTAAATAAGTAATTAACCCAATCCAAATAAGCAGTTTACCCAACCCAAATAAGCGATTTACCCAATCCAAATAAGCAATTTACCCAACCCAAATAAGTAACCCATCTTCACCAAATATGCTCGTTAGAACAAAAGTTTAATGGAACTTTTGGGTTATTAAACCTCTGCTTCACATAGCTTGCCAATTCTCAAAGAGGTGTTTGTTTATAGATATGGCAACGTACTTGCACTAACTCCCACCCTTTAGGGAAGTGGTGTACAAAAGACAGAAAGAGAAACAAAAGTAAGAGTTCTAAGAAAATTTATTTTTGATAAAAACCTATTTTTCCTGCCTTTCCCTCCTTTCGCATATGAAATATTTTATTCTGACAGCTATTTCCTTCCTAAATCCAATCGAAAACCATTCCCAAGTTTCAAGAATTTAGGAAGTAAAAAAAAAGAAGTGGAACGAGCCAATCTACCGTCTTCTCCTTTTCACTCTTACGGCATAAACGAACATAAAAGGTGGACGATAATAAAGAGGAGGAAAATAGCCATAAAGAGAAATGATATATTAACATACCTCTAAGCAAGACTCTTTCAGCATTTCCGTGTTTGAGGCCGTTATATTGTGCTGAAGCCATGTGATTACTTCCGGCCATTGCTGAAAAAAAGAAAACCGAGTCGGTTCGAATTCCATAAGTCAAATTAACTACTATTATATCGCCTTCTTTCGAATATAACAGCGCAAAATAATTTATCTCTATTTCAAAATTCGATAAAAAAGGTATCAAGATTCGAGGTAAACGACCGATAACGTGCCATCAATTTATATTTACATATATAAAGGTGCCATCAAAAACATGATCAGTTAAAAATATTTAAATAAAAATAAAATAAAATAAAAAAGCTAAACGTATAAACCGCAAATTTCAGTTTAAAAAATCACCTAATATTTCTTGCTCATGAATATGTGCACTCTTCACCACAGTGCAAAACAACCACCTAGTAAACAAAAAAATAACGAATACATCCCCCCCCCCTTATCTCCATATAAAAATTTGTTGGATCCAA
Organism: Baylisascaris schroederi; assembly: GCA_006503575.1. Lineage (NCBI taxonomy): Eukaryota > Metazoa > Nematoda > Chromadorea > Rhabditida > Ascarididae > Baylisascaris > Baylisascaris schroederi. The sequence continues at coordinate 1,244,731 of QEWY01000432.1, read as the reverse complement.
ATTAGATTCTTTTTGAATGAACATAAAAAACATTGCATATAATTCTGCTACCACCTCCCACTCAAATTGTTGGTGAAAAATATCCTCTTTCATATGAAATTTTCCAATATTTCAATACATTCCAAATTTTACAAAATAACTGAAGTCCGCAAAAATTAACCAAAAAATTTCTAACCTGAGACGGTATTTCGGCGCATGCGATAGCTGCAACGCACTGTGCAGCAATCGAGGGCCGGAATGCCTCTGTACCGAGTGTATGCAGCACATTCTGCTTCACGAAGTGACGCACATTCTCTGGCAGCGCCAACCACCTATATAATTCATCTTTTATACTGATCTCAACTGCAGATCACTGTTCTACGCAATCGGTGCTATCTTAAATCTCAAACCCAACTTACATAAGCCCACCTACTTACTACTGTAAAAAGAGGTAAGATGCTTGCAGTATAATCAAAGCCTATGAAGAAGAAAATTCCTACTCACTGCAGGTATACATAAAATGCAGCTATATATTTAACCCCTATCTACTTCCTACCAATAGTCGACTTATTCTACATAAAAAAGCGAATCTATATATGAGCTCCCTATCAAGAAAGCCCATCCATAGCGGCGAATCCACCAAAGAAATAGAACATCTACATTGACGGGTACTTTTCGAGTTACTAATAACACAAGCATAAAAAAGACCATCGACGTTCACCTATTTCAATAACTCATCATGAACGAATTCTGAAAATAATACGTCAGAGTGCTATTAATAGAAACTGCAACTGCGATATGGGAGGTAACGGAACTTAGAGATATCCAATCCTGTGGCAACCAATAAGTACCAGAATACAACCCCTGTTGTAACTCTCAGACTTTAACCATGCTGTTCGGGATTGCCCCAGTTAAGGTTATTTGATGCACAAGGTATCAAAAGACGAATAAAAAAGTAAGAATTCGTCAAAACCCCGTTAAATAAGAAACTTCATTTGAAGAGGTAATTAGGCACAACTCGAATATTAGTTCATTACAAAAACGACCGCACAGACAGACAAATGTATAAACGTTGAGTTGAACAATGACAATTATAATGTGTGTATTTGTTGGGGTTAGTTCTTATGAATAGAATCGAGGTAACGTTAGTCATAATAACGATTTGAAACCTGCGAAGGTATTCGGTTTTGGTAGCTTCTTCCTTAGCGACGAGAACATTCTTCAACTGTAGACCGGCTGCCTGTCTAACGAAATTTGTGCATCCTGTATTTGAGAGAACTGATGATAGCTGCTTTATAAATTCCGGCTGCAAAATTCACATCCATATCAGCAAATCCATAAGTACGATTCTGAGTGAACATATGAGAGCGGAAGTGAGAGTGGGGCAAAGTGGTGGAGATATAGACAGGGATAGGGAATTTTCTCAGCAAAAAAAAAAAGAAACAAAAAAACAAATCAAATAAATTGGCAAATATAGGTAAACCGTAATTTAAAAACTAAACTAAACAAGGGAGGGAAGGTCGCCATTGAAAATACCACTGAAATAAGAAAGTAATCAAACAAATTTAGGAACATCAAAAAATTTCCTTATACGAAAACCCCAAAATCTTCCCCGCTAACCCCTTAAATTCAACTGACAGCGGCAAGTTTTATTTTATTCATAGAATATCCTTAACCATTTATAACAATAGCAAGGCTTCAAACACGGATCACTAATAAAACATAAGATTATCAAACCTAATTTTGCCCACTCAGTTGCAAAATCCTCCCCATAACCTCTGAAGGATTTTAAATATTTTCTTACAAATCTATTGGTTATATGCAGACTCGGACGCTCTTTTGCTATTCCCTCTCTATTCAGAGCAATTTAATTCGCCGCAATAATAATAAACTTACAAAGTTTGTAATGCAAGCTTGCTTCAAATAATCGAGAGCCAACCGCTGATCGTTAGGATCTGCAACAAGAGAAATCCTCAATAAATCCACGTATCTATATAAATATGGCTTTGATTGCCAATCAATGACCTACTGTCATAAATAAAGCTCTAATACCATCAAATTAAGTAATTCAGAGCTTGTATTACTAAAATTTTATTTCTAACAAACTCAAGCGCCGACAAATATTACCGACAGCGATGCCTTTCTTTCCTTACGTCAATAATACAACTCGAAAACCAAAACTAAATCCGGTAACGACGATGCAAAGAGCATAAATCATTTCTTCTTTTATGCAGCCGGACACTTCCTCCCCACCCTCCTCTTCCCGAAATTCGCCAAAATTTCTAGGCGAACGGTTGAAGAAAATGAATTTTCTGATGCTACTACTATTCACTTAAAATCGTATGGCATTCCAAAATGGCGAATGACTGAAGCCTTAAGACTCTATACGACCATTTTTTCAAAAATTTTTACCTAACTGTCCATACGCCTCCTTGCCGCTTCACCTTTCCTTTGTTGATCTGTCACCTTACCTTCCTCAATTTCAAACCTTATTATGGCTAACTCTGTGCTGACTAGCTTATCACACCTGCTGATGGAATGATAAGGGATTAAGCGTAGCTTTTGTAGGCATTTGCATATCTTTGCTGACCTGATCCATACATTAAGCTGCACATGCCGTTTATTTGAAGCGATGTTCTCAAAGCAGTTCATGCAAGAAAAAAGAGGGGGTGGATCAACATTAAAGTTTTGATCTATCAAAAGTAGCATCTCAGCAATCTTTAATTTCTAAAAGGCGTCTATTCTTATAAAGTTTACCGGTCACCTAACAACTGTGAGATGTAATCACTGATGTTGACTCTTAGCAAAAATTTTCTCCGGACCCTCAATTCGGACTAGTGAACTCGGATTTCCAGAAGCTCCGGATCTCGGAGCTACCCCGTCACGTTCAACATTAGTGAATTACTTCCGGCACCTTTGATTTTCGGGGACTCCGATTCCTGTCCAGGATTCCTAACTAGAGATTTTCTCCGGGACACTTGTAATTTAGGGAATCTGTGTTTTCAGGGTCCCGAATGCCAACACCACTGAGCACCAATGATAATTTTAGACCGAACTTTTAGAATTATATTGTTTCACATGATTTTATGTTTCTCGCCACATACCCTAAACTCTTATACAGTATTCTGCGCTTGACGCACGGCCAGTTGAACGATATTGTTCTATTCTACTACCAAAGTTCAATATTTCAGCCTATGCAATACTACAACATACAGGTCCTATCCGGCAATCTGTATTCCATCCGTCTTCCTTATAATCTGTACGATTCTCCACCAATCTATATTACGTTTTGTTAAAAAATTAGACAAGGCCTCCCAAAATTTACAATTCCTCATTCGCAACACTCATCATAAAGCAGCTTACCCTAAATTATCTTAAACACTGTCAATTCAAAAGTTGCAAATCGAATACTCCATGAAAAATTTCTCAAAAATTGGTCACCAACAAAGCGCAAACACTGACCAAAGTGACTTTCCTTTCAATTATAACGTCAGCACTGCGGAAATAAGCAATCCCCCATAAAAAACTACAAAACTGAAAAGTCTGCAGTGAATTAATTTGCTTATTTAAAGCAGGCATCTAAGCTCCACATTTTTATCAACGTTGTATCACATTGTTCCATCAATGCGCAACTTAATTCGTTCCTTGTGAAAGGTTACACCTAGACCAACTCCTAAAGAAAACAATCTACGCAAGAGCACGCCTTCACGAAAGACATTCGTGGCAGTCAAAAAGGTAATTGAACAGCAACTTTCGATTCCTCAAAACTAAACTATCATGTCAACTCGTTAACAACTTCATAATATAATTCCATTCCGCCCTCCTATCTCAACTCTTTAAAAGCATGTTGTGCCATTATGTCAAAGTAACAGTACATCTGGTGGCATACGGAAAACATCAACGGCCCGTCTTCAAATAGGAGTTAGCCCAGTAATGACTAAGCGCCTTCAAGATCACTTCTGCAAACGTTCTATTGACTCAGCTATTAGAAAAAAAAAACTGCACTTTTTGCTGCACTAAAAAATGCATTAACTGCAAAAAAAAAAGCGAAATTTTCCATCGCTAATATTCTGCATAAAAACTAAAAATTTTGCCAGCCTAAAATACGCTAGCGAGCAAACTGCATTAGAAAGAGGTATGACACTTCAAAGATAAAAAGCACAAAGACAGACACAGATGAACTCACTTTGAGAAGCGGTTTTCTCCAACACTTGCAATAATTCGGGTTGAGCCATCCCGCTGCAAATAACATTGATTACTACCAAATCAATCACTGCGCATATCTATACCTGTCCTCGAAGCTTTCACTAAAAAATACGCTATTGATCGTGATCATGCATGGACCCATTGCTTACCTGGTGTTTTCAGGATTTTTACGTATCGCTTTATGGGCGTTCAATAAGAAGGATCAAATTTTCAAACGGTCACCTCAGTGTCATGCAAGAAAAACGAACCGAAAAAACCTGTTTCTGGGTTCGAGAAATTTATCTTGTTTCTTTATAGAATTAAGCAAAACTAATTCCTGCCAAGGCAATCCAATGTAGTCAAAAAAAAATCGCCGTACTCCCCCACCCCCCCATCCTCTCCCCCCACGGTACAGCAATAAGCAATTATAGAACATGTAGCCTCTGCGTATTGCAAAATACATTTTTTTTCCCTCCCACCTTCAGCCTGGTCTTACCCTCTCTTCTACACCACTTTTTTAACGGTTTACATGTTGCCTTAAGTAAATGGCAAGGATGGTGGGAGTAAGCTTATCAGTGAGTGGTAACTTACAACGTATACGGGTCGATAGGGTGGTAAGATAAGATTACAACTGATTAATTAGAAAACATCTACAGAAGCATTCGGAATTTAATGGAAACAAATAGGTGCTTCTTTCCTTATTCCCATAAATTCCTCACTAATAATTTCGATTGAATTCAAGAATCACTCATTTTTATGAAGAATTTTTGATATAAAAGTGGTTAAATGGAAAATTCAAAGTTGATAAACTCTTGTTGATCATGTTTGGTGCTTTATAATCAAAACTTGAGCAAAAATCTAATTCAAGAATAGTAGCTGCGGATTTATAACGATCGACAAATCAGGTTTTTCGATTAAAAATAACCCGAGTTTCACTTGCCTATGCTTATAAATTTGTGCTGAATTTATTTGCTAATTGATTGGAGTTCATTTTTTGAACCTTTAATTTGTGATTGACACTCCCTCCCCCCTCTCACCTCCCTCCCCCACACACTTCAGCTCTCATCGGGAGTAAGTTTTACAGTGTCAATAAATGTACTGTACCATCTATCACATCGCCAATCTCCTTCCCTCTCCCCCTTCCCTTCCTTCCCCCCCCCCCCCCCCCCCGCGTCATTCTCAACCCATTCCCTCAATCGTAATTCTTCATTTTTGCGTTTGATTCGTCAGAATTAGACGTCAACTTAGTAAGATGATTTATTCTTTCACTTAATCATAAATGGCATACCTAAACTTATCGATGATTATTCAGTGACATACTAATACATAACGTTTATTACTAGAGCAGTAAATATCTTTTATACTGCGGAGGTGGGAAGGGAAAGGGGGAGAACGCCTCGAAAAATACAAAATCGGTTTTAAAAAACAGATAATGGGTGATAAAATACGGCAAATAAAACATTAATAAAACAAAATATTGGAAACATTATATATACTGTGCAGACAGTTTTTATATTTTAAGAAATATCATATCAAATAATATACCTAAGAACGAACATATAGGAAAACCTAAAAATCATAGGTAAAATATAAGGTGAAAATGAAAGACGATTTATACAACGGCCATAAGAAGATATCAACTCCCAAAAGAGATGGGAGAGAGAAAAAGGCAAAAACTATTATAGAAAAATAAATCCTAAATACTTCTCCCAATCACTCCTCTATTCCTTTATCCATTTCCCACCCCCACCATCATATCGGCTAACAAGATTATTCAAATCGTAACAAAATCTGTAAAACCAAAGTCCTCCTATTTCCACACATCAAGCAACAGTTTTGATGACAATTCTACTAGTTTTAATTTTCGAATTTTCCCAAGCACTAAATCTCTTTAAATACCAAAGGGATAATGCTATCACCTTACGGAAAGATTTGATTGAATATTATATCAGCTTTATTAAGTCGTTTACCTTTACGCTTTCTTTTATACGATATGCAGCATACCCTTCAAACTTGAAACCTAATATTAATTCGCAATGACTTCCCTACTCAATGATATAAAGAAAACACGAGTGCAAACGAATAACCTACTACGAAGTGTTACACCTCCCAACCCCAACACCCCTTACCCCCTTCCCTCTCCCTTCAAAATTTCGGAAATCATCAACAACAAGCAATCATCCATCAACGCCACCACAATATCTCATCGCACTAATTCAAGGCAAAGAGGCGCCAATTCGATCGCAAGCCTGAGGACATTACACCAAAAATTTTTGTAACATTCATGATTAACGACAGTAAATTCAACGCAAATGTTACAACTTTTTCGCACTTCACAATAGGTGACTTTTTGAAATCTTTTGAAAAATATCGTTCTCAGCTATGATCGCAATACCGTACCATTCGAATTATGCACCCATCTTAGAGGTTTGATGTTCGAATGCAACAATTTCTATTCGACTTCCCAAAACTTGAGGTTGGGCAAATGGGCTTTATAATATTGCTTCTAAGAAATTTTATATGATTTTCAACGCTAAAATTCAAATATTCTTTCTTGATAATATTCCAGATTCACTATATTTAAATGACTGTCGCAATGGAACACACCGAAATGTCAAACCGTTGTTCAGAGATTGATTTCGAATATTCTTTGAAAAATCGAATTACAAGTGAACACGAATGATCACCGAGTATAGTCTAGCTTTGTTTTAATGAGGGGGAAGCAATTAAGCGGATTGGCGCAATTTGCGATTTTTGCGATTCACTTCACTGGAATATTCGTTGCAAAAATTTTCAAAAAATAACTAAGCAATACCTAGTGGCGCACTTTCTTATATCAATGACCACTTATATTGACATGTTGTGCAATAAAATTTGCACATACAAAGTTTTGTAGCAGATTTAAGTACTCATAACTCCTCCCCCCCCTCATTTTGGTCTGTCTAACTGAATAAAAGTAGGACTACTCCTTAGATTATAGTTTGTAGTTATCATATACGTATTTCATAACAAAATTCCCCTATTCTGCATTGGTCCACGAGTGGAAAGTAACATAATGGCTCAAAAATGTTGGCTTCATCACCCCCCTACTCAAAATCCAAGAAAAAGAAATAATCTTTGGTCGATGACTACACAAATCCGCTTGCTTCAACTTAAAAAATTTATTTAATTTTATATATCCGGTTCAAAACGACGTGTTTGCGGGGTTGCCCAACGGGAAGGGAAAGAAAGGATTTTCCCCGCTCAAAGCCGTATGCATCTCGCAATTGCACACCGAAAAATTGGCTGTTACAGTTGAATGCCTAAAAATTAACATACGGATGTTTTCCCTGCTACCTTTATGCATATGCAAAATATTCACTACTTTCCAAATATCAACCCAAAAAAACGCAGATTTTTGCTCATATAGTCTCCGAATGTTTCCGGTGCTGCCGTTTGAGTCACATAACCCAGGTGCTATGACCATACATCGACTGTTCGTCAAGCATAGGATAGCACTGCATTCAAGCTAGTATGCTAGAACCCATGTCTAGAAGTAGAGCTGCTATAGGAAACTTCATTTCGATGGCTTTCATGACAGCACCATTCGCACATTTATAACAAAAAAGCAAACTTTGCAGCTAAAAATCATTCCAATGATTTAGCCACACAAGAGTCCCTTTCCACGATCACTTCTCGGGTGTTGAAGGTGCATTATATGATAGGAAGAGCAGGAAACTGAATAGTTAGATAATAGGATCAAGTCACTGCCAATTTCAAACATGCAAATTTTGCATTTGTTGCATAAATGCTTTTCGTCGGGTATTGTTTTCACTATCGTTTCCGAATCACCCCAGCCTATCATGGTTAAAAGAAGAAAACATATAAATTTTTATGCAGTTTCAAGTGAGATAGATTACCTGCTTTTGTATAAGTGAGATGCACATTTAATTTTAAATCTGTCAGAAATCCTTCCAATATGGAGCTGAGATTTTACAATTAAAAAAAAAAAACTACATACAATTTTATATATGGAATTAAAGTACATTATTCAAATGAGTACTGGCTACAAAGTAGCCAATATATATGTAATAAAATAGGGCAAATTATATGCCAACAGGCATACATAGAGTGCATAATATGGGGAATAATCTACGTTTTGCGTACATCCTTGAATGGATGATTTCATATCTCAACAATAATAATGTGAAAACTATGCAACGCATTATTTTATTGGCACTTTTTTGAAGCATTTGAAAGCTTTGAATAAAAACGAGTGCCATAGGGGAGCAAAAGCTAAAAGACCCCCACCTCTCCCAGCTTCATCTCTAACCGAATTCCAGAGATTTTTTTGACTATTTTTTTGACCAAGAAAAAAACGAACCGGCCATATCGGTCAAATTTGACAGATTCCCCTTTCTCTTTGAAATTTCACAAATAAATATTCACCATCTCCATCACCATCGAAGCAGACTATCATTCTATTCTTTCGCTTTCCTCACAATTTAAGAAAAAAAATACAATAAAATACGCGGATTGGTTATTGGTTATATGAAAAAAAAATTTTTTTTTCTTCATTAACATAGATAAATAAAAAGAAAAGAATGTTTAAATTACATTTGCATCGGATGAAATCGTTAAAAAAATTATATTTTAAACTCAGAAAAAAGTTAAAATTCTACAACGGTCTTTCTGCTTCAAAAAAAGCATTTTTATGAGGCAAACAATTTGAAAAGGCTCAGCAAAAAAAAAAATTTGAATTTGCACGTTAATATTAAAAATTGGATATTTGGTCACCTCTTATTGTTGGTTTGTGGTTTGTTCAATTGCCGCGGTTCCCACTCCTACCGAAGATCATCTCCTGTTTGCGCTCTCGTTCGTTGTAAGTGCTATTATATCTAGCAATATTGCAGCGGCTAAACACGTGTTTGTCTGTCTGTCTATCTGTCTGTTTGTATGTTTGTCTAGTGCTTTCAAGCTGCTAATTGCAAAGTCTGTATTGATGAAATTCGATCGATATAATTTACAATACCCCAAATTTCATTCTATTTAGTGCCTTAATTATTTGAAATATTAAAATTTAAATTTGCATTAAAAATTCGAAGTCAATTTTTCTTATTTCTACTTCAAAACGAAAACACTTCATCAAATGTATTGCTGGCATTTTTTGACGTTGTTGCAATCGATTCACCGATTTGCATTGAATGCAAAAAAAGCAAATGCTTTTTCTTTTTTCAATTGCAAATATTTCCCACATTTTTCAATTACCCATCTTTTCCCTTTTCTTCGATCTTCTTTCTGATCTCCTTCCTTTCCCACCCTTTCCCCTCTCTTTCCCTCCTCTGTCCTTCTTCCCATTCTCTCCCGTTCTTAACGTGCGGTCAAATTTGGTCAATAAACTATGCGACATTATTACAGCGTTGATATATTACTCGTCAAAATACGTCAAAACAAATACCTGTATTTTTGATCCTCAAGTAAACCCTATGTGTATAAAAAAATCATCGCTCCTCCCTCTTGCAGTTTATTTTTCCAAAGATTTCTTAATATTTGTTTTACCGTTCAATAAACGTTATAGTAAAAATGAATTTTCACAATGAATAAAAAATAATTTTTGCAAAATATTTCGATAATAAAATATCAACGAAAACCTAAATAATTTGACGATAATATTCTAAAAGTACTCCATAAAACTTCTCTATAATTTCAAATTCTTTAGCTAATCCAACATTCTTATCTCATCTTTTATTCTATTGCTCAGACTTCCGTTTTTTTTTCGCTTGCAACAGTCTATGCATCCCCGCCTACCCATTTTTTTCCCTCTCAACAGGTCCGACTCCAAGTTTACAGCTTTTAATCCATTGAGGTCCGACTCCAAGTTTAGAGCTTTTAATCCGTTGTTGTATGGATGGATGGAGGATATATGGGACTCAATCAACCAATCGGCACTCATTCCGGCCATAAAAACCCCTTTCAATTCTTACGGTGACCGAAAGGGTTACTGTTTTGATTTTTCACGTTTCCTCTATTTTATGTAAATTTTTTTTTTTACAATTGTTTAGGGAACCTGTCTCAAATATTACTCGTGAGAGTAAATGTTCATTTATTGCGCGAGAAATTTGCAGTGCGAACGATATATTAAAGACAAGTATTACCTTTACGGGAAGTGGTACAAAGAAGAAGCACTACGGTACACGAGTGCCTCCCTCACTCATGAATGTGAATCAGCCAACTCCGACTCCTATGACTATTTCTGCTCCGAGTCCTATAACTAGTCCAGCTCCGACTCCTATGACTGGCTCAACGCCTACTGCTCCGGGCGACCTAGCTCAGCCCCCGAAAGCAGCTATTGATAAGAGAACTGTAACAGATAAACCGGATTTTATGCAGGCCAATGAAGCGATCAGGTTAGTAAACATTATTATTACTTTAGAAATAACACCTACTAGTGATGTTGATATTCAAAAAAAAAACATTTTCTTTGAAACGCCTGAATAGTTTCTAAATATCCTCTAAGCCTTACTTTCTTTGAGATTATCTTTCAGCCAAGAAACGATGTTTCATTTTATACTTAATTTATGGAACTTGTGGAATTTTTATGGAATTTGACCCAAATTTATGGAACTTGACCTAAATTTATGGAACTTGACCCAAACTTATGGAATTTGACCCAAATTTATGGAACTTCACCCAAATTCATGGAACTTGGCCCACAATGGGCACGTATTTCCTTATGAGATCAGGCAGTGATAAACTTTTTTCACCTTCATGGAGTTTTCATTTTCTGAAAGCGTTTTACAATATTATAAAATATAGTTTTATTAGAAATTGTTGTATTTTTTAGCTGTCGGACATGACTGATGACGATGAGATAGTTGATAAAGGAACGACAAGAACTTTTCCCTTTCCACCGCTTATATGGTACTTTTTTTCTTTATAGAATAAATAATATCCAAATCTATTAATTATTTGACTACGATACATTAATTTAGCAATTCATAGCTTTTTTATTCATTTAATATAAATTTATCTTTACAAGTAAATTTAAATATTAGAAAAAGCTTAGCAGCATATAATTTATATAAAATATATTAAAAATAAATATAGCATATAAAATACATAATTAAAATAATATGTGCGCAGAAATAAGTTGAAATATATTCCTCTATTGTTTCTAATATTGAAATACATAACTAACAATTTGAAGGATTTGATCAATAGAAGCAAAAACCACAAATACGACGTAATTCTACTTTAAGAGGTCGAAGACAATAGAGAACATCAGAAAGAGTCAAAAATTTGTTGGAGAAATGTGAGAAAATAAAGTTTTTGAATTGATATAGCATTTTGGATTAACATAAGATATCAGTGAATAAGATAAACCAATAACAGGAATTAATAATAAAGTATCGGGTATGGTCAAAAGAACATTGATACCTTTCGATTTATTACCTGACGAAGGGATTTTTCTATTTAAACATTCACTTTCGCAAACCTTTTCTAATATACCATAAGCTATTCTCGGCTCTTTGCATAAACAATCAGTGTGATCGCTTTTTGATACTTTAATTGTAAGCGGCATTATTTATCATCTATAGTCCACAAGGCAAATTTATGCGCTACGGACATTTCGGCTTTGGGGTATACATCTTGTTGACAAAGTGAGTAATTACAAGTAATAGGTGAACAATGATATGGCGCAAATGTCCACTATATCGAAATAGACTTGAAGCTACAACTTTATATCTTTGTTTCAAAAAAAAAAAAACTGTTTTCGCGCTTTTCGTCGTTGCTACATGTTATAATGGGCAAAGTATATTTCTGCTAGTAGCTTTGCTGCCTCGAATATCAAATACAATTAATATCAACTTCCTCCGTAAAAAATATGGGGGGGGGGAGAGAGAGATGATTTGTGGTACCATAAACACAAGATTACAGATCCCTCATTGTGCGTGATTGAATTTGAGGACATTTTAGTTTTATTAAGCCTTATCCCTCCAATTAGACATTTTATCGCATAGATAGAATAAATAATAAAAATATGTAAACCTATCCTCACCGCCAGTTCACTGTTTGCTGTTCGACTACGGTTTTTATTTTTTGTAAATTCTTCATCGAATGATTATCAAAGAAAAAAGTGGAATTGTACGGCAGAAGTGAGCACAGTATGTGCTTTTTTGCCAATTCCCCTAATAGGCCGACCGGTCAGATAGGCCATTTAAAATAATTACGAAAACATCCAAAAATATCTAAACATCTCCTCAGTGGTCAACCGGTTATGTGATTTCTCAATTAAAATATCGCCATGAGTTCCATGTTCAAGAGATTTTTTCAAACGAAAGAAAGTGATTTTCATATTTCACGAAACGTTTCAGTGCCAAAATTAGCGTATTAAAAAACAATGAGACGAAAGAAAAAATAATGATAGAAGAGGTATGATGCAGGATATACCAATTATCTCACAGACATTCCACAGACAGACAGACAGACATACGTACACATACATATGGACATGATTTAGCCATAACGCGCTTTTGCAAAACTCAACAAAAACGAATAAAAAAGTAATTAAGAGAATGTTCACTGAACATTCAAAATATTTTCCACATTTGCATATTGAGGATTTTAAATTAGAGAGCAAAGAAACGAAAAAAGGCGACAATTATGAAATACAACTGTGAGATAGGAAGTCTCTATTTTCCAAGATTTTAAAATAATTCATTACAGAAAATAAAATCTATTTTTATCAATTACGAAAGAAACAGATATAAATAACAACAAATTGACGTAAAATTTTCTCTACAGAAATTTTCATGAAAACACCTCAACAACTAGTGAAAAAAATAAACTTGAGCATAAATTAACTCTCAAATAATAAACTAATTTATGCATAATCAATAAAGAAAGGATCTGCAAAAATCTTCAAAATAATAAAAGAAAAAAATTTCCACTTTAAATATTGCCGATGATCAACGTCAACATATAGTATAGCATAAATGGAGAACATTACAAGAGAATTGCTGCCTATTGCATCGATATTTATCGTAATCACAAACTGATAAATCGCTTTGAGACTTGAGGTAGATATTTATTGCAAATCAATAAGCACTTATGATCTCCTCTAAGGCGGCCGGTTGAAAATTTTAGCGCCCACACAGCGTTTAAAATATTGCTTGTTGTGTTGTCACAAACGTCGATCACATTATTCGGCGTTGCAACTTTCCTTACTAGGTGGTCAAATATTAGACGACAACAGAATATCTAAGAGCCTGATGATCGAATTAAGACTACAGCCGGTCGTCAAAAAATATTTCCCATTTCAGCGCCTAAACTCTAACATAACACTCGCTATTGTTTGTAGCGAACTTTCTCTAATGTACAGCCGGCTGCATTTTCTTGCGTGCAAGGTGATACAAGTGAAGGCAAGTTGGGCACTAATGATAATATCTGTATGGATTGTATCAAAATGTTTCTGACTGCGTGCACAGCCGGCTGTGTTTTCTTAACTGTAGAGAAGACGTAAATGCGGGATAAGTTGCGCACTAAATGAAAACACCGGTCAGCAACCACAACTACATCGTTGCTTTGTGAGCACATAGACGTCATCATCGAAAATAGAATGCCGGCCATAATTGGCCACTGTATGTGAATCACTTGTCCCATATACGACATATTCCATTTGGCGATTTGGCCAATCGCTATCACCCAAAAATTCATACGCCTCATTCTCGATATACACGGCCGGTACATGCTTATTCAAACCCGAATAGAGGACTGTGCCCAAGTCGACTTCTCTTACTTTCACCCATGAGAATCTGCAAATACACCGTTAATTACTGTAATGAATAGAAGGATAATACTCGAAAATCTAAGATGGTGATTCATCAGGAAACTTCAATTGTGACAATATTGTCGAAGAATGGTTAAAAATAGTACTTGAATTCAATAATGGCAAATAGTTACGGTATTCTCAATACTTGAAATAATGAAAAAATATTCTCAACGAATGGATCGTTTCTAGAAAATAATTAAAAAATTGAAAGAAATTAATAGAAATTACAGCATAGAATTTAAAATACACTTAAAGTGAAAAAAAAAATTCTTGAGCAAATATATAAAAAATGATTGAAAAGAAAAAGCTTCTTTCTTATATTTTTTGTTTTCCTTCATGAATTTGGCTGTGACGAGAATGAAAAAAAAAGGATGAATTTTCAGAAGAATAATGCACGATCGATCAATGAAAGCAATATAGGGAATCTCATCATATTGGTAGATATCACAGGTTGGTAGTTGTTTCTCAAACCTTATCGGGTAAAAAGGTAAAAAAGGATAAAAGAGCAACAATTTCCACGAAAATAAAACTCCAGCGAAAACTATTTCTAGAGGCAAAGTAGATAATTTTCTTTATTAGAAAGCATTTGCAAAAAACAATCAACACTTACTTACCTAAATCCATTTGTATCGGGTGTGCCTGAATATTTGAGAACACGAAAACCTTTTGCCAACTCTGGATGGTTGTTCGTTTTGACGGTATGATTGTGGATAAATACTGCTTGAATTTTACCGTTCTCTTCCCATGCTCGACCCCAAACACCAATCTTATCCGAATCTGGAATCCTGCAATCGTGAAGTGATACGATTAGCCGAATCGCTGTCCATATATCGAATAAGTTCCCTTGCTTTATAGTGATTGAATGACTCTATTTTCTCTTCATAGTGACTTTTATCTTTTCTCCTTACTGTTTACTCACTATTCTTACTTTTAACATAGTTTTTTTCAGATCTTTCACTCCCTAATTTTGCATATTTTCATTATGCTATTCACACTACCTAATTTTCGAGCGTTTCCATCGACTATGAAAAGAGCAATATATTGGCAGCATTCTTTTCGTTTCTCTCCTCGCCCAAATCCTCCTCCCTATCCCCTTTTACAGTTGCAGTGCAAGACTCTATGGCAGTTAAAACACGAATACTACTGCGTGTGTTTTCCTATTAGTGAAAACCAGCTGGTGGCAGCAAACCAACTGGAAAAGCGCGTATTGTGCCACGTTTTCTGGCGCGTTTTTCCACTTGTGATGTTTTGTTGGGCAAGAAACCAAATTAGTGACTGCTGTGCCGAAATTTCCTGAATATGATCTTTTGACCTCATGGATCTGATTGGCCTCACTTGATCTGCTCAATGAGATCACACGACTACAAGTAACTGTGATTCTTGATTGGCGTTACAGGGAATTAGGTAATCGGACCCGCAGACAGTTCCACTGTCATGCGATTAGATGAAGTAATTTTATTATCTCTGCTATCAGGCCTACAAAAAGCGCGTAACGTGCCAACCCCCTGGCGCGCTTTGCTTCATATCAATCCCCTAAAATAGCCTACCCCCCTTTAGACTCTATTTTTGACTCGTTGTATAGCTTCTTGCTTGAAAAAAAAAAAAGAAAAAGAAGAACAAACCAAAGTGCGACTGCCACATCATAAGATTTTCCATCGAACTTCATTGCTCTACCAAATGGACGTACCGCATCCTTTGGCATTGGATCGCCATTATGTACTGGTGTGTAATATCGTGCATCCACATAGTTGCTTTGCTGCAATAGTTGAAATTCGCGTAGCATTCGATTTATATACGTCTAAGCCTCATACTGGGCATTTGCTACTAGCTTGGCTAGACCAATTATATGATTAAATGCCAAGCATGAGATTCGCACTTAGCCTCTCTCCCTCCCCCAAGAGAGTATTTCTTAGAGAGCATTTTGTAGCAAAGCAAAAAATCTTCTATGTTTATGTGTAGCTAATATTTTATAAGTGCGTAGTTACCTTTAGCAAAAACTAACACATCAAGATCAATGGAATTTAGTTTCCTATATAAGTAGAAAGGATGGAACATGAAAAATAGAGAAATTTTATGAAGCAAAAGTTATATTGTTAAGTAAATCTTCTCTATTTATAAATGATCTATCGATGAAATCATTCTAGCAATGATTGATCGAATCATTATCGATCGTCGGAGTGAATTCAGTGGTTGCTTGCCAAAAAAAATCGATTCCGATCACAATAGAAGTTGGAATTTGCTGCTATGATGAGAGGAAAAATCTAGATTTTCATGCTTTCCACATAACCGGTTCATAAATTTGTCATTGAAGCGCCGACTGAGAACGACTCAAACAAATAACATCACAAGTTGCTCAAATACAGCAAAAAAGACAAGTGCGCATTTCTATAAATTCGACTGGTTTTAATAAACGAGTGCAACAAGATTATTTTCGTTTTCGGAGAAAACGCTGGGAAGAAGGAAGGGAAGTTGTAACGGAAATGCCTAGGCAATTAAGATTATTTATATTCTCGGGAAGAATCGTAGGAAGAAAGAAGGAAGAAATAGCAGTTCCAAGAGAATTTTGTGGGCTATTCTCCCCAATCAATGCATCAACATTACTACTGTCGTAATTACTATGTATAGAGCTTTGAAAAAAATTACACAAGTAACATTCATCGACTAATATCACCTCGACAACGTATAACTCCTCTCTCGACCTCGTATAGTAACATCTACATTTGCATAAATTAATAACAAACAAATTTGCATGAATTAATTAATATAATAAATAATAAATAAAAAGAGCAATTTTATCAATATAATATTGAGGAATAAAATACTTACATATGTAGCGGCACGTTCAGTTCGTACAAATTCGAGAATTTTTTGTGAATCGGCTGAATGAAGAAAATATAATAGAATAAGTTGTTGTATGTGTCGTAATATCATCGTTGTAAATATGGCAATGATATGGGGGCAATGAGCAATAAAAGTTGATCACTTTGAACGACCTTTCACGCTTCGTTGAACTTATCAATATCACACCTGAAAATATTATACAATAGTAATGAAGGACTAAATTATTCGCGGCGACAAGTAAAATTTTTTTCTTCGAATTTTTCAAAAAGTTTTAATCTTTTTTTTGCTTGCAAAAATTAAAGGAAAATTCAAAATCATATAAAACGAAAACATTCATTCAATAATATTCAAAATATTTGAAGCTAAATTTCGCACATATTCATGCAAATACGATTGCAATGTTTTTTTAAGGAGTAAAATAATAAAAGTCATTGCACACAAGTAGTTAACAACCTTTTCAAAATTTCAATGAACATCTAAATGCAATACGGATGAAAAACTGAATTGCAATGCAAGATCAATGATGCAATTATTATTGCAATATTCATTATCTATTACATTTTTTCAAAGAAAAAAAAGAAAGAAGAAATCTCAACAACAGATTAAATGATTGCAATTATTTCATTGACATCTATAAATTGCAATCGTGCAAAAAAAATTATTGCAAAACTGATTGCTTAAATTTTTAATTTGCAAATTCACGCAAAAGTTTTTCTGCTTGAATTGCAATTAACCAAAGAGAGATTTTTATAATAAATGAATGATCTAATCGTAGATCAAATAACTAGTGCGCTAAGATGTGATCCTCTTATTTATCATCCTTTAAAAATGACATCTGCAAGGGAAATATAAAAACATAAATGCTTGAAAACTGTTTCATGAAAACATCAAATACTATAAATTCAGTAGATCATAAGCTATGTTCAACAAAAAAAGGAAGGGAA
The DNA here is from genome assembly GCA_006503575.1 of Baylisascaris schroederi. NCBI lineage: Eukaryota > Metazoa > Nematoda > Chromadorea > Rhabditida > Ascarididae > Baylisascaris > Baylisascaris schroederi. Next base: position 1,226,971 of record QEWY01000432.1, on the reverse strand, counting down.
ATCCGCAATAGGAAACTGAAAGGATGAATTGTTGAGGCAGTTCGTTTGGTTGTGTGCGTGGTTAGCAGATTCAGAAAGACTTCGAGAGTAAACATTATGGGTGACACACATAGGCCAACGGAAATGCACCCAAAAACACGTCGGTGAGGATCAAAAACCGGCAGGTAACTTCCCACCTGTTGATCCATGTTGCTATCCTTTTCGTTCACTAGTGCATTCATTGCTTACCTATTTCCACTATCCTATCGTTGTCCAGCATTAGAAGTTTTCAATTCCGATATTAAAAATTTTTTTATAATTTATGATAGTACTTCTATTATCGCCTTTAGAGGGATTTGAAAACCGCCGTGATTTTAGTGAATTTCAATCAACCATTCATAAATAAATTAACTTCTATAATATCCACAAACATAAACTTATTAGTAGAAGAGAAATATTTAACTTTATGGAATAGTGTAGATTCAAGAATATGAACGAAATTTTCGTACTAAAGAGAAACACATAGAATCAACAATTTTTATATTTGTACAGGTGTGTTTGTGTGCGTTTGTGCAAGACAATTGAAGGTGCCGTTTCTATTGAAAATATTCGTGATCGAACTAATAGCCGCTGACACTCGATATGACGTTCAATATTTTAGTGCACCAAATAGTTCCTAGTCGATTTTTTGAATTAAACAATTTATTTATGCAAATTTAAGTGTATTTAAATTAACTAAATTATGGTTTTATTTCTTTACTATTTTTAATTGCACTTAAAAAACTAAAAAAAGCACTTGAAAACGCATAATAGACTTTACTTCACGTAGCAATAGAACGAGAAATAAATAGATTCTTACAATAAATTATAATAAAAAGTTGAATATATATTAAATTATTTATTAATTGAGTGATGTGTTCCATATTTATTATATTGTTTATTTAATTCTATAGTTATTCATATCTATGCTCTTCTATTCCTCTATTTCCGCTCATTTTTAGAGACTCACCGACTAGTTTGTGTTGTCATAAGGAAACATGATCAATAGTGCGGCATTATTTGGAGGCCATATAAACATTAACATATGACGACTATCTCATATCCATTTTAGAATGCATAAAAACCACACAATATGACTATACTAACATAAAATTGATGAGTAAAATATTTGCATTTCAAATTTTGCGTTCATTCCAATTCACTGTTAGATGCGATAGAAATCTAAACTTAAAAAACTGATAATAGCGTTGGATCAGCAATCGGATATGGCGATACGATTATAATATGTCATGAGTGATATTTTTTTGGAATTTATGCTCATATGTTACTCTAAAAAAAGAGTACACAAACTAGATCGTCGTAATTCTGAGACCGTTCAGAGTGAATGAAAAAATCGATTGCTAAATAATTCAACTTAGTAACAATATGAAAGAAATTGTTAAGTAAAAGTTAAAAACGTGCAACTGAATCGATTTCTTTTCAGTGAGAAATGCTTTTCTAGAATATATGAAGAGCAAATATTCGAATTAAACATACCCTTTTAATATCACTTCTATTGAAATAAATGAAAATAGGCGAATCAAACAGAAATAATTTAGGCCAATGATCAACAATGATAGCGACAGACAAAGCAGAGCGGAAAAACAAAAGCATACGAATAGAAGTACAAACTTTTCTCTTCGTAGCAATTATATGTGCATCCCCCTCCCCCCGTTCCCGCTCCACCCCGTCTCCACCCAGAAGAGGAACATAAACTATGTCATAGGTACAAATGATGTGATTCAGCAATGTGATGACACTAAAAAAAGGTTCTCTCATTGATAAATCTGAATATCACCAAGCTAGATATTTGCGCATTTAATAGCAACACTCTATATGACAATGCGCTTTACGTCATATATGATTAAGGTATATGACGGGGTGGGTGCATTATGCACGTCGCGTTAATGCTGCATAGCGCCTCCGTTAGACATGAAATATTTCGTCTTTTTCTTCTTCGGGTCTTATATACATATGATATTTTTCAGTTTTTTAGCGAATATCCTCGAGTATGCAAAGGCTACTAATAAGCGACGAGTATGAAATAGTGTACTTTCCAAGTGCTGATTATTTTTATGTGTGCCAGGTATATTACCTGTAAAGGTAGTTAATTATTACTACCTATTTTACGCAATACACCGTCCTTTACGGAGAATATAAATAATAAAATCAAGTGATTCGAAACGGAGAAACAGGTAGGACTTTATTGTGAGCTGGCTATTCTAGTATATCATGTTTTTTACAAATTTTTTATGTGCGTTTTTTTCGCTCAGATCTATATAGCTCAAAAATTCGATGCAAACAATTTCTATGAAAATTAATCACATATATCGCATCCAAACAATATAAATATAAAACTGACGCGAAAATATTGGAAAACTAGGAATTGAAACATAAAGAATATCATCACCCATCTGCCTGTCAGTCTCGACTCTATTCGTGCTGAGATGAGTAAAGTCATATGACAACTTATAAGGACAACATTCAAATAACAGTTTATACAGTAGGATGTCAAATATTTAAATAGCCTGAATCAGTATATCTATAAGGCAAACAAACCACTAGTCAACAAGCCTTTATTTGTAGACAATAGAAAAATTCAATGCAATTTATAGAATTACATAGCGAATTTAAAGGGAAATATAAAGTAAACATAAATTGAAGGGAACATGACGCTTTGAGAAATGCTTTGAGAAGTGAAACAATTCGCATTATTTATGTACAACAAACTAAAAAGTTTTTTGATGTGAAACACAATTGTCGTTGATGATTTCCACAAAAGGATGAGAATGAGAGAGGTTATTTTGAGAATATATTACAAAAATCAACTGGTCGATAGATCGTTAACTATGCAATCGTCTAATATTATTAGAATGATTTTTTTTTTCGAAATTTCAGAATTCCAAAATTGACAGAAAAATTTTTAGCACAGCAATAATATTTTCATATGTAATACTAGGCTAAATATGGTAGAATTTTCAAAGTTATGCAAAAAAAGAATCAATAATTCAGATGCATAAAATATGCAAATTTCTTTTAGAAGATTATTGAGATTATAGGCTCAAAGATCGCACAAAAAAATTTACGTATTCATTGAGATAATAAATGCAAAGATTATCTAAATGTTGTTGTATGAATAGAGTGCTACCAAATGTATGCGTATTGCTTTGATAGAAGGGGTTTTTTTTGTTCGGGGAAAATTTCATTCAATGCCGCTTCCTTTCGTTAAAGAAATAGTGATTGCAATTGAGAATAGGGTTCTATAAAGAAATATAGGAAAAAACGAAATGCTAATTCAATAAAAATTCACACATTCTCTCGGTTTTAAAACAGCTTTTATCTTTCATTAAATAAAAGTGCTTTTAATTGTTGCTATTCGCCTTAATAAAAGATGCAAATTTCTTAATGCGTTTAATGCTTTAGCAAAAAAAAAAAACGCAGTTCAAGCCCGGCAACATTATTTAAGCATATGTGTAAATGCTATTGTTCCCCCAATTAACAGGTATTACCAGGTAAGCAACAATTAAAATTTTCATACTTGCAAAACAAGTGGAAGAGATCGAATTTTTCTGCATTATCTGAGTAAATTTTTCGAATAGTTCAACACAGCAGAATGGTCAAACGCAATTATTAAACATCATAAACAAATGCGACGATTACATCGGTACAACGCATCGCATAGCACAGCGTTGATTACAAAGATGCCACAAATATTCCAGTCTTCTATTTGTGAGAGAAAAAATAGTGTTAATAAAATATTCTGACTTACTTAAGAAACCTATAAAATTGCTATTTTGTGGGTCGTTTCTCGTATAGGTTTCCGATTTGCTAGGCCATCAATCAATACAAACAGAAATTAGAAAGAGTTTACTCGATTGGCAATTCATGACATTAGCAATCCACAAATAAAACTTTAAAAAATGCTAGATGAAAAAATTTTCATGCATTTTTTTACAGCTATAGAAAATCCCTACCTAAATACAACAATTAAAATCTCACTTTTCAGGACCTCAACGAAATAAGGATTTTTTTGAAATACAGGAATATGAAAACATTTCAACATAGACAACATAGATGAACATTTCAATATTATAAAATCAGTAAAAACAAGAATAAAATTATTGAAAATCTATAGAATAAATGAAATAAACAAAATAAATGATATGAGGAGAATGCGAGTCAATGTTCACCGAAAAGCGGTGCAATCCAAATCGACAGCAAATGGGAGTGTCGTATTGTGCACATCACATTCACTGACGGTGTGTCAACGCTGCTAATAACAATACGAAAACACACCACACACTACGTTCATAAAATCGCACACCACACCACTTGACGAATTGTTTCATCCCTCAAGTTTTGTGGCCATTTGGTTTTTCTTTTTGTCTCATTCTTTTATTGGCAATAAGACCTTCACTATATGCAAATGTGAAGGTCATTTTATTATTTTTATGACCTTACTGGCCAATAGCTTATTTAAGCAACTATTTCTTAGTTATTTTTATGCTTTAGTAAGGCATTTAACGGAATATAGAAAAACTAGACAGAGGTTTTTATCAGAAAATGAGGTATGTAGATTTTAGAAATATTATGGGAGAAAATTTCAGAATCCCCCCCTGTCCTAACAATTTTATGACTATTATTACTTCAAAAAAAAGGAATTCACAAATTGTATAAGATAAAGCAGAAACTGAAAGTAGCTCTAAAATGATGACTTAATAAGTATTTACATCAGATCAGCAATATTGGTGAAACTTAAATAACTAATAAAATACGCACACTCATACATTGATATTTCAACGACCGATCGATCAGAAGTCACTTAAACTCTTTAAATGAGTTTCGCATTTTGATCGCTATGAAATACGACCATCCAAACCTATGAAATACTATCATTCTAATCGATCGTTAGATATATGCAAATTTTGCGCATATTTAATCGTCTGTAAAGCTTAACCTTTTATTATGAAGCGAGCATTATTTATGCTGAAAATTTATTGACAGCCGTTTTCTGCTAATAAGTGTCCGCATGAAGGCAACAATACGTGCAGGTCATCTTACTTAATGCGCAGATGCCTCACTGTTCTACTGTGGGCGTTTTCATTCGTCAACTATTTGTGTTCGATCGCTCATAGTGTCCAGTTGATACAGATCTGGTATATGGTATACGGTATACAACGGATCCGGTATCAGTGGCTAGCAATTTAAACCGACGAACACATTGAGTTTGTCCGTATTGGGTGCGAGTGTTCATGCGCAAATGTATGCTTAGGGTGCATGCCATCGCCATAAAGTGTTCTGCGTGAATACAAGCAACAAAACGGAATATCAGTACTTCATAAAACACGACCGTTCTACTTTCTTTTCTCTGACTTATTTAATTAGCAGGTAATTAAAGGTTGGGGGAGGGGGGTGTCTCAAAATTACATCGATGAATAATGAGTTCAGAGGTACTTGTGAGTGTAAGTAGAAATAGATACCTAAAATATGCAAATATGAAACATCAGAAACATCGTATTTGTTTACATTGACCATATTTTTTGTGTATTTGAGTAGGGATGCGCATCTAAGTTTATACTAGAAGAGCATCGAAGCAACAAGTTTCTTCTTTGGATTCAAATGCTGATTGCTTATGCCGGCAGTCGAATGCTCGCTTTACTCTTAAATTATTTTAGCTCTTCATCTGCCGCGTACAATTAATTTATGCAAATAATAAGAGTACACTTTATAAATATGACATACACAACTCTAAAGCCGTAATACGAATATTTCATCATCTCTTAGGCCATTTTTATACAAATTCAGAAAATTTCGCCCTCTTCGATAGAACAGGTTATTGGATTTTCTGAAGAAACCATCTCTTAAGTCGAAATCCTTGACATGAGATCGTCTGTGACAGTAAAAGGTAGATAACTCAAATGCAAAAAATATATCCATTGCGTAGATGAAAGTCGAGAGAACATTGTAGTTCACAATAGGAATGGCAATGACAACCATCTGTCAACATAGACAAATCACAATCGCGATTTACGCACCGGAAATGTCAACTACAACGCAAATATTTTCTAGCTAAATGCATCTTGGAAAAAACAATCGCAAAGTACTTAGGAAGATTAGTGAAAGCAATATGCAATATGCAATATGCAATACGCAATATGCAGTATGCAATACGATTAGTGGAAATGTACGCCAGAATGGTGAAATAATATAATATACAATCTTGTAGGTTTCTTTTCTCATATTGTGTATTCAATAATATAGCATTTATTACTTATTTATGGCTTCTACTCAGCCGCAATATGTGAGATCTGGATCGTGTTCAATTGATTAAGGAGATTTCTAGTATAATGGAATAGTGAATCACTACAAAAAAATTTTCAGCATTAAATTATGCAAAAATGTTTAAAATTCAAACATCTAAAACTGTTATTAAATGTTGCAACAATATGAGTTCCATATGTCTAATAGACTAAGTAAATATAAAACGCAATATGAGTTCTTTGCAATTTGCAATGCTTTGCATAAGAGGGAACAAAGAAACGATATTACATTAAGGTAGCTAGCTCTTTGTTAAGTCTAACAATAGCTCATAGTTTATGTCTGATGCAAAAAACGGTCGAGCTGAATTGCATATACATTGGGTGATCTTGCCATAATAAATTATGCAAATCATGAATCAAATAAAAGAGATGTCAGTTTACCTAAGTGGACAAGTTTTTCTGCAACAGTAAAAGTGAAAGAAATCAAAACCCAAATGGAAAGCTATTGAATATTCTGCTTCTCCCTCTAACCCCTCCCCATCCCCCTCCCTCCTATAATTTGCTAGCAATAGCACTAATCAACGCAAAATTATGCGTGGAAATACCAAAAAGAAGAGCTAAGCTCGGGAACAATCGAAGTCGGGATGTACATCAACTGATAAGCCTCGAAGAAAGTATAATATAATATATTTTAACTATTTGTAGAGCGCAAATACTACTACTTTATTTCTAGCATTTCTTTGCTCGTCCTTTCTAAGTTCCCTTCTCTTCCTCCCTCCTCCCCCTCCCCCGCCATTCCCACATCTAAATGCTTTTATTAAAAACAAGAAAGACAGAAAAGCAACAAAAGGCGGTTTCGATGCACAATTCATTTGTGTTCGTCTTTAGCGTATCAATGACGACAGCATATAATGGTATACGATAAAATGTTTGGGTGGTTTTTCGATAAAAGAATTTTTTTGTTTATAGCGTTAGGTTATGCTACAATGGAAAGCAAGAAATCGACATTGCCTTTTGCCATTTATTCACTTAGCATTTAACGGATAACAAAGGAATATGTTATAATGATGGAACCATTTTTTTCTGTTATAACAAAGAAGTGTGTTATGCTAACGCACTGTTTTGTTAAATCGAACAATAGCTATAAGCGCGCTAATCAATTGTTATCAACTGCAATGGAATTTCTTCTTGATCAACTCAATATTGCGTGATTCGAACAAAAAGACTTAATTAGGCGTATTGATAATTTTTTTCGAATTATTTAAATTTATATTCGTATTTAACAAATTCCACTACATTTATAAATAAATACAAAGGGAGTTCAGAAAATATTTATATTCATATTCATATATATTTAATATATTTAATAAATTGCTCATAAATATATAAAAAAAAATAAAAAAAAATAGAGAACACTTTTAGAATAACAAACTTTAATAATGGCTAGTTATTTTATAGGCAGAGATGCTAAAAAAGTAATAAGTACTCTAGTCAATTATTGGCATATTTACAATTAAATTTTATAGTCGTTTACCACATTTTACCGTCGCCATCACAAATAATATTGTCGCTTAAAATAATGAAAAGAAGGACATCAGAGAACGAAGTGTATCTCAATAAGAAATTCGATGTGGAATAAAATTACCACAACTGGGAATGTGAGGAAGAGACAATTTACCTTAAAATAAGATAAAGAGAAGAGGGATTTATATATCGAGAAAGAAATGATACCTTTGGGAAAATTCTTTGGAATTTTCCAGCAGATTGGGATGAACCTTTACCAGTAACGAATGAAATCATCTAAATTTTTCCCGTTTATTGGAAAAAATTTTTTGGTAAAAAAGTTCCTACAGAAAAGGGAACTTTTTCCCGAGTTGAGCTGGCGTAGAACAACAAATTTCAAAGAAATACTCTCTGAGCATTTGTTTTCTAGTGGGAGATTCTCGTTGAGAATTACAACAATGAACATTGCTCAATGTTTTTCTAAAAAATTTTTTCATCATAGCTTTTTCTCTCTCATTGCAAAACCTCTCTCCGAGCATTTCGCTTCTTCCGCTAAGCTAAGCCCAATGGGATCTACTCTCTAAGCTATTCGTAGGCTTAGCACCTCTAATATTTGCCAAAATCATCATTGATCAATATTACCCATCCATCCAAATGGGTAGGTAATGTTGCACCAAGAAGGTAATAGTGCACTTCGAGGTGCACCAAGAAGAAAATAAAGCTTAAAGATGATTTCTAATAATAAATAATTGGAAAGAATATGGAAAGAACGTAAGCGATATAAGTTGCAATCCATTTATGGGATTCGACTGTTTACATAGTAATCATAAAGTATGAGATTATAATCCCCGTCCAATAAAACCACTTGAAGCAATCATTCGTTCATTCACTTCGAGTATTTGCACTAGGAACCAAATTATTCCCATAATTTAAGTACGAGTGCTTCATGTCCTCTTCGACAGATTTTATGAGGGATGTATAGATCTTAGATAATTGTTGCGCTCGTTGCTCAGATAGTTTTCATTTCATCGCGCAAATGTTCTTGCTAAATTTCTTGATAATTCTAAAATAATTTTTTTCTCATATATTAGCTTTTTTTCTCGTATACCAATTTTTAACCACAAAAAAATGCCAATAAGAACAAAGAATTTTAAGTTTCATTTCCACAAGAAGAAGATTTAAAGTCCATCTATAGATCATGAAAGTCCGTTCATTTAATAAAACCCCAACAAAAAATACAACTTGCATAAGTTTATAGATAAACTTATCTTAAACAAGTTATAAATGCAAACATTTCGATATATTTACAAGCAATAAGAAAAAAATCCATTTTCAATTGCTTCCGGTTGGAAAATGTAGGTTGAAAATGTTTTCAATAAAGCTAGAGATAGAAGAAAAAATCGGGAAAAAAATTGAAAATGTAATTCCTTATGTATATATTTGATTTCAATTAGCATAAATCCGGGATTATATGAACTATTTGCGCCATTGGGAAAGTATAGAGAAATAACAACACAAAGCATCTTTTGAAAGGAACTATTCCACTACCACTATATAAAATTTTCTTATTGATGCATTAGTTTATAGATGAAATTATATTTAAGCGATGGCAAGCATTTGGCAATTAGAAAAGATAAGCACCACTTTTGAGTGGCAATTAGATTCTACACTTTATTCTATCTTTTGCTATTTTTCCCTTAAAATTAGCAACAACACATCATGGAAATGTATAAATATGTCGTAGTCAAGGAATGCTCCCCCTCCTCCCGTTCCCCTACCCCTCAAAAGCCTAGGAATGGTCCCCCTTCCTCCCCCTTCCATCCCCTTTACCCCCACTAATACCACTTAATTAACACCTCTATTCATAAATTATAATACATGGAGAGATTGTGGAAAATTTATTCGTTAAGCCTTAGAAGGATATTCGAGACCCAGAATACTTTAATCCCTCAATGACTAATACCAATTCACTTGAGGCAATTAAGGCAATCGGTATTTGTTATCAGTCTTCTCTCATCCTTTCTTAGGCGCTTTAACTTTGCCTAAAATCACTAAGTAAAAAGGAATAAAAATTCGAAATTGTGACGTATTTTTAGAATGAATACCTTTCTATATATGGTCATTACTTTGAACTATGAGCAGCAAAGAATAATGCGGGCATGCGAAGGGCACTCTTTCTTCGTCATCTCCTCTTTTGATGCTTATCAGTAGAAATGTCGACGAATAAAGACGATGAATCAGTGATTTTCAAATGGTGTCGGACTGAAATGTTTTCATATTCGAAAAATTTCATGCCTCAGAATCTATGCATAACTTCCGCTCTATTCATTTCTATAATTAAAACGTTCTAAGGAAGGTGACGAAGTCTAATGCGGGAATCTGTGTGGAAAGCAACAACGATATATAAGAAAGATAGAATAAAATTTATGAATAATCGCAGCTAAGAAGAAAAGCATTCAATGGCACTGTCACCTGTGAATCGTTTATGGAACGCTAAAGAGACATTCTTTTCCGATGATGAAAGCGTTCTATTTAATGTTTTCATCGATTCAACACTATCATTTCTTTTCGTATCTTTTATGACTTTCTTCTTAGTATTACTAAAATTGTCATTCAGTTCGCAGAAAAAAATTGTTTACTTTGATTTAAAATTTCAAAAAAATTTAAATTTGGATTCAAAGAATTGTTAATTCTAGATTTTAGTGTTAACTGACTCAATCGACATGTTATGAGCAAAAACGAATCCTAAAAGACGCGCTCTTTTATCCTAGATTGTGCGAGGTGAGAATACATTACCAAAATACTCAGCGGGTAAGTTATTCCAAGAACTTTACCCATGAGATAATCTCAAAAATCAACTTCTTTGAATGTCCACAATATGGATGAGACAACGAAATATTCGTCGGCAAGGTAGCATTCGAAAAATCACATATTAGTGACGAATATTTATTTTAGACTGCAATACGTTCAAAATGATCATACAATTGACCATATCAAAACGTCTAAAAAATATAAAAAATAATTAGTGCTTTGATTGCTAAAGAAAGAAAAATGGAAGAGAATTTTTAAAGCTCAAAAACTACCACCACCTAAAATTTTCGAACGTATTGTTCACATATTTTTCAAGTTTTTTTTAAAATTTTTTTATATACTAAATTCCCTCATCAACTTTTTCCATCAAATTGAACTTTTTTTTTCTCATCGATATGTAGAGTGGCTATTATCGAAGTAAATAATAAAACAGATGACACATAAAAGTAAACGTAAGATGAGTAGCGGCAGCGAGAGAGGCAAGTAGTGAACAAGCGGCAAATACAACTCATCACAGTCGATATGTTAATTTGACAGTCGATATGTTAATTTGACAGAAAAAAAATTTTCAGCGCTGATGGAAAAAATTTAACGACAAAGAAAAAATTTTCAACGATAATGAAAAAAACTTCCCTATATGAGCCTAATTCCGCTGCAAAATCCTCCTTCGGTGCCTCATCGTGGCGCAGTGGTGGCAACGGTCGTTCGATAGCTATGGTAGCGGAGCGTAAGCCCCAGCAGGTCTAACCATGCTACAAAGGTATTGAACTGTCAATCCTACAGCGTGGTCGATTCATACCCCGAATCACCAGACCATGCCTGCTAGAGGTTGAGGACCGGCTAAATTCGAAGAGAGGTAATGGCCTGCTCGCCTAGCCAGCGAGGTGGCGTCATCTAATGGCTAAAACAATGCACGGAAATGGGCCTCAGTACCCTACAACGATTGGGGTAAAACCTAGCCGAGAATGGCGAGGATGAGACCAAGGTGGAAGTGCATTGTGGCGGACAGCGTGCACAAAGTTCGATAATCCGGCCTATCAAGTGATATGAGCCTAATTATGGTTAATTTCAGGTTATACATAGTATCACCTTTTATTAAACCTTAACAATAAGATAACATCAATAGCTTTTGATGTTTTAATAATATCTTATATTATCGACAAATGGATAGGTATTTTTAAAATATTCACTAAAATAATAGAAATAAAAATTCTACTATAGTAGAACTAATTATCTTAAAAAAAGATTAAATAACACCACTACTAACAATACTTCAATGAGTGTGATGTATAGTGTAGAAAAATTTTTGAGTGGATTTCGCCGAAGTAATAATGCATCGATTTAGTCGAAATTATTAACGCACCATTTGCAATCCATTCGATTATAGCCGATTTGCACAATTCACTTCAATTCACAATTATCATCCATTAAGTGCCACTCTAACATTGAAATTGCCATATAGCAAAAGCTATACGAATATTTCCCACCAAAAAAAAAATTCGAATATTTTAATGTTTCCTCAGTTTGCTTTTTTATTTTCTCTCAAGGATTTTTCTCTCAATGGATAGGATTAAATGTACTCACTAATTGCTAGATGATTAAGCCATCATCAAATATACTTCTGAATTGGTGTGAGATCTATATGAACACGAATGAAGCAAATATCATTTCGTACGAAAACATCACGTTCTTCCATCATACGCAATTCGACAAACGTTTTCAATCCAAACGCTGGATTTCGCTCCGAATTTGGGCGATTCAAGAAAATCATATTCGCATCCGTCACTCGTGGTGTTAATATCTGACTCACTGAAATAAATAATTAAATAAATAATTAAATAAATGAGTAGACAAATAAATAAATAAAAATAAAAACAAAAATAAAAATATATATGTGATATATGTATGCATGGAATATATGAAGGTTATCAGAAGTAATAAGTGCTGAAATCGGATGCGAAATTGTGACCTTCTAATGCGAATTATGAGCCATCTCGAAAACAATAATGTCATGCTCATTACTGAGACAAAAATTAAATGAAGTTGAAAAATATAAATTTAGCGATGAGATCAGTTGCTATTCAACGAATTTCTTCGCTTTCGATGAACGATGAATCGCTTTTTGCTTCAAAAAAAAAAAAAACGATTCATTGTTGAAATATTTGGCAAAATTCCATAGAATTTTAGAAACAATTTTCCATAGGCAATGCCCGCTCAATCGAGATTGGAAAAATTCGAAATAATAGAATACTATTTTTCTGAAATGAAGTTGGAAATATCTTTTTTTCTGGAAAAAAATACCATTCTCTCCATTCTTTTGATTAATCATCGTGAAAGTAACAGGACAAATAAATGGCCATCGAAGGATAGCGTCATGTTCACCACGCAGTATCGTTAGAAATATCGCATTGCTCTCACCGATTGCTATAAATATATAGAAAAAAAATAGTTTTTAGTTTTAGAATGGTATGAACGGCTTTGAGGGATTTCTAATTAAACTTCAATTAAGTGAGATCTAAGTAGAAACAACAAATCTAGGCTACCAAGAGCCGTGCAATTAGTGCTAAACACTTTCCGTTCACTTGTTAAAATAAAGAGTCAATTTTAATAGTCTGAGGGCATTTGTACTTGCACAAGGCAAACTGTCTGTGATCACATCGTGTCTATGCGCTTATATGTGAGACCCGGTTTAGTTGTCTGACAATTTCCACGTTGAATCACTGAAGTATGAGCGATGAAACCTGGTAAAACCTTATGATGATCTTATTTACAATATTTCTACTGATCATAATTGTGCCTGAAAAACCAGATGCATTTTTGTAACCGGTCGGTTTTCGCTTCATTCATTCTAATCTGTCGGATGGCAAGAAAATCTTTTATAGAAGATAGCGTGAGCAATTAGATCGACTAAAATATGAATGCGAATTTTGTTATCTATTGGCAGATTCATTCGAACAGTTATTTAATGGAGGGGGAGGGGGGGGGGGTGGATTATGAAAGCGCATATTGTGCCAACTCCCTCACTACGCTTTCCCAATTTTTTATATCACTACCGATGAGGATAAAATAGTATTCAAATATTTCAAGTAACAGAAAAGAATGATTAACCATCACTATCGCCATAGGGTGCAAAAGCGAGTGCGAGTTTATAGCCATGACGATGCGATAAGAATACTGGACTATATACGACAGCTGGTTGTCCATGACGCGCATTTGCATATGTTTTAGAATAATTGCTAATACGCCATATATATTGTGAACTGCAACAAATATATATCGATTTTGCACCAAAATCTCATTTCTTCAAAACAACTTAACCGACAAAAGGCCACAATTAACTTTTCAATGCTTACTTTAAAATCATGCCCTGAGGCAACATGCTGAAAAAGCAATAAGTTGACTGTCTTACTCTATCCCCTTGTTTTTTAACTGATTAAGTGCCATCGAAACCTGCCGGTCAGTGCTCTCAGTGGCAAAATTTAGAAAAAAAAAAAAAACTTCCCAGCAAAACTTCTCAAAGAAGTCACCAATAAGGATAGCAGGTTATCCAGTATCACTGAAAGATATCCGTCCATCATCTATCATATCTCTTCTGGAAAAGCTATTCATCCATTTATTAGTTTTCTTTCTTTGGATTCTAGTCATTGCGATGAGAAGATATTTCCAGAGTTCATCTTTCATATTAAAGCACTCTTCTTTTGCAGATGTGAATCGTCGAACTCAGAGGCAAATGATGAAATTGGCTTAAAGACCATTCCGGATCAGTTCCTCGAATGGGAAACGGCAATGATTAGCAATTTAAAAAACCTCAATAAAAAATTCATACGAAGCCATTTTAAGAATGCAATGAGCATAATTGACAGGATTATCATTTAAAAAAGTCAAAAGTGGACTTTTTAATAGCATCTAAATATTCGAGAATCAATAAACTCGAAAATTTTCCCACATGCAAACTCAAAACGCTAAACATTATCACTATTACTCTTATTTTTATTCCTATTATCGGTACTTACTATTATTATTACTACAATTGCTGATACTGTTATTTATTATAGCAATTATTCTTACTACTATTAAATATTTATTATTTTTTACTACTTTTACTAATATTATTACCACTAATATTATTAATAAATGCGAACAAACCTGAAAAGTGTTTCAATCTCATGTACTCGATCGATCACATCGTCGGCCTTATGTGATGCGTCAACGCAAGCCGATGTTAACACACCGGAATCCACAGCCATATGTGTGACTGAATCACACATTTGCAAAAGATGATGCATACTGAAAAGCAGTTTATAGTCATTCAAAACAATGCTTCTTATGGTAAGTACGTTCGACAAGTGAATGACGTCATTGGCTGCTATTGGCTAACATGAAATTGAGAAAAGGAAAATTAGAACTCCCTGGAAGATGAAAAAATAGGAAACGCGCCAGTCAGGGTCGCATGACATAAGCTTTTAAGTTTCAGTAAGTCAAAAGGCTGCACAATTACCCAAAAACGCCAAAAATAAAACAACCCTTTGTAGAAATCGTCAACCAGATCCATCTTCCGTTCGTATCTAATCCATTCTGAGGCAAAATAAACTTGAAATTTTCATAGCACTTTGGAGTGCCAATAGCCAATGCATAAGATGATCAATTAGAATGAAACTGGAAATTAAAGTTATTATATATCCTGAAGTACGTCTAGCACTTTCCATTTCAGCAGCTATAACTGCCAACAATTTGAAAGGCCTGGACGAGGAGGCGTGCATACGGACACAGACCGACAAAACATTGCCATAATGCATCCTCGAAAAAAATTATAGAAACGCAAAGAAAACTGTATAAGACAAACTGCTCTACCTGTTATCCTTAATATGCTTTTTGATATCGTTTAGAGGAAGTCTAACGTCGCATCCGAACTCACTAAATGGGCATTCAGTGATCTCTAAAGCTTCTTCTTCCTCTGCAATATATCAACGATGAAGCATATTTGCTAATAAAATAAAACAGATATCAAAAAGGACTTTATTTCATAATGAATAAACCGCGATTTGGAATGATATAAATATTAGCCATTGAAAGAAAAGCTCCGGAGTCCCATACTCTGCAGAAATGAACAAAGTCAGGATTATACGATGCAAAACGATCGAATAGATCTTTTATTACATAAAATCTTCTCTATTTTTAATGCAGCTAGAGGCAATTGGAAATGGTGTGCTAATAATATTGAGTTCATTTAATTCTGAGAAAAAATCTTTATCTTTTCAGTAAATTCGTAAAGGTAGGGATTGGTGCAACGTATTTTTCCCTTCAAAAGGTTTTTCTAGATAAGCTCTCACCTAAATACCTATCGACTTTGAACAAAAAACTCCAAACGATATACACTTTTTCCCCCTTATAATCACCATCTCAAATATAAGCGTTCTCATAAGGAACATTATAAAATCACTAGGTTTCATTTCGAATAAACGTCTGTTTTAAAGAATTCATCTTTTATTAGTGATTTGTTTCATCAGTGACCCTCGTTCCTCGTCTATAGAAATTTCGTTGCCAAAAAATTCCGCTTAGAAGTTTTGAACATTTCAGAATTAGGGTCAACGGTGGGAGAAGTTTAGGCAAATGGAAAATATAAGTTTTATGCTTTAAAGTATCATGCTGGAAAAGTTGTTGTTGGTGCTTATCATTTTCCCACATAACAACGCCATCACATTAGATATCCATAGACACGTTAATAAGTAATGGCTATTCAGCACTGGAATTAGCATTGGGTAAACCTATTCTTGGGTAAATCCATGTACGGACACAGAGGTATACAAAGAAATATGCGAAATGATATGCAAATTAAGCGCAGATTCACTAAGCAGTCAATATTCCAACTTATCTTCCAGAAAAAAACCGTTTGTCTTGAAGGTTTTGCCTCTCGGTTGAACTAATATTACAGATTTATCACTGCCAGCTGAAGGTGGTCCCTGATCGGCCGAATGAACGTCGACGCTTCCATATTCTGGACTTCCCACCGGTGTCAACGAACGCGTTATCGGCTCCGAACGAATCGACGATGACGAGAGCGTTTTCATGAACGAAAATTATGAAAATGATTCCCCGATTCCCCGAGTTCATCGGAAACTTTGCGAGAAATTCGAATTTACTACAACTACTGTTTACCTATCTCATTTACGAGGGTTTTAAGCAGCCTACATATACATAGGTATAGGCCAAAGTCCATCTTAAATAAAAGCAAAATTTAAAAAAGAACATGAGAATCGAGCATATTTTTGGGAAAATTTTATGCGGATTACGTAGATTCAACTTCTCAACATTAGGTGAAACATCTTCGAGAAGAACAAAATACTTCAGGAGGACGCCAAATTCCATAAGCTCAAATAAATTAAGCAAAGTTGATATGAATTGTGCAAACGAGTTTCGATAATAAAGTCGACGAAACTTGTATTAGAAACAGGAAAGAAAAAATAACAAATAAAAATCACTTTCTAGCAATTGTTATGAATATCTTCGCTCAAATTTTAGTGGCCAAGAGTTAGTGGAGGAAAACTCCTCGAGAAGTGACCACTTTCCCTTGTTTCTTCATTCAGAATCCCGTTTCGTAAAACCTATATGTTACCGCACATTATAAAACTTCTGCATGAAGTAGATATACAAACACATCTTGCAACTAAAAAAAACAGATTTCCTTTAACTATTCCAGCTAAGCATCTCTGAAATACGTTCAAAAGACCATTCTGATTCAATCGGAGTCAAAAACGGTACTCACAAGTTGTTGTCGAGGAGGACCAAGTTCCTGTACCATCTCAACTTCGACGATCGTAGCACCAACTTTCTAAAAAAGTTGTCAATGAAACGACGCCGAGTGTTTTTATGCACATGTTGCAAGATATGAAAGTTGTTAAAAAATCATTTAAATTTAATTTTCTTATATAATGACTTCTGTATGAAATAGATAGGATGTTAGAAGGAAACACACTATTCCGAGTATTCCATGATTTACGTCTATATCGAGCCTAAATATTATTTGTGCTAGTATTGACTTTAGATCGAATAAAATCAAAAGATGGAAACGTCTATCCTACCTGCATGCTGATGCGATGGATTTCTTAATGAAGGGTTTACTTGGCGGAATGAGGAGGAATAAACGACAGCCGGCTGGAAGGTGCATCTGTTTCATCAGCGCTACCATAGCTTCATTGCACATAGCATCGTTGTTATAGTCACCTCCGTTGCTTGACGATAAAACAAAATGCGTTGTTTGAATCATCGTAAGAAGACACATATTGCCTAGGCAGTGTGTGCAGCCTTTTTAACAAATGAAAATCCGTGCACTGTATAGATCAGCTATATATGCAAATATTGCTATTCAATTCACATGTATATTGTATATATGTAAATTTCCGTGAATATGTAGCGGTAACATATGGCGATGAAGTTCAGTGAATAGATACAACCATAGGCGACGTGAGATGCTCGATATGACCTCGATTGATCATGTTGTATTTTATTTAAGTCCCAACTGATTCTAAATTCTACACAACCACTTAGTTTCATGAGCAAAACGGATGACCAAACGATGAAAAAAGCACATATTCTGCCGATTTGCTTGAAATATTTACTAGTTACTCGTCACCTCAGATAGTTCCACATCACTCTTTCACATCTATGGTGCCTATCCTTCAGGTAATGGTTGCACATTTATTAATTAGCTACAAATAAAAGATTTCTTTCATATTTTAGTATGACAATATTTATTGCAAACCAATACAACAATTATAAATTCATT
The DNA here is from genome assembly GCA_006503575.1 of Baylisascaris schroederi. NCBI lineage: Eukaryota > Metazoa > Nematoda > Chromadorea > Rhabditida > Ascarididae > Baylisascaris > Baylisascaris schroederi. The sequence continues at coordinate 1,208,596 of QEWY01000432.1, read as the reverse complement.
CAAAAAACAAAGCGAAAAGATGCACTACCAATATGGTAATAGCATATAAACAAGAATGAGATCTTCCATTTGCTTAATCGGTTTCCACCACCTTTGAGCTTGAAAGGCTTTACGACAGAAAACCGTGATATGACACCAGATGGGTGTCAAACCTAAAAGCAACTTCCACCTATACCATGGCGAAGTCCACACAAGTGGTTACAGGGCTGGAGGAAGCATAGGTAACATATAAGCAAACACTTCACACAATGATCACTTTAAAAAGAAAGGAATCACCGATCGACATTTCACCATCATCTTAACGCGTAACGGCGGTGGGTACCTATAAAAGTAATAATGTTTCAACGATGGTTTCAACAATTGCCTAACAAGCACAACCATTACCACTAGAGCTGCAATGAAAGCACTTTACTCCTCTCTTTTATACATATGAATTCCCCATTCAGCAGTAACTAAAAGTTAAACAACGCAATCACAAATTTCCACTGTCCCCTTATTCTCAAAGAATACTCTTCCTAGGTTTGGTATCGCCTTATTGCCACAAACATACATAACAATGTTTAAAAACATTTTATTCGTATTGCTTTTCGCATTTATTCCAAGTCGTTCGATTTAGACTAGGCAACTCGCCTGAAGATGCCCAACTTGCAACCGCTAGGATATCGAAGAGTTTCGTTCGATCCCGCCATTTGCTACCGCATCGTCGGAAGTTTTTCTGATGTCCAACTAGATAAAATTTTTCAATCTGGCTCATGCTCGAGAATGTCGTATTGATGACTTTCAATTAGCCTGTAAAACTTGCATAATTTAATAGCTTGCATGACTTTCAATTTAGGGTTATCCGAATTTGGAATCAGTTGCCTCAAAGAGTAGTCGATGGGTAAGACTTAACCATATTCATGGATGGACTTTCCTCGTTAGACCTTCATTCCATTTGCACGTGACTCTAGTGAGGTTCTCAGCTTCGGTCTCTATCCTGTACATAATTTTTTGTTCGCATCGTTTATATGATGACCTGCGGAGCTTGACCCAGCGGGTCTGCTCGTTCGTATCTTATAAATCTGCATATANACTTATTCTATTTCATGTTATTTTATCTCTCTGTTTCTTTCTTTATATACTGACTTATTCTATTTCATGTTATTTTATCTCTTTGTTTCTTTCTTTATACACTGACTTACTCTATTTCATGTTATTTTATCTCTTTATTTCTTAATCCTTTCTCTTTTTTCCTGCGTGTAAAAAGACCTTAATACTACAAGTATATATAGTACAAATAAGCAAAGCACTTCTGTAGAAACCCATAAAAAGCACATAAAGTGTTTTGTTTACAATTCTAGACATTACGATTCCCGCAAGCATTCTTAGCGATTGCAAAATTGTTGTGCACATTTTCAACGCTGTCCTTTGGAAATTTGCCAAGAATTCATCGCTTTTTTCATTCAATATGAGCTTATTACCAATGCTGGAAATATCTGCATTTATGAATAAGATTCTAATGCTGGGATAATTATGCTATAAGTTTTATAGCAGTTTATTTCAACCTTCTTGAGACTGCATTTGGAGGCATTCGCCGAATCATAGTTTGCGAAGAAATTTGCATATTGTGCTACCCTCTTAATAAACTCAATTTCCATTTTGATGAGGTTCCGACCACCCAAGTCGCTTTCCCTTAAGTTCACAGCTTTGCGCCTGTTCTTGTGGTGTTTTATTTTTTGTGGAGTGTTAGTGCGTTGTCGTTATTGTCGATGTTGCCGAGTAAATTCTATTTATAGATGAAAGTGAATCATTTTATTAATGCTATTAGTTCACAGTTACTCCTCATAGTTAACTTCCAATGTTTTTCTTTGAATATTTCCCCGCCTATGATTATATCACATTAGTTGACATGACTTTCTCCTTCATCTATCTCATTCACTTTATGATTGAAAATTCTATTGATTTAGTGAATTTCTTTGAAAATATTCCATTTCTTCTATTATTATGTGCCTTATTAATTAAATAGAAGGTGATTCGTGAATAGAAAACTCGTTGGAAGGTACAATCGTTTTCTTTATCGGAAAGAAGCTCCTGGTTTACGTTCAGGAAATACGATATACATTTATTGGCTGTGTCTTTCCCACTCCTTCTTCGGAAGCTTGAAACTGTTTCTTGCTTAAATAGCCGTTAGACGTTGCTATGCGACGGAGTGGGGGGGGGGTGGGGGGGGGGGGGGGGGGGGGGGGGGAGGAAGGAAACTAGAGGTAGCGGCATCTTAAATATTTACACTAAATTACGCACCCACTCCCCCTTCCCTCCCGTAGTTATCTGTGGTCACTCCGTTTCAAATTTATATTGAACACATGGTTATGTAAGGTTATTCAACCAGCTTCCTGTGTATGGCATCGTAAATGTTGAATTATTGAGAGCCTGATGTAAGCTCTCACTGGTATCTAGGTGGAACATCCGGTCGTTGTGGAACTTGTTTCGCCAAGCTCATGTTCCCACATTAATTGTAGTTTTAATAGTCTTTTATATTGTTTTCATTTATGAGTGCTGCACCATATGCAAATTTCTGATGCTTTTTATGAGACCATCGTGTGGTACGTAAATATGCATACATTCATTGACGCATGAAAAGTAGGAAGGAGGGGGGGGGGATGGCTTAAAAACATTTGACCTACTTAGTTGGCCAAAGTCTCAAGTTTTTCTTCTGCTGCTTCCCTCGTCTTATCTTAAAGCTTCCGGCTTACTTCTGTCTTCTTAGCTTATAAACCTGAAAAGTATGTCATGTGACACGACAATCGTGAAAGGGTGGTTTATATATTTCGTTGCCAGAAATCAACACGTATCAATAGTCCTCTAAATTGGTCGCTCTCAGCGCCAAACACTCTCGGGGTGTCCCACTCGTCAACATGATCACTTCGAAACTTCACCGCTATGCGTTTCTAACAACGGAGATGCTGAAACTTGAATAATCTTTTGCCCTATCTATTAGGCCCATTCAGTTACTTACCTAAGAAGGTAAGTGGGCTGATGCCGCTGACGCGGGCAAAAGTTTGAAAATTAAAAGGAGCATAGTTTTTGGCATTTCTGCAATCAAGCACACCAAGTGGTGGTATTTGACGGTGTTCTGAGCACTACTAAAATTCTTGATTTCACTTCGATAATAGGGGGCATCCCATGTCCCAAGCGTACTATAACTCTACTTCCTGTCTCTCCCTTTATATTTCTGTCCCTCTCACTGCATTCTCTCAACAACTGTAAAATTTTGCTATTTTCAAGTCAACGGGAGTGAGTATAAAGTGATAATTTGTTTGCAATATTAATTTAATCATTTGCTTATTAGAAGAGTACCAGCCAACTTTTTTTAGGGGGCGAGTGGAGTCCAGCCACTTTTAGAAGCTTGTTGATTTTTGAAGAGTTGGTACTTACGAAACCTCGAACTTTTGGCAACTAGCCAATTTTCAGATTTGCCGCTGTTAGTGTGTTGCCAAATTTCAGTAGTCTCGTTGAGCTGTTCCTTGCACTTCTGTGGCTAGAACCTCCACTCCTACTTTTTATTTTTGGGTGCGGTGGTATGTATGTCATTGTGCTAAGTTTTTGGCTCATTGAGGCGAGACTTATGAAGTGTAGTGTTGGTTCCAATATTTCATGTGGCACGTTCTACGCGCTTTTTGGAAAATCTTCCGAATTGCATTATGAGGATGCAGTACCTGTGCAAGAATACGTGTGTATGTGAGCGTGCAATATCCGTCAAGTAATTTGTATTTTCGAGTTCATGAAGTGAGACAAGTTGATAGGTGCAATCAAAATTGAGGTGTTGTAAGGTGACCGCTCTTCGATGGCCAATGATTGGTCAGTTTTCGTTTACCTGGGTTCCAGCTGATCGATCCCCACCCTACCATCCCTAATTCCCCATTTCCCACGAGTTGTCTTTCCCGGCAAAATTATTTCCCTTCAGCACACTCCTCTACATCTAGAGGTGGGGGTGTCTTTTTTCCGATTTGATTCATGCAGCTGTGGAGTGTTTACTTGAAGATACCAATGGGGAGAAAAAACAATGCTGGATAAACTCTGCGATGCGGCGCACTTTGGTATTGGTGAAGGGGGAGGGTGCGTATGTTAAGTGAATGCCTTAAGCGACCGGCCTTTTCCAGCGAGATCCAGTGTTGTATCGTGTTTACTTGACCGGCATTTGTGTCTGTGTCTGTATGTTTGTTTATCGATCTGTCTGAACCGTCTATAAAATCTATTGTAGTGAATGGAGTCTGGTGGATACTCTCAGTGGTACGGACTTAGCTCTCGTTTCCAAAGATTGTTGCAGTCGACCATATAAGCAAATAGTTATTGGCACCTAATTATGGGCTATAATTATGCAAAAATTGTCTACCAGTGGCCGATCGCAACTAAAAGGACAGCATTCGATTTGAAGAGTCCGGATAGCGGACAGGTTCATGAGAAGCAACTTATTAAGCGTTTTGTCGCTTATCCTTAGATGTCCATGGATATCTGAACAACCGATACATATGTGGAGTTGACTCTCTTAGCGATCAAGAGAGCGTATCGGCAATGTTGGCATCTCAGCGAATTATACCCACTATTCACAGTATTGTTGCTTTAGTAGTTTTATGAATTTAAATGTCATAGATAACAATGTTTCATCTATTGCAGCGCTAAAGCTCCTTATGGTATATGGAATGGGCGACGAAAGTGATTCGAGTGAAGACTATTATGTGGTACCAAGAAGAAGAAATTATAATCCAAAACCACATTTAGTAACAATTGTCAAATCTGATACTGGTTAGTAATTATTCCAATTTTAAAGTTTAGGTTAGAGGGTTATTATTGTAGTTTCTGTTGTTATAGTTTATTTATTTATTTATTATAAAGTATATTTCTTGATAACCACTTTCTTGCTAAATATTCGTTCTTTTATAGTACAAGTCTTTAATAGTTTTATTAATAATTGCTCTGAGGAGTTTTAATACAAAGGTTTATGAAAGGAATTGAACTGTATTAGAGGTAATTTATGGGAATTTTATGTTTGACCTAATTTCGCGCTGATCGGTGATGCTGTGATAGGACAGCAGTTGCATATCGCGCTTAAGGATTTATGATAACGAATCCTATTCGTATGTGGGCGGTATTCTCTTGCTTTGCTGCTTTCTGCTTGATTCTGCGTCCATAAGTTGTTATTGTTGGCTCATAGAGATATTTTGTCTGAATAATGTCTGAGGAAATACCTGGGTAGTCATGGAAAGTCTTATTACTTTAAAAACCTCGTGTCTTACTATGTCATGCTCTCCCTCCCCCTCCCCTCCTCACCCCTAAACTTCTCTCCTCTCTCCTCTCGCATCAGCAGTTGCAAAATGAGGGCATTGAAAAACGAAGAAAGCAATCAACAGTATGCTGCGAACACTTATAAAATAAAGAAATTTGAGTATAATCCCATAGTAAACGAAGAGATAGGGATGGGTTACAGGAAAAGTTTTGAGCATACCGGATTATAGAAAGTGGGTGGCTGTGTGATTGAAGTTAAAGCCAGCCGTAAGCTCAGGGTCGTACTAATTTTAGACAACCGATACATTCAACATGCATGCATACCAGGCTCATGGGCAAGATAACTAAAGCTCGTTCGAATACAGAGCATCAGCACACCTGAACTACCTTTGCAATCTTTTATGTTGTTTTTTAACTGGTAAATGCCATATCTGTAATGGTTGACGATTTTTGCTTGATACGTTGTCAATTACAAGAGGAATACGAATTCAGTTCTAATAAACAAATTCAGTTCATGATCTCTGAACGGTAAAGTGGGACCGGGGAGAAGAGGGGCGGGAGTAGTGGAAAAGGTAGGATATAAGTTTAAGAATGGAGCAGGAATTATATTGATGGGAAACAAATTTGCAATAGGTTGGTTTAGTTGATGCTTGCTCGACTGGGGCGATCTGCAGTGTGGAATTTTCGAATGTATGAATCTTCACTGTTATATCAAATGGGAGCGGGCGGACTTTCTGAGCTGTTCATACACAGCAACTACATTCAGCATAAGCAGTTTGCTCCGCTTTCTTCTCCCCTTCCCCTCCCCCTCCTCCTCTCTTCCCTTTCCTGGTAAGCCCTCTCCTCCCAATAAAAACATTCTTCCGTGTTCTGCGCAGAGCATAAAATGATATGTAAAAAAGGCGCTTAAGTAATGCATATTCGAAGTGATGCTGTATGCTAGAAAAAATCGGATCAGAAATGGAAGAAAAATTCGTTTCTGAAAGCATTTTAGAAGATATGAATGTCTGTTAATTTCTTCGTTCGCTTAGATTGCCCTATACTTTTTCATATTCTGTGGAAAAAGATGAGGGAAGGGAAAAGGTGAGAAGATAGGGATGGATGTTCCCAAAGCATTTTTCAAAAACATGGACTAATAAAGTCTAAGGAGTGACTCGTTTTTCAAGGATTTGGATTCAATGTGAAGGGACAGGTGAGCGAAGGTGGTCAGTTGAGGAGTATTAATGGCGAATTATATGCTCCACTTCAGCATGTCAGTGCGGTTATGCACCATGGAGCCGCCGAAAAGGCTGGCCTACTGAAAGGAGATCGCATTTTGCAAGTGTAAGTTCTAATAATTATTCCGTTTTAATTGGTTTTATGTAGCCCATTGGGAAGCTTTCTACTCGGAAAATTTAAGGTTAGAGTTCGAGTCCGTATTGCTGCATGGAGTTTTTTCTGAGAGTGCGTTTCTTGGGGGATTATTTGCTACTACTGATAATTTTTTTTATCCGTTTCCTGAGATGGGAGCATAAAAACATTATTGCCAGCCGATAATATGCAGCCGGTCGTTGTTGAGCTTATAGGAATTCATCATCACTGTCAACGTGAGTTTTTTGCTTTACTTTTATGACGCTTTCATTGGGCTATTCCTATTCAATAAGCTTTCAATGAGCGACATTTGACTTGGAGTTATTCCAGCTGCCTTGTTGCAAATCGAAAACATTAGAGAGATTTCATTTTGCAGAAACTGCTTCTTTTTCTCTCTCTCTTTCACTCTCTCTCAAGATGTTTTTTTTTTTTTAATTTGGAGCATCTAATGGATTCAAGAATTACTGTTTATTTTTAATTAAACTGTTTTTTTAATCCTTCAAAAAATATTTTACGTCTTCACATTAGGTGCCAGATACTTGTTATGCATCGTATGATTGTTAAAAAGGGGAATTCAGAAGCAGTAGGCAGAGAAATGTAATGTGTTATCTTAGTAAAACACTACCAAATCCTACTATTGTATTTCTGTGGGTAAGTGGCATTTCATGAATGGGATGCTCTCCCTTCCCTTCTTTCCCTTTGAAAAGTGCGTTTGCCTATCTCCGACTTAAAGTTTGGAAAGGTAAGAGAACGGGAATTCTTTTAGAAATTTGCTTTTTTTTCGCTTTTTTCGCTGTATATATTTTACTTCTTTCTTTCGCTTTGTTTTTAATTAAACTTTTTTTTAAAATTTTCAAAGAAGTATCCCAGTTTATTTACTCACTGCTGAGGTGATTGTTTAGCTAACTGAATAAGAACTAGTATAGAAAATCTAGTATCGTATCACTCTTAATTGTTTGATGATTTACGTTGTTTTTTTTGCGATGAAGGTGAATTTCAGAAACGGTGTAAACGTTGAAGGTGCGACGCATAAACAAGTAGTGGAGCTTATAAAGGAAGGCGGCGACAGGCTTGTTCTTGTCGTTATATCTGTGGATGCCGTTGATGCTGAACGATTCGATGGTGGTCCAGCCGACGAGACTTGTGCCACTTATAGGTTTGCTTTATTTGAGTAGAGAACGAGGTGTTCATTTGATATTGGAAAGGCACTGAAGCCAGTGTTGAGGGGATATGTGGGGAAATTTGCGTAAAGAAATCTGAAACGAGTACTACTTCTCACCTCTCATCCTTTCCTGTCTGTTGTAAATAATCTCGAGAGCTAAAGCTGCCAGTGGAACCTGTTTGACGAGCCTGTTGCGAACCAAAGTTTTTTGAATTTGTAAAACATGTTTTATCGAAAACAGAAGTGTTGATTTGAAAGTAAGTTTTATTAATCATGAGGTTGAAAACTCGAATAGATCCGAGGTAGTCGTATAATTAGAGTGATAAGCTATCACTTTAACAGAGCTGAGATAAGTTTTCTCTTAACATTTTTGCTTACCAATAAAAGGATATACTGTAGTAAATTTGTTACTATACAGTGAATAGATCGGTTGGATAGGTGAAGGCATCGTACAAGTAATAAGTAACAAAGTATAAGATAGAGGGGAGAAAGCAAGGATTCATAAGCGTGGGGTTTTCTCCAACGAAAGATTTTTGCATGTTTAGTGAAAAAATTGTTTCCACTGCCATCAGTAGATAACATTGTGTTTACTTGCATTTTTTTTTTCTTAACATTCTCTCTCTATTTTGGCACTTCATTCCTTCTGCCCTTCTCTCCCACCTCCTCTCCCTTGCATCCTGCTGTCAAATATTTCTAGGGCAGCTTTCGCATTTCAGATCCTTGGAATTGACTGGTTGGTGCTTTAGTGCTACTTGTGTTGCGTTTTTTCGCTGAAGAAGAGCATGAGAAATTCTTTTTTTGCATATCTTGTTGTGAAATATACAAGAGGTACATACAATTGTGTTGTGACGGGCAGCGGCTTTAGAGAGACCGAGAATAGGTGGAGGGTAGGGTCGATAGCTGTCGATCGATTGTGGTATGCGAGGACACAAGGGAGATAGAAGAGGTAGTTTATTGGGGAGCACCACGACCCCAAAGCATAAGTAGAACAAAAGACGAGTGACGAGTGGCGAATGAAGAAAGAAGCAAAAGCGGGCTCAAGTCCTCAGACATCGCCTGAGGCGACGCAAGAGCACATAAGTCAATCGGTGGCATTATGTGAAGAACAATAAAGCACTGTTAGATCACATGTAGATATACTGGGTTGGATGTTCAGTGCTCATGTCCAACAAATTCCAATGATGAAAAATGTAAAGTATAATGTATTGACCAATGGTGATGATTGAATAGTTGTTATTTGCATTGATAATATGAAGAGGAAAGAAATTTACAGATACGATTACTCAGAGAAACGATCGCTTCCGATCACAATTCCCAGCTATCAAACGGTGACCGCAAACGGAGAGCGTTTCGTTGTACGTTTATTATTTTTGTTATTTTGTTTCTTTGTTTACTATTCACCTTGTTACATTTTTACGCAGGTAGAAGAAAGGATAGGAGGGAAAAGTAGAGGAGACGGGACCGGGGAAATTTTAGTGCCAGATGGGTTGTCAGCAGTTGTTTCCAATTGAAGCTAAAAATTTTGCCACAGATAGATGATGCGTATTTAACTTAGAGTAGGCGCTTGTTGAAGGTCCACATTTCCTCTGTTTATCTCATAAGATGTGGTTCCACCATTTAGGGTAAAGAGGGAATGGAAAAAGGTGGATTTTTCATTGCGCTTTTAAAATACTTCAGTTCCAGAGATTCTGTTTTATGCGTAACCCGAGTTCTAGCGCAACTTACAGTGGAATGCAGTTCTAGCACAAACGATGTAGCTTGTAAAGCTATATGCGATTGCGCTATCAACGTTCGTAGGCGAGCTTAATCCCAGCCTGAGCTTGCCAACCCCATATTTGTGAAGTACTCGCAAGTCGCAGGTTTATTTCACGCTGAGGTGATGATTGGTTGGGAAAAGTAATATGAAAGGAGGGAGAGGAGACAATATAAGAGAGGATAAATGAAAAAGAAATTTTTTTGTCCATTAGTCTTGTCCGCGTTCATTGGCTGAGGTCGCAGTCAGGTCTAAGTATTAGGAGATGAAAGACTGATCGATACTAGGACGATACGACGTTCTTTGTTTAGTGAATTATTTGTGAGGATAACATATAACGTACCATATTTTGCATATTTAACGAGCACAATTTACAGGCATATAATGTGCACATGGCAGGACGTCACTTGGGTTCACGTCGTTATAGCGAATTTGTGAATTTACATAACGCATTGAAGAGGGAATTTATCGATTTTGATTTCCCGAAATTACCGAGTAAATGGCCCTTCTCACTGTCTGAACAGCAACTCGATGCTCGCCGTCGTGGACTTGAGCTCTATCTCGAAAAAGTTTGTGCGATACGTGTTATCGCAGATTCCGACATTATTCAGGTACTGCATTTCAATTCGTGCACTATGATATATGGGTGAATTTGTTCCTGAATTTTTCCAGTGAATTCAGATACATCAATTCATTCCTGGAAATATACCAGTTCCTGAATATTCCCGAAAATTTCCTGAATTCAGTTCCTGAATTCCGGAATTTATTCAATGGAAAATGTCGATTTTGTGCGTCGATTGAGATGTGTTATTGATAAGCGAAGTATATTTCCATGATAGAAGCTAGGGAAGAAAGCGGAAGGGATCGGACCCATCTTTCATGCAAGCCGATTCTGTTCTAATTGGTTTTATTTTTTTGTGGTGGTTGTATTCAGCATTTATTTACGCTGTATTTGAAGGGATTCTGGCGAGGATGCAATAGTACTATACTCTAAAATGGTACTTTTGAGTGAATTTCCCTAAATGGTGACTTAAGTTTTTATTTGCCCTCGTTTATCTTATTTTCTGTTTGTTAAATCTCGTTTTTCTTTAATTTGCATATCGACTTTTATTATTCTTTTTTATGGAATTTTCCTCTCTTCTTACCTATTTTGACTTAGTTTATTGTTATCAGAAGTGAGAGGAATGTTATTGAAGGAATTTCTTATGGAAGACTCTTCATCGGAATGCGCGGCCGCTGATGTACATATTCGGGTGTTATTGCCAGATGGCAATTCCCTTCTGCTAAATATAAAACGTCATTGCACAACCAAGCATCTCTATTCGGTATGTTATTAGTATTTAAACCGATTTGCACACACCTGGTGATTCTGATTAGTGCCGTTTGTATCCATCGCTTATTAAAACTTTTTTTGTTTGAGTAATAAGAGAGCATCGTATTGATTTGTAATTATTGGGGGTTCCGTGTTTCTATTCGTGCTTCATGTGGGTGTCAGCTTATTTTCAACTTAGGCCGTAACTGGGATCGGCGAGTGCTGCTGATGTGATGGGGGTTGTATCGGATGATGTGAATATAGCAATTAAGAGATATGGGACATATTAAAGCCTTTTATAGAGTATATAAACCTGTCTATTGATATCGTTTAGGGGAAATTGAATTCAGCTTAGAGCAATGAAGCTGTTCACGTATGACGTTGAGATAATTTGTTGTGTTGTAGTTGGTGCAAAAGCGGCTGAATATGTCGACTGAGATGGGCGAATGTTGTGCACTTTTCGAAATGAGCGATGGAAATTTTGGTAGGTACTGACATTTGCGCCGTTTATTTTTTATTATTTTTGAATTTGTTTGCTGTCATGGCGACCGGATTATGGGGCATACAAGGTGACCCTCACCTCTCCTCCTCCTTCGACCCCTTCTGCCCTCGTCTATGCGAAGATTGAAGAATGGAACGTTGCATTGAACGTAAGGCATTTGAGATTTAGGGAAAATAAAATACTGAGAGCGTTTATATTGGGTAATTAATATAAAGTATTTTTCCTGTGAGCTTTAGTACGTGGCTGTGAGATTGCATTTCCATTGTGCATAATTAGAAGGTTTTTACTCGTTGATTCGATTTCTCGATCGGCCATATTATACCGTCCTATGCCGAGCAAAATATATGTATAGTTAAAGGTCTGAACAAGTGTAGCAACAAGGAGGCAGCGAATATATTTTAATTGCCATCGAAATGTTTTTGAAGAACGAATATCAGATAGATGGTGCACGCAGGAGGATGAATGCATTTAGAAGTGCGCATTGCCTATGACAACCTCCTTTACCTGGGGTTTTATAATGTCTTATAATCTTTTTATACCTTCATGTAAACCTTTGGTGGGATTTTATGATTTTTTTGACTGACATTAATATTGGAGAGACATTTCAGTATTGAGTGCTTTAATGCAATTTGGGAAATTTGTGGAAGCGTGCCGTGCCAAACTTTGCAGGTAATAGAGACACTTATCTTGTAGTTTACTGTAATCTTTTAGAATATGCATTTACATTCAGTTGTTAAAATCCGGATCCGTTGTAACCGAATTATGTGATTCGGTATTCGGATTAATCCGGTATCGTCATCGTTCAGTTGATTTTTTGTGCTCGCTCTTTATATGAATAATTAATGAGTTCATAAATTTAGAGCGCAAAATGGCTGACGACGAATGCCCACACGCATTGTATATACAAAACTACTCATCGGCAGCGTCGTCTTGTATTCTCGTTCGTAAATGGCTTTTCGATACGGAGAGAGAAATTGATATTTGTAAAAGGTATATATGGGGGGGGGGGAGAAGGCTAGTCTTGTTCCGCCGTCTTTTTTATATGGGATTATTGAAATGAGTTATTTCCTGTCGATTAGTAAGAGTTAGTGATGGGGGTTAACTGCTAATGTGGAGTTGCATTCAGTAATGATTGCAGTATTTGGGAATGGTACGGCAATTGGAAGGATATAATCGGATCGCATTCCCACATTGTGCATGCGATAGTCGTAAAGGAGGTGATGTGCTGCTATCGGTTGTCTTCGAGCACCTTTCGCTGCGTGCTTGTGATATTAATGGACAACTACAGGTATCTCTTTGTAATTGGGTTTCTTTTTATTTATTGGAAGTGGAGGATGGATTGTATTGTTGGAAGTGGTGATCCTATGGATGTGATTTTTAATTGGCAAGTGGAGTATATATAGGCGTCCTCTGGTCTCTTTTTTCAGCCTTGCTGGGCATCCTCTTACCTCTTTCTGCCCTTGCCTCTTTCTCTTTCCCATGTGAGGACCAAAATTCAAAAATTTGTCAGACTGCCTTGTGGGCCGAGTCGATTCGATATAGCAAGATGATTTTTTAACCGAGGACATTCATTGATGAGGCAGATAATCAGTATGTATTATGAAGTTCTTGCGAAATATGTAGTTTTTTTTCCTGAAAATATGCAAATTTTTAAGATGTCAGATAGAGTTGCACAGTGTGAGCCGACAAGACACGGCAAAATGTTGCATTGTATCCTTGGCGCGTTCTATCAGTGACTTTTATTCGAATATTATCAGCATTTAAATGTTGTTTTATTAAGATATTTAAAAAATGAACCTTTTTATGATGATATGTTGTTTTGAGGAGGATGAGCTGCTTATCGAATGGTCGGATGTTCTCTTCTACAACACATTGGACGAAAATGCGACATTTGCGTTCGAGTATTCAAGACCGAATAAGAAATCGAAATTGGTCAAGTTTGCGACGCAATTTGTATGTTTTCTTTTCTCACCATCTCATCCTTTGTTTTTTAAAATTTTTTAAAGCGTATTTTTTGTGGATGGCAAATGGATTATTGAATTTTATTTATTTTTTCTTTTCACTTAAAAATTTGTTGGTAGACATTGATTGGCGTTCGTGAATAATTGAGTGCACATTGTGTAGGTAGTATTCCTTTGAAGTTGTATGTAATGTGTGCATGGGCGTGGGAAAAGGTGATGGAAGGGGGTGTTTATTTTTGATGTTTTATGTGGTATGCGGCAATGGCCGGTCGAATGACAGTAATTTGAACCATTCATTAGGATCCGCAATAAGATAAATGTGATATGAAATTTTCAATAGTGTTAGTTAATAAGTAAAATGTTTAATTTTTCCAAATTTCTATCTTTTCCATATCGGTTAATTACTAAAATGTTTTTAATTTTTCCTGGATTTTTATCTTCTTCATTTTTATCAATTTCTATCTACATCTATACTAGTAGGATAATAAAAAATTGGTGAACCTAATATAAAATAGCAGTTTGAGATGATAGTGTTTATTTCTTCTCTGTGGCAAAGAATAAGTTTTTGATCTGATGAGATTTGTTTGGATTTGATGAGAATTATAACTCAGCAAGTATGGGAATTTTTTGTCTTGAAGGATTTGTTTCTGTTTCGAATAATTACTGACAAACGACTGCACGCTTGAAGGTTGATAAGTAAAAATTGGAGGAATAAAATTTCTCAAAGATAGGGAAGGCCATCTCGGTTTCTTTTAGTGGGAAAAATGATGGAAATATTTACTGCATTATAGAATCAGAGCTCACGACCTCAGATGTTAGAGGTGGAGAAGTGGGGAGCTCGAGGTGATCCTATTGTTGCCATCTTCGTTGCATCAAAAATAATAGCAAAATGCTTTATTGCTGTGATGTGCATGATTTGATTTTCAGGCAAGCTGTATGAAGTTCTGTTTCGAGCGCATACATTACGAGCGGGGATTACGTGCACTTCCAGTACCATCTGTGCAAAAGTCTGTGTCCAATGACGCGAAAGAGTGAGTGCGAAGAGTTCCATCTCAACTAGTGCTTCACATATTTTTGGGTCTATCGTTTATGATAGTCGAGAGAAGAGAGAGCAACGGTGATTTAGTATCATGCGTTGAGTGGTTTATTTTGTTAAGGCACTAAAGTTAGGCTGGAGAGGGGAAGGTGAGCTGGTTTGACTGGAAGCATGGCACACATAGTTTAAATGGGATGGCAAAAAGCGATTAAGCCATTATCCTCATGTCCTGACCTTCCATTTCCGGTCATGCTTGTCATAAGGCAATTGAGGATCACTTTCATTGCATGAGGTCCCCTGTCCTTAATATCTGTGGGAATTGTTCTGGCAAGGAGTTAGTAGTATGCAGAGCTTTGTTTACCATAAAACAAGATGAGGAATTTTTTAGAGAATGCAGATGTAAAAAAAGAAATAAAATCACTCCTCAAGAATATATAGAAATTCGTTTGCCAATTTTTCATCTCATCAGTATTATATTTATTATTATTGTATATTTTTACGTTAATTTATGATGTTATTTCATTTATCGAAAGCAATAAGTTGACTTTTAGGAGAGGGGATACTTTTTATTGTACTATAAAGTGGACAGACCTTATTTTTTTTAACTATTTGTCCTTGTGGGAAATTTTGGCATATGCTTGGAATACGTATTATAGAGGTTGGATTTTGTATATAAGAAATTTTTAAAAAATGGTCTTTTGATATAAATAAGGCTCTTTAGCTTGTTCAAAGAAGGTATTACTCTTCGTAGTAATAAATGAGTGATTGCTACTCGTTATCAAATTTGAAATTTGTGACGGTGATGGGGGGTGGGGGGGAGGAGGAGAGGAGGAGATGATGGTGGAGAACTTGGAGTTGTATATCTTTTGTTTATGACCATTGTATTTTATAATGGAACTATCGATTGGTCTTCTGTTGAATCGTGGATGAATTGTGGTCAAATTGATGCATCAATCGATGAATGCATTTGTTTTTTGTTTTTTATATAAGGGAAAAATTGAGAAGTAGGATTGAAAACATGAAAAAGCATTTTATTCTGAGATTAATTAATAAACAAAGTGGGTTATGGATTATAAAGTAAAGCTTTATAAAGTGGGATTTGTTAAGATTCTATTTTAAAACAACTTACTTAATGACTTTGACAATGGAAATATTCGACAATAAAGTTGTGCAGATGAAAAGTTTATAAATTTCATGCCCTATAGCTAGTATCTTCTTGATTTGAAGGCGTATCTTCTTAATCCCATAAGAAGTTATATATGCCTTCTTAAATAATTACCGCTCTTTACACTAGAGTAGCAAAATGGTCTCAATCCAGACGATTTTGTATGTCTAGCGTGAAGACGGGGGACGTTGATTAAAGCAAATAAAATTCTTTTTGAGTTTTGCATTTCCCTCTTTTTTTGTTGATTATTCGTCTTCTCTGATGTTATTGTTTTCAAAAGTGTTCTTTTATGAGGTATTTTAGCATCATTACAGTAAATGACGGATGATTATACGGTATACCTGAAGTATACAGTATGCTTACATAAATTTTGTGTATGTTGCGGGGTGGTCGTTGCTTTTGAATGTTTTCTTTTCATTTTGGTACTTTTTTTTCGATTCTTTTGTATTTCTCTTTGTTCCTCTTCATATTCGTCCGCATGTGCGATCATAGTGTTTTCATTATGCCAAGCAATATAAGGCCAATTAGCCTATAGCCAAGGATATTTCTATGTGATATTTGTCTGTTTCACCTGTCGATCCGTGCATTCGTCAAGGATCGGCATGGATCTTTCGAGTTCCACCGTGTAATGTATTGGATGCAGATGTTGCTAAGCAACGCATGCTCATTTTAAACTCTTTTTTTCCATTTGGACTCCGTTTGTTGTCTATTAATAGCATCAAAATAAGTAACATATATTAGGTGTTCTAAAAAAATTTTTTTTTGAAGGTGGGAGTGTTTTTTGTGTAGTTTATGAGCCTGATATTCCGATTTGGACACGGTAAGAATCCTCTTTGCTTTTTGAGGTTGTTGAATGAGGATATCATGCTTCTTTGAACTTCCTGATTTTCCTGGATCGGATCTAAACTGACATTGAATAAGGGCATTTTTTCCACTAAATCTTTGGCTACATCATTTTCAAAATTTCCATTACGTATATCTTTTGATTTCAATTTTCTCATATCGAATAGAACCTAATATAGGTGTAGAATGTTGATGTGAGGTAAAACTTGATACACGTATAGGATACTAGTATAGAATAGAACTTGCTGCAAGTATTGATTACCAACAGAGAGCGGAACCTTAGATAAATAAAATAAAATATTCTATTGACTACATAATATTATTTTTCACTCATTTAATGCATAATTATTTTTCGTTATAGAACATGTTTTTTTTCTTTTTTAATTCGCTTGAAATTGTTCACTGAAGTGCTCTACTGTTGTGTCGAAATTTTTTCCAAAATTGTAAAAAATTATAAATTTTGCAAAATTCCCAAATTTGAATTTTGTATTGGCATTGTATTTGTCCCTCATTGTATTTGAATTTTAATTTATTCTTTATTTATTTTGCTATAATATATACGAATATGATTATTGAAACCGGTATAGTGTTAAATGTGTTTTTTTCTTATTGTTGTTTTTTTTTTGATATTTTTCAATGCGAAAAAAGTTTTTTTTTGTAGTTAATAAAAAAATTTCGTTCATTGATTGATCAATTGATTTATTGATTTCCGATACGATATTGATTAACATTGGCGATACGTTCATCGATTCGCTATGCGTATATCTTTACAATTTTTTTTCTCATATATTATTCTCCAATATTTCCTGATCAATTTCTTATTAGTTACTTAATAGTAATTACTTCCTTAGCATTTTGTTTTTTCTTAGATACCTGATTAGTGAAGCATTAAATTAAGAGGAATGATTATTGAGAAATTTTAGCATCGTTGTTTTTGAAATGCCTCTCTCTTGGCATGTATTTATTTCAGTTGGCCACTTTCTTGTGGTCATTCGCAAAGTGACCATTGAACTATCGGTGGTCATCTCGCATTTGAGCATTGCTCTTATATTCATATAAAAAATTCATTGTGATAGGTAGAAGATCAATGGATGGGATAAGTCATGTGACCATACTTCGAATAGGAATGCTTCGTTTCACAACGTCTGTGTTTCTGATGCTGTCACTGATAAAGGGGGGTGGGAGATATTTCGCGCAACTATTGTGACAGCTGCATACAGGTGTCGTGATATGATTTTGCCGTTGTGACAGCCGCATACAGGTATAGTGCATATTTTGCGGGAAGTAGAATAAAATATAGAGCGATGCGTTCGTATACGATGCGTTGCTATCCTGAGGTTTGGTATAAGCCGCACGGTGGGCATCAGCAGTAAGGTGCAAGTGCCATTAGGTTAGTGGCGGAGGATTTGTGGTACACACCGTACCGCTTGCTTGTCGCTTCGTGTTACAGTTGATGCTGGTGGTAAATGTGGGTGTAAGCGTAGGTGGGCAAGCTTCAAACCTCTGAAAAACCTTTTTTGACTTGGTGGACCTCGAAGGTTTATCGTCTTTGCGAATAGTCAGGCACCGTGGGGTTGGCGGGAGGGGGGAGGGGGGGAAGGGATGGATACAACTTGTACCTTGCCATCCTTCACGAACGAGCCCACCAGGCGAAGCATGCGATCGATTTGGTACTTGTATAGAGAAAAAGTGGGCGGGCCACGATTTTGTCGCTGCTGTCTTTTTTCTTGCGTCTAGGCGTGGTTTCTGCTGAATAAAGGGGGGTTGGAAATTAACTTACATCATATAAGATGAAGAAATAAAGTAATACACATTATGGGGGTGGGGGTGGGGGTGGAAGAGGGGGAGGGGGAAGTCCCACCAACACATGATGCGTGAAGGAGTGATAAGAATCGCAAATAGCTGATTTCTGAATGGTAATTCTCGAGTTTCTGTCAAATTTTTGTATCCAAGTTCTAGAAGGAACACGTGAAGTTGAGGTTGAAGATGGAGTCGCAACTTTCTTTTCCACTTTTCATAAAGCGCTGATCGCTGTAAGTCACGTGCCATAAAAAACTGCACTCGAATTTTTGCGTTAACCATTGAATTCATAGAGCTGATAAGAGTGTTGATTGCTTTCATATTTTGAATGCTTTTCGCTGTATTCGAACAAGGAGACTATGTGAAGGTTATTCCTACCGATGTCAGAGGTTTAAACTTTCTTTGGTTTTTTCTGTAATCTCCTACTTTCAATTGACGTTCACGTTTATTGCATATTGCATCGTGTCTCTTTTTTTGTGCCTCAACCTCTATATTATTCAAGAAATTGGCTATATTTATTGGTGGTTTTGTATTTTCACCGAAGAGAAGAAAGACATCGCTAAGAGCAGTTTTTTTCGGGAAGCGGATGCGGAATGAAGACAGTTCGATTTATGTGGCTAGCTAGCAGATTTATCGACCCTTGGTTATTAAAACCAAACGGAAAAAAACTGTGATTTTAAATTAATGAAGATCATTGGTACATTTTTTTAAAGAGCAAAATAGAGTCTCGAATGCGATAATTTAGGTTAGTGAATAATAGTCCAGTAGTATGCTGCCGATCTATTATTAAAAAATTGATAGATTATTGCAAATCCATTTGCAAATATTCGCTGAAAGCGAAGCAGAATGCATTCATCAAATTCCCTTCTCTCTATTCCCCTCACCTCACTTCAATTTTTAGTTTTTTATTCTTTGATTGTCGTTAAACTTTATGTTCGATAAGGAGCATTGTTTATTCCTATTGGGTGTTTGCAGAATCCCGTAACAATACCGTCACGAATTAGAAACTCCGAATTGGCAGCCCAAAGGATGAGCTTGGAAGGAGGTGCCAGAGCTATTGAAGGTAGTGGAGCGCTTCCTCAGAACGCTCCCTACAGACCATGTGAGCTGGAACTGTCGGACGATGGTTCGTCGGTGGTCAGCGATGCGGAACCAGAAGTTGCACATGGTTTGTTATACGCTGTGTAGTGTGTTGTTCGAATGCGAGACTGAGTGCTTTGGATAGTGTGGGAAACGATGAAGCTGAAGTGAACAGCAATACCCATTAAGCGGCCGATTCAGGCATTGCTTCGTGCAATGAGATCTCGATATTGCGACCACCTTCGACGCAATCTCTCAACCCATTTTCCCCACCCCCCTCCCTCTCACTGCCTCCATCCCTTACAACTATCCTATTACCTGATTATGTAACTAGCAACTATAACAATGAGAAAGGTTTTCTCTGCGATAAGGGACTAATGATTTTCAAATATATTTCTACACGTGAAGTGGTTTTGAAACTTGTGAGTTGTTTTTAATGCATTTGTTACATTATTCTCGTCTTGAATTTATTAGGGTATACCTGAGTGCTCATATTGGTGAGATTATCAGATGGATGACTGGAAGGTGAAGTTCAAGGGAAATGGGGTGAGAACGGGTCAAAAGGTAAAGGTAGGTGGACTGGGACAACCGGTCAACAGTAGAGCTCAAAAAAGAAACAGAAGCAATTATTGACACCTAGCTGCCTATTTATTAGTCTTGGTTAAAATACCAGGTGAGCTATTTATGTCCATATGGTACCCTTGTCGTTCCTCAATTCTCGAGTGCTGTCCGCGAATCTGATATTCCATCGCAGTATGTATTACTGCATTATCAGCAGTATGGAAGAGGTTTATTTAAGAACCTGGCTGTTGGTTTTTTGGAACGTTTGTGTTTAGAT
Source organism: Baylisascaris schroederi (assembly GCA_006503575.1). Taxonomy (NCBI): domain Eukaryota; kingdom Metazoa; phylum Nematoda; class Chromadorea; order Rhabditida; family Ascarididae; genus Baylisascaris; species Baylisascaris schroederi. The sequence continues at coordinate 1,188,532 of QEWY01000432.1, read as the reverse complement.
AACCCGCCTCCCCTCTGCCGTTCCCCTCCCCACTTTCTTGTTTCGGACGTCATGACTTTTGAAGATGTTGCAATTGTTATAGTTGCAGGTATTTTTAATTGCGATTTCGCACTTTAAGTTGTACATTTAACAAAGGTTTTCAAATTACAAGTAAATCGAATAGGCATTTAGTGAATTTGATAGAAATAAAGAATTGTTTATTTGCTATCAAGAGTCTAGAGCGGTTGTGTGTTATAGAAAAACTTAGCTGTTACCTTTTTTCATCTTTTCATTGTGTATTGAAATGATGTGTAGAGTTTGTAGTCACCAATTGATGCCAGATGTTGGCAATATTTATGCAAATAAATAAATTTTTATAGATTTTTTTAAATGGGAAATATCCAAGAGCCAGGACAGAAGGTTTAATTAATGATAAAAAAGGTAGACTTCATAATAGAACTTTTTTTAGTTGCATCGAAAATATGAATAATATTTATTTCTCTGTGACGAATAAACATCTTTCACATGGTAAGTACCATCTGACGAGAATGAATTTCAGGTCGGAGACGGTCGTCGATCGCGAAGCAGCGTAAAGGATCAGGCAATGCGTCTCAGTTGTCTCCATCGCTGGGTGGCGGTGCCTATCATCCGCTTGGATCTCCATTACCTGCATATCCAGTCAGTATTCGACAACAACTCGCTATTATCAAACAGGTATTTTTTCTATATATCTGAAAACTATAAGAATAGACTTTTTAGGCAAGTATATTAAAATATGGAATGATGAGAGGATTTGGGTAAGTACAGTTTTTTTGGGAGGAGGGAGAGGGGATGGAGAGAATAGGCGGAGTATGGAAATATAGTTTTGAAAAAAATTTATATGAATTTATTCGAAGGTTGTTGTGTATTGCAAGATAGAGTAGCTTATATATTGATGTTTTTGTTTCATGTTTTGTTTTATATTCTGGCAAAGTGTGCAGGATTCATAGGTAAATCTTCTTCATTTTTGCGGATTTACTGCAATATTTTCTTCTAAGTTTAAGTTAGCCAGTCAAGGTGAATTTGTAAGCGCATATCCCATTGAACCTAAGGGAACACTTTGCGAGCAACGTGATACATCAATTCCACCGCTTAGGATTCCAAAGAAATCGTCATTAATTTATAGCATCAAAGGGGTACTTTTACCTGTTAATTTGGTTGATGCTTTACAAGGGTGAAGAACATGTCTTTCAATTAAGAGGACATCCGTACAGCAGTATATATTTTTGAATGTCGATTTTTTAGTGTGCGATGATGTTTGCACATCGTTGAAAAGTGCAGATTTTTTCGTTGTTTATCAGAGAGAGCTATAGACTCATCAATGATTGCTCGCTGAGAAATGCTTCTTCTATGAATTTATGTCGATTATAGCGCATACTTCAATCATTATCTCTTTCAAATTGATTTTTATAACTTATGTATTATCTCATGGTTGTCTTATAATAATTTATAATTTATAATTTATAACGTCTTTTAAATTTATAATTTAATTTATGTAAGTAGAAATTTTGTGAATAATTTTCGGGTTTTTTTTTGGTTTTAGAAAATTTTCTTTCAATATTATTTGTTAGGAATATTTATCTTCGTTGATAATATTAGTATTACTTGTTTCAATTTGATGACTTCATCGCTTTAAATTGAGTTTGTATATTTTTCGATATATTTCAAATTATATTACTTAAGGCAAAAAAAATGCTGAAATTGGCCGCGTTTTCATGGCAGAATGCCAAATTTGACCTTTTTTTCGCTAAAACATTATGGTTCGGTAGTGTTTTTTAATTTAAATTATTGCGTTTATCAGGGAATCAGAGATGTCTATAAGTGAGGAGGGGAGAGGGGGGTGACATAGGATGGGAAGAGGGGTTGGGAGATGAGTCTGAATGCACGTTTAAATGTGATGCGGCAAATTACGTTTTGTTTTAAATCTGACGTGAGAAAGTAGCATGTTTGTATTCATCTATAGTCAACCCTGTCTCTCCATCTCTCTCCCTCTCTCTTAATCTCTCTCCCTCTCTCCATTTCTCTCTCTCTTTCTCGTAACTTTCGTTTTTTATTATTCAAGTAATGTCCTCCGCTTTTTTTTTCGCAAAATTATGGCACTGATTAGTAATTATTGAGCGGAGATGTGCAAAAAGAATTTCTCAGAGAATTTTTCTCTCTTCGTTCTTTTTTTTTCTTTGGCGAATTTAAACAGTTGAATTTTATTAAATAGACAGATTAAGCATAGAGTTGATGATAGTCGAAATCGAATGCATCTTGTTGCGTTCGATGTCACCTTCTCTCTCTTCCTGTTTGCCCTCTCTTCCCTCTTCTCTCTCCCTCTCTGCTTCTTTCACTCTTATTTCTCATATACGGAAAAAAACCTCGCTTATTGTTGGTTGTTTCGTATTGGAACATTGCTTTCAAATGGAATCGAATAGGTTTTTCATTCGCTTTTATTGATTTATTTATTTTTGCGGTTTACCTCTACAACGTTCATATATTTCCACTAGTATTTTTATTAATGTGGATTTCCTTTTTCTTTTTTTAGTATTTGTTGTTGAAAACCATTTGTAATTTTAGAGCACTTTTTATTTGAACATGAGAAAAATTGGATAATTCATGATATCGTCTCACTTCGAATAAAACCCCATGGGGCATAAATTTCAGTTGAAGTTACGGTATTCTTAGGTATAGTTGATGATTGTGGCGAGGGTTGATGATGCAAACTTTTCTTTGCTTAATTGCGGAAATGATTCACGATATTGTTTAGTATGCTGTTTTATTCGTCATTATTGCAGGTTGAAAAAACGGTTCTAATTAACCGTTTTAAATAGAGAGAATCCTCACTTTATTTAATTCACCCCTAATATACCTCTATAGGAAACTGTTCTTTTTTATTTATGTTGCCCTTCTCCTTCCCACTGATTTGCGTATTTCATATGCATGGGAAAGAATATGTAAAGCAGAAGCGCAGAAGTGGTTTTCTAATGGTTTGTTTAGATGTGAAAAATAGTTATGATGATTCACCACTATTTGCCGAACAAGAAATTAGAAATGCACGAAATTTGTTATTGTTTCATTGTTTTTCATTTTCACTTTCAAGAATTTTCGATTTTTATTAGTTGGAAAATTCTAATTTTATGATAAATGAAATTTTCCATTCTTTCGTAAAAGTTGCAATTTTTCTTGTAGGATTCTTTTTTTATGAAGTAAAGATTGATAATGCATTTTTATTTCTTGTAAACCCCGAATTTAGATATATTTGTATATAACATGAGGATTGAAAGAAGATCTATTGAATGTGTTGAGAAGTATAATCCATTATGCAGACATATTGCCATTGAAAATGGAAAGCAAATGTTCCATGCGAAAGACACGGTTGCATTGCTAAATTATTTATTTTAATTGCCGTTTTCATTTGCGCTCAATGTAAATGTTGACATAGTCTGCTTACATCCTGCTTACATCTATATTATAGTTGTCTGTGTTTGTTGGTATATCTCAATGATCATTTGCATATTTAATAAAGTAACCGGTCGTTCACTTGAGTGATAGCCTATCGAATTTGCATTTTTATTTCAATCACATCTTTCGCAATCGTTTTCGCAGTGCTTGCAACCAACCGTCTGTTTATAATATAAATGCATCGTTTGAATTGGTTAGTACTGATTATACGTAATGAATGCGTGTGTGAATATTGGATATTGGCTTCCTCTTAATTTATATGCTTTTGCAACTGTGTCTGTCTGTCTGCCTGTCCGTCTATCTGCCTGTCTGTCTGTCTGTCTGTCCGTCTGTCCGCTGGCTTCAACTCTACAATCACTGAAGCCAGTGCTGAAAAATATATTGGGTATTATTTTACCATGACGATGCCTGTAGTATTTAATTTCACTTCTACTATGTACTTCTAAAGAAGTTGTTCACTTATTTATTCCTAAATTTATATCAGCAGAAGGTTTTTCTAGATGTATTCAAAGATGCTCAAAAAATTCCTCCATATATTTTCACCAGTCGGGTCAGAGGACGATGATTTCTCCGATGTTTGGAGGGGGGGTTTTTATTTTTTTGTTGGCAACTAATGGAACCAGTTGATCATATATCGAGAATGCAAAAAGCACGTATTGTGCAATTTGCTTCGCGAGTTGTTACCGTTACTATACATTTCATCACTTGACTGCATCGTTTTTGCACGCCTCTCCGAACACATTTACGTCTCTTTGTATTTGTCAAGCGAAATGCGCTGTACTTCGGACTTTAGTATGATGTTTTCTTATGATCGTTTATATACTTCTCAGTATTCTGGTAAGGTTGTAAATTATTTAGAGAATTTCAACGGGGTGGTTACCCTATCCCTCACTTTTATTTGCGGTGCTTAGTAAGTGCCTCCATATATAATTTTTATTGTTGTATATAATTGAGTTAATATACCGCTTAGATGTGACGTTTTAATTGCATTCTTTATTTAGCTTAATGGAAATATTTGCTTAATTTAAAGCAGATAATTTTTTGTGAATATCTTAATTAGAAAGTTATGCAAGTATCAGTCCGAATAAAGATATATTTCATTGAACTTTATAAGATTTTATAGTTTTTTTTTCTTTTTTTATATTGAATTATGCTAAATTCGGTATTTAAGAAGCGGAGAAATGATTTTATGATTGTAACATCAAATTTTTATCTTTCATCACTAAATTTATTCTCTATTAGCTTTCCTTTTTCTCTACTGAATTTATCTTTCATTATCTTTTTTCTTTTCTTTCTCCGTCTTTCTTAGTTTTTCTCTGTTTTTTTTTTTGTAAATTTTTACTGAAAATTTCTAGAATCAGTTGTTTTGCCCCCTTGTTTACTGCTTAATTTCGTAATGTAGTAGCGAAAATTCGTCAAAAGCAACGCAAAAATGCATCAGAGAGCAATTTCGAATTTTTTCGGTCCATTATTTTATTTTATTTTATTTGTTTATTTATTTATGTAATTTTTCTATCTTTTTCTATTGAAAAATTCTAAGGTTTTTTCTAGGTTTTTTTCTCGATTAACTTTGATTTATTCGATTGAATAAATTTTCGCTGTAAATTTTGTTAATATTTTGGATTCAAAAATAAAACATTTTTTATTGGAATCATCTAATAAGGGATTTGCAATTTTCATAAAATTGAATTTTTTCTTTCATATGTAATTTTTTGGGAACATTTATAAGAGCGATTGATTAATCATGAGAACGAGTGGCTATAACGTTGCCAATATCATTTATTCTACTCATTTTGAAAGTGACGCTTAAATGACATCATTTAATGGTCGACTACTTCTGCTGTAGAATTTTATAATCTTTTGAGAAGAGGGGGCGAGAGGGAGGGGAAAAGGAGGGGAAGAGGGGGCAGAAGCGGGGGGGAGGGAGAGGGGCAAAAGGGAGGAGGAAGTGACTAAAATGGGTCCGCCTATCCAGCGTACCTTGGAGTTATTGTTAGCAGTAAGTGTGACTATTAAAATTTATATTTTTAATTTGACTGAATTAAAAAATTTTCCCAATACGTTATAAATTTCCAATCTCAAATAATAACCATAGATTTGTTTTATATCACTGATTGAATTTTGGAAATTAAAAGAACTTTTTCATTCATCATCAGTTGAAAAGTTGGAAAATGATGCAAGTATTTCTATGGAACAGTCATTTTTATTTTACTTACGTTAAATTACTTCGCTTAGTGAGACCAATTTGTGCGTTGAAAGTGATGCAGATTGGAATCATTCAGTGTATGTTGTGAATTCAACGATAATAATATCGATTTTAAGCTTATATTGAGAGAAGAGCAACCAGAACGGAGAATATATGCTGATCGTATTGAAGGTGGTGAACTATGATTGCCTTCCCCATCTCGTTCTTCATCTCTTCCTTCACCTGTCCTCTTCGTTTCTTCCTTCGCCTACCTTCTTTTGCCCGTTCCTTCACCGTCCTCCCCGGCCCTTCCTTTGCCTCGCTTCCCCGTTTCTTCCTTCACCATCCTCCTCTGGCCTTCCTTCACCTCCTTTCCTCGTTTCTTCCTTCACCTATCCTGTTTACCCTTTTCTTCAGTCTCTCCTCATCTCAAAGTTGGCAATGTAGGGAGAACAGAGCACATTCATTTGATGTTTTAACGGGGATTATATGTGAATAGAGGCGTGTATAACAACAAATCGCAATCATTTAATGCTTTACTTCGCAGGTGGCCGTTTCTTTATTAGTGTTCATCACGAATGGGTGCATATCATACTTCATTGATTCTTTGAGCATTTAATGGTTTTATTGGTTAATAATATATTTTGTTTGTTTGTTTGTTTGTTTGTTTGTTTGTTTTGAAACAACGAAATGAAAAATGCTTCAAATGTTACGATTCTATTGAATTTTTATTCGGTTGTAGAGGTGAGTTTATTTAATAAGTTGAAAATATTAGTTAATTGATTAATAGAATTGATTAGTTGGAAATTGAATAATTGATAGGAATTGATTGATTGGAAATCTTAATTTATTGGTCAATAGAAATTGATTGATTGGGAGTCTTAATTTATTGATTAATAGGAATCGATTGATTAGAAATCTTAGTTAATTTACTGATAAGAATTGATTAATAGGAATATTTATTAACTGATTAAATGAAAATATATGACTTGATGTATATTATCCGTAAAGTGCAACTATAGATTCCAACAAAATTGTGCAACCAATGTATAACTTCGAAGCGAGATTCCAACAAAGAAAAGACTTTCTCAAACCAAACATTGCTTCGACCATTGAATTTTTGAGTAAATTCTATTACAATTCAAGTGTAATTTAATATTAATATAATATTTTCGAATATTTCTATTTTTACATAAAAATAGGAATTTTGTTTTTCTGTACTATTGTTGCAAAAAAAAGTTTTTTCCAAGCAGTTTATAGTTTCGTTAGAAAAAAGATTTTTTACGATGGTTTATAAAAAATTATAGAGGAAAAATTATTTAGCAAGATAAAGACTATTGGAAAGAGGCTTTCCGCTCAAGAATTATTCGGAGATTATAGAATAATTTTATCTTTTGAGTTGTTATTATTGTAAATTACTATATAACTGTATATGGGAGTACTGTATGTACCGTATAGATTTTATTACTGTAGCTAAATAGCTCTTTTGAGCTTTTTATGTAATTTTAAATTTTCTGCTTATTACTATGTATTACGATCCTCGTGGATATTTTGAACTTATATTGAAATATCTATGCGTCGATAATGGTAGATCTCATTTGATGGTAGATTGTGATTGCAGAAGTATCGCTGAGCGTAAGCACCGTAAACACAGTAAAACCTTAATAAAGCCATTTTAATTTTTGCAGTGGAGGAAGTACAGTAAAGTCTCAGTAGGCTGCCCCCCCCCCCTCCTCCCCCCAAGGGAAAATTTTTTGAGTGAAGTACTCTTAATTTTTAAGAGAGGGAATAGCGAGTCTGTCAATAAATTCACCATCTTATTTGCATCGAAATTCAGCAATTTCAACAATGACCATCGAACAATTCGAGAAAACTTTTCAACTTTGACTTCCTGAAGTTGGAAAAGTTTTTTTTTCATCACCAAAACCTTTCACAAAACTTGATCAACGAATTTTCATTTTGCAACTTCATTCTATAATCTGAGAGCCTATTTAAAAGATTGCAAAATTTTGGGAGCGAAGATATATTTTAATTAAATTCATTATATCTTCTTTGGGGTATTACCTTTAAATTAAATTATTGGTGTTCTGTTGGCAATGATCAGCTTTTATTGCCACTAGCAACTGTTCTCATAATTTTTCAATGCAATGCATCGAATCCGATTGACGGCCCGTTGGAAGTGACTGTCGACGGCGCTAATATTTATCGTTCTTTGTTGCGAAATTTACATATTGAATAAGCGCTTCATATTATTTGCAAATTTTGAAATTTATAAAATTAGATATTCATATTTATTCATTCTCTTGCAGGAATTCAGAAAATTTTATTGAATTTTTCTGTAAAAATTGAAAAATTTTATCATTAGTTTTTTCCATCATGGTTTAAAATATGGAAAATTTTACCCTCTTATAAAAAATTGCTAATTGCATTTTTACGATGTTGTTTTTGTTGTAATATTAAAAAATTCCTTAAAGTGCAGATTTTAAGTTGAAATTATGATTGAAAAAGCATTCGTTTGTTGGGGATATAAAGCATTCATAAAAAGTGCAATATTGTGTATAGCCATCGAGGTGGCAGTGATGTATGAGCATTTATAGCGTTTTGCTTGCTATATGCTTAGTGAGTGGATCGGCTGTGCAAATATCATCAATCGTATCGCATCGTAGAAAGTAAGAATTGTTGATCATTAGATACGCTTCATTTATTTTATTTATTTTTATTTAATATTAGTATAATTAAGTGAATTGATATAGTTATATTCTGTCACAAAAATTTTTTTTACATAAATTGCTTCCGCTCAAATTCAAGTTGAAAATTAACTGATGAAATTTGATGGCGATTTTTCCTTCATTTTAGGCAATTTTAGTTACAAGCTTTTATGGCTATGTTGTGTCTCTGCGGATATGTCCGTGTCTGTGCGTATGTCTGACAGTTGGAAGTTGGAAACACTGGAGCTAAGGCGATGAAATTGAGTATAATATGAGCGTAGAGTTGCAAACATTTAGGAGAATCAAAAAATGCGAGTATTTCCATCGAACCAATGTTAAGAAAATGAATCCTTTGAAGGTGATTTATAGTGAAGGATCAAGCATTAAGGCTTTTTGCATATTTTCTTAATTGCTTGTAATTTATAAAATAGGTTAGTCAGATAAGCGTAAATCAACAGCAGATATCATACAGAACTCATCTAGTATGCTCATAGGTTTCCTCTTATATTTATTATGTGATTGATTAAGTCGAAATTTATAAAAAATTTGCATTAAACTCTGGATTTAGAAATATATTTCTTATTTCATTGATTATCACATCATATGAGCAGAATTAATTTGCATATAGGAACTACCATAGAAGATAGCATAAGTGAATGAAGCGTTTATTGCAGTTGTTGATTGGTCGATGATACATTAAGCAACGTTGCGATGAATCTAATCGAATAATCGAGTTTGTTTAATATTATGGCTATGTAAATAGTTGATCCAATCAGTACTAATGTAATATGCAAATGACTATTTCCTAAATTTGCATATATGAATGAATAACATAACTGGATGATTATTAATAAGTAATGAAATATGGATCTCCCGAAGGATGCCGTTTTATTTTTATTAACGGCCTTGTAAAGTACCATTTATAGGCTGCGTTTTGTTGTATAGTGGTTTTGCTTTTGGTTAAAATATTTGCTTTCAATGGATTCAGTAATAAGTGACGCAATTGAATAGAGAGAGAGAGAGAGAGAGAGAGAGAGAGAGAGGGAGAAAGTGAGAGAGAAAGAGAGAGAGGAGATGAGTGACTTTAAACGTGCTTATTTTTTTTGTCGATCGGGAACAAGAGCGGTCGGTCATCGATAAACATTTCAAGTCACAAAGATCGCGATAATGGCAGCACCGATTTTTTATTTGCATTAGCGGTGCTAAAAAGTCTGCGCATTGCTTATCATGTTTTTCGCGCCGAGTGTATTTTGTATACGCTTATTTCGCAAGCTATATTATAAAAAGTATTTTAATTTAGTGTTTCAACAAAAAAAAGTTCTTTTTTAAAACCTGAGGTCCCGGAGTAATGCAAGAACCTGAGGTCACAAGCCGATGCAAGAATCTGACGGCTACAGATTGAAGCAGAAGTTCCGATCCGTTTTACTTCAGTATTTTTGGTTGCTCAGAGTGTAGCGTTGTCTAGCAATGTGGGTTGGTACACACACTTGTGAACTATTCCGATGGACCCTATTCGAATCCGCGAACAATCCAACCAATGTCCTTTATGTTTTTGCCGTGATCAGTGATATTGAATTATCTGTTGCGCACGTCCATGATTAAATGCACTAGAGAGTTAGTGCAGAAATAAGCTAATTATAAGTATATAAGTAAATAAAAGAGTAGATAAGTGAATGAATAAGTACGAAATTGAATAAGAAAAAATTTGAAATATTTGGAAAAATAAATAAAATTGAGTAGGAAAAACTCGAAATAGTAGGGTAAAATTGAAAATATTATAAGGAAATGGGAACAAATAATAACAAGAAACAAAGACTTTTTGAGAAGTAATATATAAAAGAGAATTTTTTTCCTCACAATGCTGTGATTTGAACGAGGACTTTTACTGGTGATATGATAAGCGGTTGGATTGATGTGTGGCAGGCTTTTGTCTAGAATAAACTAGAGAACTTATTCCTTGACGAGAAATGCTTACGTTGAATTCGGCAGACGTTGGAAATTTCAAGCGTACGTGTTGGGGTCAATTATATGTGCTTGAAATTTTTTAGTGAATTGGTCTCCCTGAAAGAGGTGAGGGACTGCGGAAGGAGGAGGAAGGAGGGGAGGAAAAGGTGAAGAAGCATATATTCTCTCACTCTGTTTGTCTTTTTCTTTATTCATTGCAATGTTAGCTCTATAAAAATTTCCTATTTTTCTCATATAGAGGATGCAGTCATTCACTATTTTCGAAATTCTGAAGATGAAAATCCCCTTTTTTTAAATTCTTCTTTAGGGAATTTTTTCTCGGGTAAATGCGACGTTTTATTGAAAATATTTTTGAGGGAACTGATTTCTGTTGAGAGAATTTGATAGTTCCTTTCTTATGTTAGTTGAAAAATTGATTTAATATTGAATACGTCGTCAATAAGTTAATAATATTTTATAGTAAATAATTTCTATTAAACATTAGTGCCGATAATATTTTGTAAGCGAGCGTTGATCGATTATTTAATTGAATGCCCATTAGCGGTAAAAGAGTTTACGAAATCATGATATTGAATAAGATAAAAAAAATTTTTTTTTCATAAAAGTGCCTCAAAAATTCATCTAGTTGAGATTTTTCAAATTGAAATTTTATATTGTTATTTGAAATTGTGATTTTCCATATACGAGAATGAAAATTATTATATATTAATTGTTAATAAAGAATAACATAAATGAAGCAATTTTAGGAGTTACAAGGGGGAGGGGGAGGAGGGAGAGGGGGTTAGGGTAATGAGTTTCCATTTCCATAGAAGTATAGGTGTTGTCAGAGTGGATTACATTGAAAAACTGAAATCGATACAACGTTTGCACTTACCTATTGTATCATCGGGAACTCGAAATAAATGGGCAATATCTGGGCTCGGTTGCTTGTTAAGCTCAAATTCGGGAACTTTATTTGAGCATCAGGTCAGGATATGATTGAGGTGAATCCATCATTGACTTACTGAAGCCTGTACTGTAGTCGTGATTGATCTAGGTTTCTAGTGATCACATAAATCCAACTTTTTGTGGATTATTTGGTGTGCTCCAATTTCAGTGTGCTGGAGTAATGCTAAGAAATTTTTTTTTTTGAATGTCAACTCTATTTTCATATATACTTTGTTTAATTGCAATAATTTACCAATTGCCTTGCCAAACTTTATACTTATATATTTATACATTGATATATTTATAATGGCATTTCACATATTATGACGTTTTTTAGTTGAATGAGTGAATGTAATAGCGAATCAGCGACCAGTTTCTCAGATGGTTTTAATGAGTGCAACATATTCACAAAGGCCAACAGTTGATTTTTCGTTTATCGCTTTATTGCGATTCCCACTGGAAATGCACTTATGCACAACTTTAACGAAGTGATGCTTTTAAATAAATCAAACTCGAAAATATTCCCAATTGGAATGAAATTCCGGAAACAAATCGGAATTGGTTTTAATTGGTATTCCGGATGAAGGAAGGGCTTGGCCCAATAGAGGCTGGCCAATCTTCATATCTTCTGGCCTAGTAAAATTCGTTGATAGAAAATTTTTTCAGTCTGGTAAATTTTATTTTTCTCTGTGAAAATATACTTCCAATTTTATGGTAAAATAAAATTTTATGGCAAGTTTTTTCTTTTCATCTCCTCGAATCATTTTCTCCCTTTTTTTATCAGTGAGGAGCATATGGCAAATATGTGAATGAATAGCGTGTAATATATCTATGAATTTTCTTTAAGTGTGAACTTTGATGTTTTCTCTTTTTTCATGGCGTTATCAAACGTTTATTTAATTATTTCATTCTTTTTTTCGACCTTCATTTTTAATTTCGATTTTCAGTTTCCAATTTCAGTTCGAATAATTATCGCCAATTCAGCGAGTTCTCATTATTATTATAACTGAAGCGCTATTCGATCACTCTCCATTTTATGCAAATAAACACTTGATACAATTTCCTATTAAGGAATGTTTATTTTATTATTTACTATTTCAGCGAATAGGGATATAAATAGATCTTTTAAAAAGTGTATAAAATGATATACTATGTGCTGATCCAAATTTATATAATTGGATTTGATTAGTGCAGATCGTTTGTATTAGATTTTTTAATGGGGAAAGAAAATGTAGTGAGTGTTTAATCGACTCGTATGTTGGGAAGCTTGCCCACCACATGGAAAGAATTCCATCATTTTAGACCATGAAAACTCGGGTAGTTGGGTTAGCTCGGGCAGATGGAGAAATTTCATGGAGAGCTCGAGGTTACGGATTTACATTAGTACACTTGATGATAGTCCTACCTTATCAATGGTTGAAGTTAATGAGGGATTTGAAAGTTTATGCGGATTTTATCCACATTGATGCCGAAGATTTTTTCTTAGAGAGGATGAAGAAAATTTAGGGTAGTTTTAAATCTTTTTTATAGCATTAAACGATAGGGGGAGAGAGGGGGGGGGGGGTGTTTTTATACTGTTGAGAATAGGTCAGGTAAACATATATCGGTTTAAGAATTTCAGAAGTTCTTTAAATTCAAAATTACATTATTGAGTCATGTAGTTATGACCTTCGCCAAAAAAATGTAACTGTCTTTTATATTTTTTGGTATACAGAAAGAATCCTCGTCCGCCACGACATTCTCTTCCGTTCTCCCTCCTCTTTTTATTCTACCGTGGTACATACATGGAATTAGGGGTAACAATATTTTATGGGGGGTATGGTGGTTATGATATGGGAACTTTAGTCAAGGGAGTCGAGAGGAGTTGTCGTGTTGTCGTTTGTTGGCTGTACTTTCTTTATTCGATGTTCACTGAGGGCACGCATTCGGCTGTCTCAGCGAGCGTACGGTGAATTGTGTTGTTGCGCAACAGGTTTTTACTATGTTCCAATTTTCGTCTTGAAAAGTTCGAAAATCCAGAACCCCTTAATAGACACAGGTAGATGTTTTACTCTGTGATTCTATATTAAAGGTTTATTAATTTAATGGGATTCACTTCCCAAGTTTTATGCAAATTAAGCAATGAGCAAATATTTCAAGGGTGGAAGCGAGCTTGCTCTGGAAAATGTATAACATATGGCGAAAGTGGTCCGCAAAATTTTTAGTGCATAACATCTAATGTACAACGCTGTGACGCTGAAATATTGCTACTTTACAGTTTAGAATCGAATTGGTTCCTTTTTTTGCTATATGGAAAGAATTGCTGTTGATTATGACCTCAGCTCCTATTTTCATGGCCTCTCTCTCACTCATTTTGTTCAGGTGTGAATCCCTTACTTGACAGAAGTTTGGCGGAACTTTCCCAATGTCCATTGTTTAATCGTATTCTAATGTGAAGTAATTTTTTACGATATATTTACCCAAGTGAATTTCTACTGTAGAAACAGAAAATTGAATCAAATATTTAAGGAAATTAAAAAAATGAAAGGAAAAAATTAAAGGAATTAAAATTTTGCTAATAAACTTATTGCATATTTCAATGAAATGCTATATTTTTATTCTAGATGGCAATATAAATTAACTTTATTTATGACAAACGTTGGAAAGAATGAAGTTTTCTTTTTTGATGGGGAAGTGGTGCCATTGTTCGCTAATAACCTGAGGATTAGGGTCATTCAAAAAAGGTATTGCAATTTTTTATGGCATAAACAATGTAATATTGTTTCAGTAAAAAACAAAACGTTTTCGAGGGTAAACAGGTTTTCGACAAGGTAAGAGTGCACACCTGAGCGAATATTTTCGAAGGTAAATGGGTTGTTGGTAATGTAGGAGTGCACACCTGGGCGGATATTTTCGAAGGTAAATGGGTTGTTGGTAATGTAGGAGTGCACACCTGAACGGATATTTTCGAAGGTAAACGGGTTGTTGGTAATGTAGGAGTGCACACCTGAGCGGATATTTTCGAAGGTAAATGGATTGTTGGTAATGTAGGAGTGGACACCTGAGCGGATATTTTTGAAGGTAAATGGGTTGTTGGTAACGTAAGAGTGCACACCTGAGCGGATATCCATCCATACATTGATTACTTGATATGGCAATAGTTAAACGAATAAAATTAAAGAACGGCGGCTTACCAAAGTAAACTTTTTTGTTCCTCTTCGACAAACTATTTTCATTTGTTATCGCCATTCGGCAATTCGCGTCATAAGAGCGTTCGCACACGTCTATGTCAATGTTTTGAATGGCACTATTTTTCTTTCACCGATCGACATATTCAGCCGACTGGCATTAATTTGAACATTTCTTTCTCAACGAATAAAAACCTGGAGGGATGGTGGAGGGGGGGGGGAGGTGGGAGGAGGTGGAGGGGGAGAGAAGACATGAGGGGTCGGAGTAAGGGGGGGGGGGCTCTTTCAGAAAGTCCCGATGGACTTCTGCTCAAAATTTCCTCTATTCGATTATTTTGAGATGTTTAAATATGTGGCAGCTGCATATTGAAGCTTAATGCCAGTTTCACATGATGCCGTTATGAGACCCAATGGCCTAGTTTTCGCTTCATCTATTTGCAGTGGTCGTCGTTGTGCGTTTATGTTTAAATATTTCTTTTTTGGAATTAAGTTGCTACCAGCCATCTGTCGATATTCTCTTCTTTTAATATTTTTTAGTCTTTTTTCATCGGCATGTGTTTTATATTTTATCTGTTGTTCTAAAAATATTTCCACCCATTTTCCATATTGGTATTATTGAATATATCATATATATTTTATATTCTTTTTCGATCAATATATTTTATGTTCTTTTCGATCAATGATTATTGCATTATTTGTTTTATATTTGCATTTTAGTGATATTTTTCCTATTTTTAGTGATATTTTTCCTATTCTTTCTGCATTGATTATGACATTTGCCTTATATTTTATCGCAGAAAAGGATGCATTAAAAGAATAGCGGAAATTATTAGTTGAAATTAACTCCCTTCACTGAATGTTTCGGGGATATTATTTAAAAAGTTACTAGTGGAAATACTTTTCGCTTTATTTATGCAGGTATGGAAAGATAGATGTAACACCTTTTCGCCTCTAGAAATACAGCTGTAATACCTCTTCTCCTTCTTTATAGAGGTGTAGAAATACAGAAGTAAGCCTTACCTCTCCATCAGCTCATTTTTTTCGAGCATATTCAAGCAAATTGAGAGATGATCCAATAGAGTGGTACACCCGTCATATTTGCTTCATAAAGGTTCGATTTTGAACGATCAGGTTCATTTGATATGATTGAGTAATAAGTTGAGGAAATTGAATAAATATGAGGAAGTGTGATCTTTGATCTTATTTAAGAATATATCTACAAGGTGTGCTGCCCGATTGCATTCGTCGATCGTGGCGCACTCTTTCAAAAGCGATTCATACCGGCTCCCTCCTTATAAACTATTTTACGACTCTTTTTCGTCTTGATACTTTCTTTCGTAGTTGTTTTCTTCTCTCATTGCCTTAAGATTAGTGATATTTATTGGAAAATTTGTATGTCCCTCACTGCGTGATATTTTCACGTTTCTCTCTCATTCTATTCGAATAGATAAAATATTATTTTCTCTTGCAGTTTCTTTTTTTTTTTCAGTCATTGAGGAGCGAAAAAAAAGAGAGATCATATCGATTTCGATATATAGACGTTTGCGTTTTCTGAAGTCTCGCTTTCGGAATCCTAAAGTGGCTTCATCGATAGTGCTTAATATCCAACTGGTAGATCAAACCGGAAATACGAATGCGACATATTTCTCTTTGTTTTTTTCTCTAGTTACACTTATTTTTAATAATTTATCGTTCTTTATTTATGTTCTCTTCCTTGCAAATGCGTAAAAAAGTGCTAAAAAATATTTTTCTATACGTTCTATTTCTATCTTTTTTCTATCTCTTTTTCTTATAATCTAGTTTTTTTTTTTCTGAATAGAAAAATCATTCATCATAAAGCATTGATTGTGGCTAATTATTTGATAATTCGAGAAATAAGCTATGAAAGAGATAAGCGAGTGCTAAATATCTATATTTGAATTTAGCTTGGTCGAAGTAATCGGTTCGAATTGCTTAGTTTTCCACTTCACTTCTATGAATTTCCAATTTTTTTTTTCATTTCTTCATTTTCCATTTTTATAACTTTCATGTTGCATCGGTTTTTTGTATTGTTCGGTTTTTATAGTTTTTCATAAAAAATTGGGAAAAATTTCCATTGTGCGCATAAAAATCAAGTGCATGTTGAACGAACATATTTTCATCGATCGAGCCATAAGGCTTGCGTTTAATTTCCAATTGGATTTCGATGTCAGCATAGGAAATAGGAACATTAATGTTTGAGAAGATTATTGTAAGAAATATTCTCTTATGATTTGCAAAAAAATTTGATTTTAGTTGTTTTCAATTTAGGGAACTTTCTAAGTAATTGGTATTTATGGGGAAATTCCGTAAAAATATTCAAGTAATTTTTTATGCGCTTAATTTCCATCATTTAGTTGATTTAAAAAATGAAAAAAAGCATTATTAAAATGTAAATTGTATGCATAGAATCTACTGAAGTGCATCTTGGTGGGTGGATGTTTCGATTCGTTGAAATATTCGTTGAATCCGATGTACCCACTCAACGAAAGAGCTCTATAAGCGGATTATTGCCGTTATTGTGATGTAAGTAGATTGCTGGCAGATTATTATCTTCTTTGGTCAATTTTTTTTTCTTTTATTACCCCTCTCCTCACTTGAGGATTTCTATCTTTTTATACTTTCAGCAACGTTCTAGACCACACATGAACACATCCTTTCTTCGTCTCTCATCTTTCCATCTTCCCACTTTATTCTCTTTGCTCACAATTTCTCACTCTTTAATCGTTTGTTGATTTGTTTTTGTTGCTTACTAAGTGGCAGATGAGCGGAAGTTGTTTCATTCAATAAGATTCGAATTTTATATGTGGAATTTCTATGGATGATCTAAATTTATTGACTTATAAATAGGATGGCATTTGCTGAAGCACTAATTTGGCTGTTTGAGCGCCATCTAGGATATACCGTTGCAGGCGGTTTTTTCAGGAAATTTTCTGTGATTTTCTATCCTTTGCATGTCCACCTCCCTC